>OV179151.1:1628998-2052612 GCA_921972225.1 Euplexia lucipara
TCATTAAACCCCAAGCGGACGCCGCCGCTGCACTGTTATTGTCTATCTATTGTGTCTCCAATCAACACGATTAAAAGGTTTAAGATCACGACACCACAAAGAACTTTTAAAGTGTGATACTACGGAGCACAACAAGTTAAAAATTATTTTATAATTATTATCTGTTCATATTTTATTTGGAAAATTTTACACCCCTGTTTTATTTATTGACGCCCAGCGTAGCATTTAGGTTTAAGATATGGATATTTTTATGCACTAAACAATATGTTGACAAAAATAAAATTTTGGCTAAAACAGAAGACGAGCGCACCCTTAATAAATACACCTAAGGCCTTCACATATGCTTTGTAAAGGAAAAGTAATCGAGTATCTTAAAGTGAATATTTTTATTTTGAAGATGTTATGGGGAAAATATGAACATGCTTATTCGAAGGTATTTGGGTTTACTCAAAGGATTTTATGTTGGCACGTGTAATAAGTAGGTCATTCGCTTTCCCTTGATTTAATTGATTTCAAATAATATATTTTGGAGAATTTAAACAAATATTTTTAAGCAAACTTTTTTATTATAGGAGGCCGAATCTTTGCTGTCTATCATTATCTTGACTGGCCTATTGGTCTCGTGATGAGAGGCCCGACCGCTATGCTGGAGGTCGTGAGATTGATTCCCACCCAAGACAAATGTATGTGTGATGAGCACGGCTCGTTCTGTGTCTGGGAGTAATTTATTTATTTATTAAAGCTTCCTGCACAAGTAAAAAAACTGTACAACAGCGGACTTAATGCTTTAGGCATTTTCTACCAGTCTACCTTAAGGTGGTGCAGAGATGGAACAAGGTAGGTGCAACAGAGTAAAAAAAAAAGACAATTAAGTGACACAAAAAATAAATACACAGATACATACAAATACTTAAAACAGAATAAATACGTAGTCAAGAGAGTTAGAAATATGTTTATAAAGAAAAGCTATTCTGAATAACAATCAACTCTGCGATGAAACGATGAACGATGGTGAATGTATGTATTTAGTAATATATAAGCATGTTTATCACTTGTCTAGTAGGTACTCAAAACACAAGCTCTATTTAGTTTGGGGCTAGATAGCGTTGTGTAAAAGTTGTGAAATGTTAATATTATGTTTACCTTATTGTGTTTGTTTATATTGTGTTTTGTTTTTGTTGCTCGTTCCATCGTCGACCTCATCTCTGACCGCAGGACAAGATTGAGGTCAAGAGTAGACCCATTATATATATAAAAAAAAAAACCTACTGTCATATTTCCCATCTTTCTTCCATAGCCCTCTAGATAAGCCATATCATTCTACTGCATAGGGCAGAGTTAAACAAATTGTCTCAATAAATTAAGCTAACATGAAGCTGCAGCAAGATTACAGAGTTCCACATAAATGGAGACAAAAATGGATGGATTAGACGTCTCGGAGACTGTGTTTGGAATCCGCAAGTGTTTAGATAAAACCGTTTTAATGAAACGCTTAACAGAGTTCGGTGTACCTCAGTTTCTTGTCCCATACGAAACTACCTTTTGGAAAGGGCACCTTGAATCATTTTTATAGTTCACTTAAGTTTGTAAGTCTGACGTACAGACGCCAGCACATCAAGTTACCCCAATATGTCAAATTTTCCCCATTGAACATGAACCTTATTTTTGTTTGACATAAAGTTGAAAAACGATCAAAGAAATCTGACACATTGGGGTAACTTGATGTGCTGGCGTCTGTACATACAAAGTGCCTTTGGTCTAATTAAAATAAATTATTTGACTTTTATGTAAAGCATACCTACCTACAAAGACATTCAATACCTATAGACTGGACATCACAAACAAAATTTTCGTCCGAAAAAGTGTGTCCTGCTGGATACAAGTCTATGAGTTTTTTTTTAGTACGCGCTGCGGCCGCTCCAATATTCATATATTATTCAAGATGGCGTTACTGAGACACGGGATCAAAGTTTTTCTATGACATTTCCTTGACATGCCCGCTCTATAGTCTTTTAAATCTCTTTGCCTACCTACCTATTGATGCTCACATATTTACAAATATTACGACTGTAGTTATAAAACATCTATACATATAATAAGACTGTAAAAAAACTGTGTCTGTACATTGAATATATTTAAAAAATAATAATTGAGGGGGGTTTAGAAACAGTAATAGAGCACGAATCCAAAAAAAAAAGTCTGTCTGTTTGTCTGTTTGTCTGTTTGTCTGTTTGTCTGTTTGTCTGTTTGTCTGTTTGTTTGCACGCGCTAATCTTCGGAACTACTGGACGGATTTGAATGATTTTTTTTTTGTTGTATAGATATTAAGTCTGGGCAACACATAGGCTATAATTTATCCTGGAAACTGGAACACCTGATGCAGAACCGCAACAGACCAGCTAAACTATAGGAGATACAAAAATGGTACCATAGCAAAAATTGTTCCACGTGATGAGCATTTTTTGCTGAGAGAATAAATTTGAAGATCCGGAACACCTGATGCAGAACCGCAACAGACCAGCTAAACTATAGGAGATACAAAAATGGTACCATAGCAAAAATTGTTCCACGTGATGAGCATTTTTTGCTGAGAGAATAAATTTGAAGATCCGGAACACCTGATGTGGAACTTCAAGTGCCCAGCTACACTATAACATATATAGAAATGACGTCTTAGCAAGAGTTGTTCAGCCTTATGAGCACTCGCTGTTGACGTATAAACATCGAAGATCTGGAACACCTGTTGTGGAACTCCAAGAGCCCAGCTACACCATAACTCACATAGGAATGACATCTTAGCAAAAGTTGTTCAGTCTGATAGGCATTTCCTGTTGACTTATAAAAATCGAAGATCAGATACATTTGATATCGAAATTAAAGCTATCACTAATTTCATTGCATATTTATAAAATAACATAAGTACCTCCACGCGGTGAAGGTGGGAACAGTTCAGGGCTGATTTTCGATGACGATGGTATATCATTGAAAATTAGACTCTACTGGCCAAAACTTCCATTTTTTTTATCGTATAAATATGCCTTCGGGCTTATGTTATTTGAGTGTTTAATTTCCTTTTCTATTTATCTTTGTTACATGGTTGCCTACCCGGTAACGCTGGGAAGCAGCCACTTAGATTTTAATTGATCAGGTATCATCACAATAAAACTATAACCATACCTGGAAAGAGGTCAAATCTTTCTCAATGTTCCAAAAGTGCTAAATGATTAAAGATCATAAGATCCCAACAATCTACCGAAGAGCGTTAGGAGGGACTTGATGCTGTTCGACAACATGAGGTTGCAACTCGCTCTGTGGAAACTTCTTGGGATCGCGAAGCACGCCTGCATTCTCAGCGTATTTACGCATCTACCAGGTATCCAGGTCTCTAGACACCAGTGAAGAATATATGACTGACCGCTGATCATGAACATCATGCACTGTCTCGCGAGTTGGAGACGTTCACGGAAAAAGCATGACGCTTGAGTTTTCAGCGTAAATACGCATCTACTCTAGAGATAAGTGGGGGAAGGAGATGCGCGACTGACCGCTGAGCGTGAACGTCACGCAACATATAGGCTATAATTTATTTTGGAAAATGGAACACCTAACGTAAAAGAGATATAAAAATGGTGCCATTGCTAAAACTATTTCACGTGAAGAGTGTTTTCTGCTGTGAAACTAAATTTGAAGATCTGGAGCACCTGTAGTGGAACTCTAAAGCCCAGCGACAATAAAGCATATACATAATAAAAATGGCGTCTTAGCAAAAGTTGTTAAGTCTGATGGCATTTCCTGTTGACCAACAAAAATTAAAAAATCTGGAACGTCTTGGATCGTCTCGCGCATTCCATTGTTTTGCCGTCCCCGGGCTTTTACAATTCGACGTCAGACGTTTCAGATCTTCGATTTTGACGACCCCGTTGTCGCTGGCATAAGCAACAGGATCCGCGTACGAAGTCGCGGGCAGAAGCTAGTATAAAATAAAGTTGGATTTGTTCGAAAATGTATAACTCGAGAACGGCTAGACCATTTTTAAGTTTTTTGATTTGTTGGATTTGTCTTAGGTACCTATACTAAAAAAGTAGGAACATTAATAATTAAGTAAAAGAAAAACAATTTTGGTTATACACGTATGCCATGTCGCTGTCACTGATGACATGTCAGGTGACAAACGTCCCAGTTCATTATCAGGTGACAGTTAAACGTTTGACAAGTCATACACTGAAACAAAGAAGGTATTAACATAAAGGTAATACCGTGCAAATGTTGAGTCCTCGTTACGGTATGGATTAATTATGTGGGGAAATAGTATTGACCACAATAGAGCATTTGTCGCTCAAAAAAATTGTTTACAGGCCATATGCGGAATTTCATGTGCAGAATCATGTCGACCTATATTTAAAAGGCTTGGTTTGCTACCATTACCTTCATTATATTTGTATGAAGCATTGTGTTTGTTAGGAAATATAAAGAATGATTTAAAACAGCAGATGGAATAAGTTCTCGAAGCCGACGTGATCCTTTCAGACCTGTACTTTGTACTAGATGAGCTCCCTAGACTATCAAAATATAACAAAAGCTGTCTCGCTATGTGTGAACGTGTTTATAATAAGAAACCTGATTAATTTAAAATATTAAATTGCAGATTATTTAAAATTAAATTGTATAGATGGCTGAATGAAAATAATTTCTGTAGCATTAATGACTTTTTTTAATATAAATTATGAAGCTTGTAATTTTAAATTGTGTTAATTCTCTAAGTTTGTATGGTTTAACTATAAGCAAAACATGTATGATCTTATAAGCTATAATAACACCTGTGAATATATTTTACGCAAATAAATCAATTACCTTATCTTATATTAAAAATTGATTCTAAGGCCGAAAATCACCTGGGCAGTTAGTTAAAGATAAATATTTAGCTCAAACTTCACTACAATATACCAGTCGGTTTCTCTGAAATGAAGTCATCACCGCACTCAACGACCGACTACTGCAAGTGATTAGGAATTTCATTATGTCCTTGCTTTCCTAACGAGAGGTTTTAATCAAGTGAGCGCAGCACCGCATAATATTTAGTTCAGCCGAATTATGTGAAGCTATGATGGAGTTAGGGACCTAACAAGCTTTCCTACAAGGTGTTTGAAAATATTTTAGATTAACCGGGTAAAAAGGATATCACCGCACAAACTGTACCATAAGTTCAGTACAGTAAATTATAATAATATTAAATAAATTTCATTTATTTCTCACCACAATATTTGAAGAGATTACATGGTAATATTGTTAGCAATTATAATGATTAAACTCCAATATTGTGGGAGACTGGTGCCTATGCTAGGCTAGTAGCCTGTGATATAGGACACCAGGTTCCCACCCGGAATAACAATGTCAGGTCGTACTAGAGCAATACACCTTTAGTTGCGGCAAGTTCAGTGTTGTGGGAGGTAAGTAATTATTAAGGGTGTGTATTCGATGTAAGCAAAGACATTCAATACCTATAGACCGGACATCACAAACAAAATTTTCGTCCGAAAAAGTGTGTCCTGCCGGACACAAGTCTATGAGTTTTTTTTAGTACGCTCCGCTGCCGATCCAATATTCATATATTATTCTAGATGACGTTATTGTGACATGGGATCAAAGTTTTTCTATGACATTTCCTTGACATGCCCGCTCTATAGTCTTTTAGATCTCTTTGGATGTAAGTGAAGTATATGTGTGCGCGTTTGTGTGGTGTTAGATTGCTGTACGCGTAGATACAGGGTTATTTTTCAATGACCGGCCAAATTTTCACAGGGTGTTCTACCCAGTGAAAATAAATACTTTTGTATGAAACAGCTGATTTTTTTTTCGTGATTTCTGAGTTGGTCCCATAGGGAAAGTTGCTCATATTTATGGGTAGAACACCCTGTGAAAATTTGGCCGGTCATTGAAAAATAACCCTGTATTGGTGTTATAGAGAATAGTGTTGTAAAAGGTATATTATAAAGAAACTAGAAATCAAATACCGTAAAACGTAGTGAATATAAACTGGGTCAAAACTTTGAGGAGAATTATCACGCTAGTTTAATATTATTTAATACTAAGAAGGTGTCGTAACTATTTATTTCAATAAGTTTATGGAGTATGAGTGTTCCACATAATATAAATAACTTGCGTGTTCAGTCAGAATACTATTTATTGCTTATAACAGTTAGACAGTTAGTATAATAGAAGTCAAGAGCGCGGATACAAATCATGCGACCGTTCGCGTCGGTGACAGCTCGTCCATAGACGCGACCAGTGTTGCCAAATCATGAGTCGCGACAAGATACCATAGACGCCACATCACCCCCCCACGGAGAGAAATACGTTATTACAAATTAAGAACGTCTCTAAACCGAACTTTACGACCGGATCTGGTCACTATAGAGGGAAGGGGAGAGGGAATAGTTACAGGTGGTGGCAGTGGTGCAGCAGGTGAGGGACATGAATCCGCAGATGACAAAGGCGTTGGAGCTGCAGCTGGCGGTGTCGGAGCTGACGGAGGAGCCGAACTTGGATGATGGGTAGAGAGCTCTCGTTGGTCAGGGTCGACTTCCAAGTGTGCAGGCTTGGTGCGGTCTATGCTCACTTCTTTGTTGTTGCCACCAACATCCAGAGTCAGCGTCTTAGGGCTTCTAGATACGATTTTGTAAGGCCCAACATAAGGTGGCTGGAGTGCTCGCCTCACTGTATCGTCGCGCAGGAGGACATGAGTGGCCGTTGGCAAGTCTTTAAAAATAAAAGTTGAAGGCCGAGAGTGTCTTGACGCGGGGACGGGACGGAGATCAGCCATTTTTGTGCGAAGCTGGGTCACCAAATCGTGTGTATTATCCTGCCTTTCTGCTGTAGGTACGACGAATTCTCCGGGAAGCCGCAGGGGTTCGCCGTAAACCATTTCAGCTACAGAGCATTTTAGGTATTCTTTTAAAGCAGTGCGCATGCCGAGGAGGACGAGGGGTAGGGCATGGCTCCATGAGCTGGAGTGGCACATTAGTGCTGCTTTTAACTGCCGATGGAGGCGCTCCACCATTCCATTGGCCTGTGGATGGTAGCTGGTTGTCCTGATCCGCTTGGTGGCACAGGTCTGCATGAGTTTATGGAATAAGGCTGACTCAAATTGTCGCCCCTGGTCGGTGGTAATAACAAGAGGAACACCGAAGCGAGAGATCCAGCCGTTGGTAAAAGTTATGGCGACTTCTTCGGCTGTAATGGATGACATCGGCCACACCTCGGGCCAGCGCGAAAATCTGTCAACAGCAGTGAGACAGTAAGTGTGATTATTAGAGCAGGGAAGTGGTCCGATAATGTCCAGGTGGACATGTTGGAACCTTGCTGATGTGCTGGAAAAATTACCAAGTGGCGAGGAAACATGACGCGAGACTTTGTTTCGTTGGCACGCTAAGCATGTGCGCGCCCAGGTGCTACAGTCCTTGCGAAGGCCGGGCCAAACGTAGCGTTCAGCCACCAAGCGTGCGCTCGAGCGCGCGCTAGGGTGGCTGAGGCTGTGCAACTTCTGAAACACAGGACGGCGGAATGACACAGGTAAGTATAAACGCGGCTTTCCGGTCGAGGTGTCGCAGGTCACGGTGATATTTGTACCTGGAATGTGAGTTTGCTCTAGTTTGAGTGAGGAATCAGATCTGAGCTTATCAAGCTCTGGATCTGTCGCCTGAGCGGTAGCGAGAGAGGCATAGTCTTCCTCGAGAGATATAGCCTCGACCCTGGACATAGCGTCCGCCACTACGTTGTCTTCCCCTTTCACGTATACAATATCAGTAGTGAACTGGCTTATAAATGTTAGCTGATTTAGCTGAGTGGGCGGGAGTTTGTCTCGCCGCTGTACGAAAGCGTACACGAGTGGCTTATGGTCCGTGTAGATCGTCGCATTTTGGACTTCAAGGATGTGCCTGAAGTGCTGTACGCTTTCGTAGACGGCGAGGAGCTCTCGGTAGTAAGTAGGCCACTCGGCCTGCTTGGCAGTCAGCTTTCGGCTGAAATATGCCAGAGGTTGCCAGTCATCGCTGTCATTTAGGCGCTGTTGAAGGCATGAGCCTATGTGCGTGCCTGAAGCATCTGTGAAAAGACCAAGTTTAGCATTACAGTCCGGGTGCGCTAACATAGTGGCAGCGGACAGACTCTCCTTACAAGCTTCGAAAATCTTTTCAAGTTCTGGAGTCCACGGGAAAGGTTTTGCGCCTTTGCTATGTGTGGCTGATACAGCATCAATGAGCGGCGCCTGGAACTTGGCAGCATCAGGAAGGAATCTCCTGTAAAAGTTTGTCATCCCGAGGAACCTTCGCAGCCCTTGGATGGTCTTAGGGGGGGGAAAGTCCACGAGAGCCTGTATGCGCTCATCGGGAGGCCGTGATCCTGCGGCGTTAATTTGGTATCCCAGAAAGCATACTTCATCAGCACCAAAAACGCATTTAGCTGGGTTGATAACTACGCCATGTGTATTCAGACGTTGGAAGAGAATGCGCAAATGTTCTTGGTGTTGGGCATGGTCTTTGGAGAAAACCAATATGTCATCCAGATATGCAAAACAGAACTCCAGACCACGCACCACTTCATCGATGAAGCGCTGGAACGTCTGTCCCGCATTTCGTAACCCAAATGACATAAAGGGAAACTCATATAACCCAAATGGGGTTATGATGGCTGTTTTGCTTATGTCTGGTGGATGTACCGGAATTTGTTGGTACGCTTTCACAAGGTCCACCGTACTGAATACCGATGATCCAGCCAGGCTGTGGTTGAAATCACCAATATGCCGCACAGGGTAGCGATCAGGGATGGTACGTGCGTTTAAGCCTCGGTAGTCTCCGCAAGGGCGATGGGTCAAGTCTTTCTTGAGAACCATTTGCAAGGGTGATGCCCAAGGGCTCATGGAAGGTCGAGCAGTACCAGCTTGTACCATCTCTGAAAATACCTTTTGGGCGGCGCGCAGTTTGTCAGGTGCCAACCTACGCGGGCGTGAAGTCACTGGCGGGCCTTCCGTGGTATTTATGTAGTGTACGGTGGCATGCTTCATCACACGAGACAAGCCGGGCGGGCGGATGATGTCCGGGAACTCAGCGAGAAGTTCTGAAAAGGGAGAATTACTAATGGTCACTGCCTTGATGCTGACTTGAGAAGTTTGTGCTAACGAAACGGGTACTGAAAGTTGGGTGTTGCCATCGATTATAGTTTTGTGTTTGCAGTCTGGTAAAAGATTGTAAAAACTGAGAAAATCAGAGCCGATAATAGGGGTGCTGACATCTGCGATAGCAAAATCCCTTTTCAAATCCCTACGCAGGCCTAAGTTTAAAATAAAGTTAGTGCTACCATAAGTTCTTATGATACTCCCATTGGCTGCGCTAAGCTCATAGTTGCTACTTTTAAAATGGCCGTTAAGGAGCCGCCGAGGAAAACAGCAAATATCTGAGCCAGTATCAATCAGAAATCTATTGTTTGTATACCGGTCAGTTATGAATAAGCGGCGACTAGGGGATTGGCGATCAGTGCTCGCCTCTACCGATCGCTGTTTTCGTTTCCCGAAGAATGCGGTTTCTCCCAATCACAGGGTGGTATACATTTAACGGCTTTCCTGCCGAAGCGGTTGTGGTACCAGCAGAATCCCTGCTGTGATCGAGAGCGGCTACGACTGCGGCCTGAATTGCGGTCACGAGAGTGTGCCCTTCTGCTGCCATCTGCTGTGAGTGAGGCTACTTGTCGAGTCAGTTCCGCCACTTGCTTCTGGAGCAGATTGAGACTGCTTTCAACAGCTGGTGGCGGGGCAACACTGGCAGGTGTCATGGCACATACCTGAGCTGGTTGAGAGGCTATCTCCATGAGTTGATCAGCTAGCATCGAGAGTTCACTTAGCTCTTGTTGGTTCTGTGCTGCCAATACAATTTGCACTTGTCGAGGCAATCTGTTTGCCCATATTGTCTTCAGTAATTGTTCTGGGAAGGCTGCGCCTGCAAGTGCCCGAAGGTGCCTCAAAAATGATGATGGTTTTCGGTCGCCGATGGGTTCGTTCTCCAGCAGGCGCCGCACCTTCTCTTCGTAGGAGTCTGAAAATCGAGATATTACAGCCTTTTTCAGTTGTGTGTATGGGTCAATTTTAGGCGGTTGGGTTATTATGTCTTCCACCTCCCTAGTGCACTCAATGTCTAAGTGAGCTACTGCATAATGAAACTTGGTGGATTCCTTGGTCACACCATTAATAAAAAACTGAGATTCCAGGCTACAAAACCACAACGCAGGGCGATCTTTGATAAAAGGAGGAGTGCGGATCGAAACTCTGTGCACTTCCTGTGGATCAGGCAGGTTTTCAGCTACACCACCACCAGCAGCTCCAGCGTGTAATTCGTGTGTAACGGGTGGGTCATTAGCACCACCATCACCACCAGCAGAACCAATCCCGGAGGGAGGGGGGTTATTTACAGGATTTACCATTGTCCCCAAATAAAATATATATAAAAACAAATAGCAAAACGGATGCGAATGTGCAATAAAAAAATAATGTGTCTTACTTCTCTCCGTGTGGGATTGCTGAGACAACTTAAAGCTTAAAACTCGTGTAACACAATACAACAAGTAAACAATAATATCACTGATGCTATACAAAAACAAATACAAAAACTACGATCGAAATAGGCAGCACGTTGTAATGTTGCTAAGTTCGTGGATGACGTTGACACTTGCTTGACAGGAGTTGTGTTCGGAAACGCGAACGAACAAACCGGAAAGCGCGAAATGGTAGGAGTCCGTTTTCTTGAAGTTCCGTATACCGCCGAAGGGACGCGATGAGGGCGCCACCATCAATGGAAATGCAACTTACAGTAACTTTTTACGTAAAATATGGCGGTTGGCGGGAAAAAAACTATAGTCTAGCTTAGATGGACGGAATTATGCACTGAACTTAGATGGACGGAATTATGCACTGCACTGCACTGGTATTTAGGTACACGGAAAACCTTGGAAACGTGTTAGCACGACGCGTAGCCGGGAGCGCGGTCTGCGCGCCCGCACGTGCTCGGGGCTGCGCCCCCTCGTATCGTTGACGGCGCTCGGTAATAATCTGCTTGCGGCGTAGCCGGGTGCGCGGTCTGCGCGCCCGCACGTACTTTGACGTGTTGCGAGGCTTCGCCCCCTCGTGCCGATGACGATGATGATGATGCGGAGGTGCAAGGCAGTAAGCACCTCTGGACGCGCTGTTTTGTCTATCCTTGCCTGCCGCGAAGCTTGTTAGTTTCTAGGTATAGACGGCGTGCCGCGTGAGCCTCCGCGAGACTTCACTATTACACTATTCACTTGAGGTCACCACTATGGAGTATGAGTGTTCCACATAATATAAATAACTTGCGTGTTCAGTCAGAATACTATTTATTGCTTATAACAGTTAGACAGTTAGTATAATAGAAGTCAAGAGCGCGGATACAAATCATGCGACCGTTCGCGTCGGTGACAGCTCGTCCATAGACGCGACCAGTGTTGCCAAATCATGAGTCGCGACAAGATACCATAGACGCCACAAGTTTAAAGCATAAGAGTCCTCGTATGATACATGCAACTTGTAACTTATGTGAATATCCTCCTCAAAGTTCTGTCTCTGTTCAACCTTGAGTTTCCATTCACCTCGTTTTACGGTACATGATTTCTAGTTTTTACAATTCAAATATACAGGGTTATTTGTTAAACACCAACAACCTCGCAGGAGTAGATTACTAACACCATGAACAACAACATTTGTTCTACGACTTTTTCGAAAAGGGACAAAAAAAATGACGTGTGGCACTCGGTGACTGCCACGGTAAAGCTATTGCATAGCATTTTTTATCAACTCCTCCTCCCCCTCCCCTCCCCCCCTCACTTTCCCCTCCCACCTGTTCCCTGCCTCTACCCCTCCCCCTCTCCGCTCCCCTCTCACCTCATCCTTCCCATTCCCCTTCCCCTCCCCCTCCTTCTCCACCCCCTCTCTCTGGCCTCCCTCTCCACTCCCCCTCCACTCCCCGACTGCCTGTCTGACCTCCACAGTCCACTTACTGGCTAACACGATATCCTTTGGATAAACGGATTATCAGATTTTCGGGCTTCTGACTATCTGCAACGACTGTCATGGAACTACAAATGACAGTCGGGACTAACGACTTAGCGAGCTTTCCGAGGCACGGAGGAGTCTTTATATGTAAGTAATGGTTGCACCCCTCCACGGATTAACCTCGTCCAGTGGAGCTTAACCTTCTATCTACCCGTCGCTGTCATTATTTTGTCTAAAGCTCCATCAAGACAAAGGTACAAAAACTAACTACCTCTATTAGAATGTTAATAAAAGGCAACCTCAAAACCATTCTGCATTCGCTGTACCAGTTTTGGCTAACCCACTTTTAAAAGTCCTCAACCGAGCTTAGAAATGTGAGCAAACCAAAAAACTGGCCAAGAGCGTGTCGGGCCACACTCAGTGTAGGGTTCCGTAGTTTTCCGTCCGTCACAATAAGTGTCCAAAATGCTTGCATGTACGACTATACTACAAACTTAGTCCAGAAATTATTTTGTACAACTTTTTGTCTTTTTTGTACAAAAACTGTTTCCATCCAAGTTCAAAATAATTTTCCTAGAAAGTCCTTAAAAAGTTCTACTTTTCAGATTTTTTTCATATTTTCTAAACTTATGGTTCAAAAGTTAGAGGGGGGGACACATTGTTTTTTACTTTTGGAGCGATTATTTCCGTCATTATTGACATTATCATATAATGATTTTAGTAAAACCCATCATTATTCATTTTTAAATACCTTTCCAACAATATATCACACGTTAGGGTTGAAATTAAAAAAAAATCACTTCCCACTTTACATATAGGGGGGCTACCCAAATAAAACATTTGTTTCCAATTTTTATTTTACCACTTTGTTGGCGTAATTGATACACATATTGGTACCAAATTTCAGCTTTCTAGTGCTAACGGTCACAGAGATTAAGCGAGGACGGACGGACGGACGGACAGACAGACATGGCGAAACTATAAGGGTTCCTAGTTGACTACGGAACCCTAAAAAGAACTCAATCTGCAAGCGTTTTCTGCTTGTAAAACTTCTGTGTCCCGGTAAAAATTGGCAACGGAGTGAAAAACGCAACGACACTACATCATACATACGAAATTCTAAAAGAAGATCCAGGAATGTCGTTATTACGTAGGTACTTCATCACTCTAGCAGGGACGCTAACGAGCGGTTTTATACAACTAAAGCTGGTTATTCACACGTTAATGTTGCCGACTCGTCTTAACGATGGATTATGGAGGATAATATTATGAGTGCTTGTAGAACTGGCTTTAGAGAAAAAATAAGTTATTTATTTATTTTATTTTATTTTATTAATTTTAAGAAGGCTTACAGGCTAATTACACATTATTAGGTAACAACATTAAACATTCACATTGCAAATAACAAGCCTCCACAGATATTTTGCAACATAACAGTAAACTAAACTAAACTAAAGCCGAAAAGTTGAAGTTGTTGGTTTGTTTTTTAATTTTAAATACAATTTTCTGTTGTTACATATGAGTTTGAGTACCACCAGCCGGTGCCTCATTCATGAAAAATGATTCGGCTTTCGCCTTAGTACAAAATAAGTCAATAGGTATCATGATCTTGAGATATGTTAAATAGAATAGATATAAGTACCTAATGTAATGTTATTTAATAATTTTGTATACAAAATTTGCAGTGCCCTTACAGGGTTCATGTTTTAATACTGTGTCATGAAATTTTAATGCATGCCTAATACCTATCCAGTGTTTTACATGTCAGCAAATAAATAAATAAATATGTCATTAAAGCAACGAGCACTTCTGACAAGATAAGCATTGCGCCTATAATTCGTAGTTTCTGATTGACAATCATCAGTGTATATCTAGAATGATGTCAAGTGCACTCGCAGAGATGTGATGAAGCGCACAATACTTCGTCTGATAGTCAACGTGGTTTGAAGTTCACAAGTGAAGTTAACACCTACCAAGTGAAGTTATCCTTATGGCACAACAAATGATTTCATTTTATAACAATAAAAAAGCCTACAAAACTGAATAAATAAAACAAAAAAAGAACAATATGAAAATGGAGTCACAGTTAATACTCGTTGATTTGAATGCGAACGAGATTGTGAAATTGAAATAACTACAAAACAAAACAAAACTAACTTTGTTACTTCGAAAGGTATGCATGAAAAAATTGAATGGAGTGTGAAAAGATAAAAACCTTTGTGAGGTACGGCGGACCAATATTAATCTTACAAAAGTTTTACATACACATATAAACTCACACCTTTTTCCAATAGGGGTAGGTTTGTTTCGTTTAAGATCATACGAAGAACATTACTAATAAATTAACGGTCAGTGTTTAATAATAATAATATCTCACAACTTTCATTTAACGCCATCTAGTCCCAAGCTAAGCAGAGCTTGTGTTATGGGTACTAAACAACTGATACACTTACTTATATATTTTTAAATACATATATATTACAGATAAATTACACCCAGACACAGTACAAATGATCGTGCTTTTCACACACATATTTGTCTTGGGTCATTTTATCTACTTGACCAAAAAGCCAGTCAGTTAGTTTCATAAGCCTACTGACAGCCTAAGACTATGGCCTTTGACTATTAATCAGATACAGTCATGAATGGAACACGGTGCGATGGGTGGAAGTTAATTTGGTTGTGTGGTGCACATAAGCTGCCAGAGTAAATGGCAAAACCTAGGTATCCCCTTTGCCTACGTACCTATTCTAGGAATAAAGGTATAAATTAGACGAAAAAAATATGAGAATATTTTCAATAAAACTAATTGGGTCTTTAGTTTCGAGACAGTTTGACAAGCGACCAAATGGTTGAATGAATGGAATGGTGAATGAATGAACCCAAAAACTGGACATGACGTGTGTCACAAAAGTTATTATTAAAAATAGAAATAGCAATTACTAAATACTCTTCTGAGATTCCCAAAAAAAAATATAGTTTATTTGAGCTTTAGTTATTTTAGGGTTCCTTACTTGTCGACTGTCAGGAGGACACGGCGCGACATACGCTGGCAGAGTGTGCAGCTTGGGAGGAGCCGCGCCGTGCCCTCGTCTCTGGAGTAGGCAGTGACTTGTCGCTGCCGGCCGTGGTCGAGAGGACGGTCGGCAGCGTCGAGTCCTGGGACGCGGTGGTGTCCTTCTGCGAAACGGTCATCTCGCAGAAGGTGGCTGCGAAAAGGGAGAGGGAGATTACTTCCACTCACCCTGCCCGCAGCAGACGCACCGGGCGCAGGTGGTGGGCGGACAACGCCCTCTTCCAGCCCCCATGAATGGGTCCAGGGGCGACGGACGCGGGGATGTCCACCGCCCCAGGTGGCGGCGCGTCGTGTTTACGTCGCGAGGGGAGTCCAACGCCTCACTCTCCTCGCTGACTTGGCGAGGCCCGCGGGGTCGGCACCAGTCGGGGGTCGCGGAAGTATCTTCTGTTCCCGTGACCCCCGGCGCAGGTGTGAGACGGAACACGGGGTGGTTTTTAGTCAGTAAGAGCCTGACAGACCCCTCCGCCTCCCCGGGCGGGGGACATCCATGAGGATTTTCTACCCCTCAAAAAAATAAAATAAAGGGTTCCTTACTTAATATGTGTCTATCGGACCTGCTACACAATAAGTTAACTATGTACAGTCGTCCCCACTTGCGGTGAATCAGCTAGCTAACGAAATGTTTTAAACTACGCAATGTGTCTGAGCGGGTAAGCCCAGAATTTGGATGCAATTGATTCTAGTTTTTAACCCCCGACGCAAAAAGAGGGGTGTTATAAGTTTCACCGCTATGTGTGTGTGTCTGTCTGTCTGTCTGTCTGTCTGTCTGTGGCACCGTAGCGCCCAAACGGGTGAACCGATTTAGATGCGGTTTTTTTTATTTGAAAGCAGAGTTTCTTGCGATGGTTCTTAGACATGTTTCATCAAAATCGGTTCAGCCGTTTCAAGGTTATCAGCTCTTTTCAGTTAGCTACCGTTGCTATTTTAGACGTCTATGGGTATTAACTTTACTTACAAACATATGTGTGTCTTAAAATTTCAAATCCCCATGTGTCTAATATTAATAAGCAACATTATGGTGTATTTGGTCTGATGCAGCCAAGATATCTAGCAGACATTAGTCTGCTAGATATCCTGGATGGAAGAGTGTATTAACACTCTTGGAAAAATAACACATGCATATGCATGCATATAATAGCAGATGTGTCGTGTTTGGATTCATTTTAACCTGCATTTGATTCTGCACACAATGCACTGATGGCAACTGGATAGCTGATGCTGCAGCCAGTCTATCCAGCACACCAGTAGGTTGACTCTTGACAAAATAATAGCAGATATGTCATGTTTGGATTAATTTCAACCAGCATTTGATTCTAAACACAATGCACTGATGGCAACAGGATGAGCTGATGCTGCAGCCAGGCTATCCAGCACACCAGTAGGTAGACTCTTAACAAAATAATAGCAGATATGTCGAGTTTGGATTCGTTTTAACCAGCATTTGACTCTACATACAATGCACTGAAAAAATCTCATAACTGTAAACTCACTAAAACAAAATTAATGCGTTTAAAAATTTTAAAATAAAAATTAAATTAAAAATTTAAAAAACCCCCATCGCAAAAAGTAAAACATTTAAAAAGTTAAAAATAACACTTTAGCCATGAAATTTTACGTAACGTTGGGGTACCGTAAAATAAGTACCTACATACTTACCTGCAAGTACTAGGAACATTCCTTACTTAAGCGGTACCCCGAAGTGAAGTAAAATTTCATGGCTAAAGTGTTATTTTTAACTTTTTAAATGTTTTACTTTTTGCGATGGGGGTTTTTTAAATTTTTAATTTAATTTTTTAAGAGTGATTAACCGTAACTTAGGCCGTCTATAGATTTTATTCAAATATTTCTAAAGTAGTAAACGTCCCGCGGTTTTACCCGCGTAGGTCCCGTTCCCTTGGGAATACAGGGATAAAAAGTGGGATAAAAAGTGGATATGTGTTAATCCAGGGTGTCAGCTAACTCCATACCAAAGTTTATTGAAATCCATTCAGTAGTTTTTATGTGAAAGAGTAACAAACATCCATCCATCCTTACAAACTTTCGCGTTTATTATATTAGTAGGCTATACACTTCAACGTGTATTGTCATCCAAATCCACGGTGTAAGCAAAATTTCAACTCAATCGGTTGCGGTAAAATGTTTGAAATTTGAGTTGCAAGATTTAACTCATACATACCAACTAACGTGGCAACTTAAATAAAAGCTTGTAAATAAAAAACAAAACAAACCTGCAATCGGAATAGTAAACAGAGCGAAAACTATTCCAATACGAAAGGTATCGATTAATTATTCGAATCACCTGCTCCCGCATACCATTAACTGTGCGAAACGGATTCCTACGTGTAAAATGGATCGCCGACTCGATTTGAACGGAGTGCTTGAAATTCTAAAGGCGTTTTCTTACGGCGCGTGAAGTCGTGAGTTTGAGACGACGCGACGTCGACGCGACTTGACGTGAGAACTGGGTGACGTGAAGTGACGTGAGAATGTTGCTGGTGGCTCATGGCTTGTGGCTCGTTGTTGCTCCTACATACTGACTGACTGGCCACAACTTGACTGGCCTGTTGGTCTTGTAGTTAGTGAGCTTGACTGCTATACTGGAGGTCTTGGGTTCGATTCCCACCCAGGACAAATGTTTGTATGATGACTAATGATGAGCACGATCATTTGTTCTGTATCTGGGTGTAATACTCAATACTCAATACTCAATATATTTATTGCATTCCACAATGTGAACTTAGGTGGTAGGTACATAAGGTTATAATAATAATATGCATCATTGTGGGCCCTGTCGGGCATAACAATATAAAAATTAGGAGAATTACGAGGAGGGCTATTATAAATATTTCAAATTTTTATATTAATCTCTACTACTCTTTTGTTTAGTGTAGGTAGGCTGAGGTAGGCTTATAAATACTTGTTTACATATAATTTTTACTACTCATGTATTGAACTTATACATTGATATTTGTTTAAATTATTATATTATTATTATTGGTAAGTATTATACAATATTTTTGCTTTTCTTTTAGGTATTATTGTTTATTTATTAAATTTATCGTTTAAATATTCGTTTATATTATAATAACATTTACGGATTAGAAATTGTTTTAATTTATTTATAAATATATTATATTTTTGAACATTTTTAATTTCGTCTGGTAATTTATTATATATTTTAATTGACATTACTAAAGTGCTTGTGGAGTGTATCTTCAGCTTAGATCCTGGTATGTTTAGTCTATTTTTGTGTCGTAGTGTGTAGTGAGTCTGTATGTGTTCGCGTGTAGTAAATAGTTTTTGATTGTTTCTGACAAATTTGCACAAACAATTTATCTATGTATAATATGTATGTATCTAGAAATATATAAGTATGTTTATCAGCTGCTTAGTACCCATAACACAAGCGCTTGGGACTAAATGGCGTTGTGTGAAAAGTTGTGGAATATTTATTTACCTATTTATTTATTTTTATTTAAACTACCTAAACGTAGGTGACGCGACGTATTTTAAATATTGCCAAAGACTAGAAAAAATAGAATCCTCTATATATTAATGCGCCAAGCAGTATCTTTGGATCCCTTTTTAGACAAATTGCACGTAAGGAGGAGTGTTAAAGTTTTTGTGGAGGAGAAGTGCTTTCTTCTTCTTAAACTAAGTTTTACACATTTATGTCTGAAAAATATTTAAAATAAAACATTCATTGTTCACGTAAATTTTAGACGTTTAGCAATTTTGCCAACATTAGGTTAGTTACGTAACCATGGTGATCAACCTTTTGAAAACAAACAAAAGATTTGCTTGGGATCAGTGAATTTGGAAATGCTAGTTAGTTTTAAAAAAAAATACATTTAAAAGTATCTGGGAAGATCTACTTACAGAAATAAATATAACTTCATTTCATCTCATTTCATTTGATCTCATTTCATTTCATTTCATCTCATTTCATCTCATTTCATCTCATTTCATCTCATTTCATCTCATTTCATCCTATTTCATCTCATTTCATCTCATTTCATCTCATTTCATCTCATTTCATCTCATTTCATCTCATTTCATCTCATTTCATCTCATTTCATCTCATTACATCTCATTTCATCTCATTTCATCTCATTTCATCTCATTTCATCTCATTTCATCTCATTTTATCTCAATTCTTCATATTTCATCTCATTTCATTTAATTTCCACAGCTCTGCTATTAAATACAGACGTGATGTCTTCATCATCAGGCAGCTTTTTCCCAACTTTGTTGGTAGGCTTCCAGTCTAGCCAAATGCAGCTAAATATCAGTCTTTTAGATGTAGCGCTTACCCATCTAACCTCCACAGAGATTGAATAACACATTTCTCCACGATAAACTGGTTTTCAGACTCTCGGGACTCGTAACGACTATCAAAGATCATTAACGACAGCTTCGATTAACGGCTCAATATGCTTTCCGAGGCACAAAAAGACCTTGATATGTCGCCCATCGATAGCCTGACCTCGGCAACTCTAGCTTTACTTTAGATCGACACATGTCTTTTTTTATTTATCCATAATCAAAGAAATTCAATACCTATAGACCGGACATCACGAACAAAATTTTCGTCCGAAAAAGTGTGTCCTGCTGGATACAAGTCTATGAGTTTTTTGTAGTACGCTCCGCTGCCACTCCAATTTTTATATATTATTCCAGATGGCGTTACTGAGACATGGGATTAAAGTTTTTCTATGACATTTCCTTGACATGCACGTTCTACAGGCTGTCTCATTCAAATCGGTCAGTATGGGAAAGTCTGAAACCATAAGACATACGACGATCTGTTCTGAGGAACCATGTCATCGATTTCAATAACAAGAAAAACTGCATTGCTAAATTAAAAAAAAAACATGTGTATTCCGTTCGGGAATCGAACCCGGTTATTTTGAAAAAAAAACCTACACTATTTCTATTTAGATATCGATTGTGTAGGTCTTAAGCAGTAAATGTCTGTATGAAACAAACATGATGTCTAAAGATTCAAGATAAAAAAAAAAAAAAAAAGAAAAAAAATGGAAAAAAAAAAAAATGAATAAAATGCATTGTTTCCACATACTTTAATTTATTTTATTAGGTGCTCGAAGTGACGACGTTTACAATATTACTGCAATAGTACATAATATGTTTTCTAAAATTATGAATGCAGTTTTTCTTGTTATTAAAATCGATGACATGGTTCCACAGAACAGATCGTCGTATGTCTTGTGGTTTCAGATTTTCCCATACTGACCGATTTGAATGAGACACCCTGTATAGTATTTTAAATCTATTTGTCCATAATCCTTTATGTTATGTATGTAAGTAGCATTCTTACTCTGATTACTAACAAGTTTATGCCATTACCGCAAAATAAACGGAAATTCTGTGCAAAGGGTAATTAGTGAGGCATTGTGATTACGTTGAAACCAGCCAGCTTACAGTCCTAGTTGCTGAAATTGAAACTCTGAATTAGCGTTAAATCTAATTGAGACTTGATAACATGACTATGTACTAAATTCAATTAGATAGTTTAGTGACAACGTATGTCTCTTTATTCATTTTAAGACGATTGATGAAAAATCAATTATCAATAGTAGATTGTTTATCTAGGGAGCAAACAACTATTTTAAAGGCGAGAATGTTTTTTTTAATCCTGAGCGCAGCAAGGGATTAAAAGTATGTCACTCGAGCTTAAAATAGTGTTGCTCCCGAGGTGGACACTACTTTTTATCACCCTCTATGAGAAAATAAGTAAGTGCAACTTATGAACAAGAATTTATTTACGTACAATTCAGAACCATAAGACATAAAATATAAATAATTAGTGGCTGATGTTTATATTTGAACAATCATGGAAGTGTATCGTAACAAGCAGAATGCATTTAATTTCGCGCGTTGTTTATTTTTCATCAACTTTTTTTAAATTTGGCGCGCTCGCAGTTTTTCAGCCAGTCACATATTCAATACATTGTTCCCGCATGGTTTGGGATTCACCTCTTTGCTGATTGAAACATTTACTAACAATATCCACATTCCAAATTCAAATCAATTTTGGTCCCTAGGGATTAATGAGCTATTTTGGTCCCTGTTTACGAGGAATAAACTAGCTCTTTTTGAATAGATGTGATAAAAAAGTGTTTTTTAGATAGCAAGTAAATAAATAAAAAAATACTAAAACAAATGGTATTCACGTAATTTACATTATTATTATCTTTTTAGGATTGTAGCGTAATGCTCAATCTAGCCTTTTCTAAGGTAGGCACCCAAACAAGAAATATAGAAAATAAAAATAAAATAATAATAATAGGTTTAGATAGAAAACTAGATTAGACTTAAAATAAAAGTGTGAACATTCTGTTTAAAATGACATTAACCAATTTGTAATCAGGTTCTGAAAAAGAGTAATAGGTTATTTTTCCAAGCAACTCCTATGATTGCTTTACTTAAAACTATAAATAGCCCTAGAAAAAAAGTAGTTTTTACCTAGCGTATGTAATTTATTGTTCTTCATAAGCCTTTAATAAAAACCTGTAGTTTTGACATGATTTATTATGACCATAATTTTCATTTATTTGTTCAATTTAACATCACGCTCGGCATCCATAAACACTAATTTTTAATTAGTACAAATACTAAAAGGGCTTATTCTAGGCGGTCTTCTGATTAAATTTGTTAAGTATCAATAAATAATATTCATAAACAGCAAAGTTAATAGCGTTTGTTTGTATCCCAAAAAGTTATGGAAATATTGTACAATATTTCCATGAAATGGGTGGTAGTATTCAAAAATTAGACCGGCCTGTTGGTCTAGTAGTTAGTGACCCTGACTGCTATGCCGGAGGTCGTGGGTTCGATTCCCACCCAGGACAAATGTTTGTGTGATGAGCATGATCATTTGTTCTGTGTCTGGGTGTAATTTATCTATAATATGTATATATTTAGAAATATATAAGTATGTTTATCAGCGGTTTAGTACCCATAACACAAGCTTTCAAGCTTAACTTGGGACTAAATAAATGGCGTTGTGTGAAAAGTTGTGGAATATTATTATTATTATTATTATAATCGTCATCTCTCGCTCACGTTCACGTGATCTCGCTCAAGCATACCCCGCCTCCAACAGCTGTTTTCGTTATTTAAGTTTAACTAATTAAAATATTATTCATAATTAAAAATTGAATTTTGATTTTGTTTTTACTTTTGATGACGCAAATATGATTAGTAAAGGTACGGATACAGCCCATTTTTTTTTCACAAATTAACAAATAGTGGCGTATGTGTATAGTTAAGACAGACAGAGGCGTATTTGGGTGATTTTCAAAATTTATGTACATTGTGGGTCGTGAAAACGTCCGCCGGAATATTGTCCAGGCATAACATAATAACGATCAAATTATTGTTATTATTATTGAATAAAAGTTTATTGAGAAGGATTTCAACATTTCAGTTTGAAAAAAAAAAAGTAGTCTGAAATATATGACATTTATGTTCTTAGTGTCATAATATTTCCATACATCTAACTCGTGTCCCTAAGCGAGAGCGCGTTACAAAAACCATCATAAAGATTAAACCACTCATTTTATTGTAAGTTCTCTTTGCGCAATACCTTAATGGGTATTTATTATGTAAAGTATACAAAATTGTAATAAAAACTTTATGTAATAATTATAATAAAAGCCTTTCAAAATGTGTCTTCTATTTCATTCAATTTTGTTGATCATTATTGTAACACAAATTTTAGTAGATATTTGAGATTTTTTATTGGCAACACATTCTTGTCAAAGACGTCCAATCAGATGACAACAAAATATAACTCCGCCATTTTGTCTGCAGGTGTCATTGTTGTGAAAAGTGTGTTTCTTGCGGTGAAGTGTTTTTTCCACAATAAAGTTTTCATTTTAGTTGATCAGCTATAAAAACAACGGTAAGTCTCTGTCTTATTATTTTTGCATAAATTTAAAGTATAATATTTATTCAATTTGATTAAGGTGATAGACAAGTCCAACAACATTATTTTGAACCTTCAAATGTTGAAGGTCGTTATTTAACAAACCGTTGATTTTCATTTTCGTAACGATTTTTTTAATATTTTTTTTACGTAACAAAAAGGATGTAACAAATATGAAGCAAAGCCGATTTCATTATGTAATTACTTTTTTAATTATGCGTACCTACATACACGGTAATGTTTTAACTAATGCGCAATTTTTTTTCTGTATTTCAGTATCAGCAGTAGAACATATTTCCACGAATAACTTTTTTATTTTTTTATTTTATCATGTTTAACATACTGAAATTTGCGTTACGTCATTTGCGTTGCGTTACGTCACTTAAGAGTATTTTTTATTTGGTTTATTACTAGTTCATTCTTAATAAAAAATGCTGATAAATAATAACTTTACTATTATTTTTGCAATTACGTATTAAAAGTAATAAATCATTTTTAACCGTAAGTTCTATCACCAATGGTTTATTTTCTGTAAGCTAAACATTTTACTAAATACTTAATGATCAAACGGAATGCACAATTTATTCTGAGACTGATTTTATAATTAAAGATACTGCTTAAGTTATCAATAAATGATTAAGCTCTAATTTCATTGTTTTAATAGTGTTGTGAAATAGCCCTAATATTTCATTTTTGTTTCTTTTTTGTAACATTGATCACTTTTGTAACGATATTCATTTTTGTTTCATTTTTGTAACTGTACAAAAATTTTGAAAATCACCCATTTATAGTACACTAGGTACGTAATAAGACATTTTTAATTTTGAAGAATTACGTATTGAAACAATACAACAAATATAGGTACTCCTCTGCAAAATTCCACCCCTTAATTAACAAGGAGAATAAAGTGATATTGCGAGTTTAAATAAATATCAAAATCCAAGTAATCTAGCTCCGACTCACAATAAAATCTTCCCACACAATTTCCTCACACAACACTTCTTATTTTAACTTGAAAGGTTTATCTCGGAAAGTGTATTGCGACTATTGAATGCACCTGCGCCCTTCAATGGGCACTTAAAGCTTAGAATAGAAGCTCATAATGTGCTCAGGTGGTTGATAAGAAAACGTCGGGACTCGGGACTGCCATTAAATAAAAAAAAAACCCGGCCAAGTGCGAGTCGTACAAGCGCACAAAGGATTCCGAACTACTTATTGACTAGGAAGAGTTCCTTTCTTCGATAAAACCGATCAAAAAAGGGCATAAAACATCGCGATTCTTGTATGGGAGCCCCCCTTAAGTATTTATTTTATTTTGTTTTTAGTATTTTTTGTTGTTACAGCGGCAACAGAAATACGTACTTAATTTGTGAAAACTTCAACTGTCTAGCTATCGTGGTTATTAATACAGCCTGGTGACAGACAGATAGATGGAAAGACAGAGAAGTTTTAGTTCTAGGGTCCCGTTTTTACCCTTTGGGTACAGAACCTTAAAAATGCTGCGAGATGCATTTTTTATTTTCCTTTGTGTTAAGGATAAGAGGGGTTTTGTTACCAAGTAATAACAGCCGTACGAGTCGATTCAAAGTTTGCCACAGCACACTTGTCCAGCTCTGTTCGTGGATTGGTAACCATTAATAACATATTATGACATACTTAGTGCATAGTAATGTTAACAAGTCTCAATTAGTTTTAGCGCTAATTCTTTGTATCAATTTCAGCAACTATGACTGCAAGGTGACTGGTTTCAACGTAACTACAATGCCTCACTAATTACCCTTTATTTTGCATTCCCGTTTATTTTGCAGTAACGGTAAATACTTGTAAGTACTTGTAGTATTCTACATACATAAAGAAGGGGCTTGAAGATAAATAAAAACGCATGCCGCACGTGTCAATCTAAAGTTAAGCTACGCTTTCTCAGCTCGGCTCGTGGATAGGTGATCATTAATTACATAACCGAGACATCTCCGAGCTTCAAAAAGTCTTTAACAGTCGTCACTGGTAGTTATGAGCCCGAAAGTCTGACAGTTAGTTTAACCAAGGATTTTATCTAGTCACAAACGAACCCCGGTCTCAAAAGATATTAAAATCCTGGATATTTTATTCCTACTGGTACGCTGTCAAGCCGTTTCGTAGGAGTTTAACAAACACGAAAATTTTATATAGGTATAGATTTATATGCTTTTAATAAGATGACAAATTCGTTGTCATCTTATTAAAAGCATATAAATCCAAAACAATAATAACTACAACTACTGCTAATTAAGCGATTCTTTAAAGTGCTCTTTAAACCATTTGTGTTTGATACAATTAGAATGACAACTTAATATATATACATGTAACCTAACCTAACTTACCGTACCTATCCTATAGCGAACCTAACTACCGAACCTAACTACCTGACTGAAATGCATTGATTTTGAAAGATACAAAATACATAATTTTTAACTGAACTACTGCGCTGCGTGTCTGTCTGCTACATACAATACTAGAGTAGGTAGCAATATGTCAAATAGTAGTAGTAGAAGGTAATCTATACTAATATTATAAAGAGGTAAAATTTGTAAGTTTGTAAGTTTGTATGTAGGGGGTAATCTTCGGAACTAATGATCCAATTTTAAAAAATATTGTACTGGTGAAAAACTACACTATTCCCGGTGGACATAGGCTACTTTTTATCCCCGTATTCCCACGGGAACGGAATAATTTATAACTCGATTGATATGTTATCCTAGTAACTTAATCTCATAAGTTGGTCTCGTGGTTAGCGGCTGCTATGCCACCTGGTCCTGGCTCATCCAAGACAAATGTTTGTGTGATAAATACGATCATTCATCACACGAGCTCTTCAATAAAAGTTGTGGGCAAAGTGCTCAAAACGGCAGTTACGCGCTTGTTTGGAGTGTAGAAGATAATAAGTCATACCATGAAAAACACTGATTCCGGAGGTATGAAGAACAGGGTGTAAAGTTCTCATCTACCATTGAAAAAGGAGGATCGTCCGACCAGACGGGTGTTGTCAATGATATTATAAGTAAAAACGTGTAGATAGGGTTAATTAAACCCCAATTGGACACCGGTGTCCGCGCTGTCATTGTCTTTTTATTGTGTCTCTTGTTGGCGACTGGCTGGAGCTTTGTTATAAACCTTTTTTAATTATTTGTTTTTTTATGGTTTGTTCTTTTATAATTTTAAAACTGTGACTTTTACTTTGTCTTGGTGTCTGTCAACGTACTAGATTTGGTTTACATAGTTTTACTTACTAAAATAATAAAGCTACTTAATAATCACCATCATTTTCCTTTAACATCGTCAGTCATACAGTCCACACTAGTGTTGCCCAAATGCAAGACCAAGACGAGACCTTAGCCAGTCTTGGTCTTGGGCTTGCGTCAATACACCTGGTCTTGGTCTTGGTCTTGGTATTGCGCTCTCAGTCTTGGTCTTGGTCTTGGTCTTGCAGCAAGAGTCTCGCAAGTCTTGCGAGACTCTACTACTTAGACTAGACTAATCGGAAAACGGACGAAACGTCGGGCTTATATTAAAGGTAAAATTCACAATAAATACCCGTTTACATATGTTTTATAATGTAGACTGGACTACTTGCAAATACCTGTTAGCCTATTGCAGTGGCGGGAGAGCAACGAAATGGATCCAAAGCCCAACTATACAAATGACTATATTTGGTGATAAAAAAAAATTCAGTGTTAAATGCTGTGTGATATACTTGTTGCAGTCTTTGATACACCGCGGCGTCTTTATCGGTAAATTATCAAATAAGTAGGTACATAATACACCGGCCGACCAACTCGCGGAACGTCTAATTTTTCCATTCAACCATGAACCTTAATGCTTTAGCGATAAAGTTGAAAATCTGCTAAAGAAACTTGACAGACTGTAATAGTTTGATGTGCTGGCGTCTGTACCATAAAATTGGCTGGCGTAACAACTGTTACTCAAAGTCAAAGTCAAAGTCAAACCATTTATTTCAATTAGGCCCCTATAAGGCACTTTTGAACGTCGAACAAAAATTAACTTTAAAAAATGATTCTAGTTGCCCCTTCCAAAAAGTAGATTTGTATGGAGAAGACTACTAGTACTAGACCTACTCGACTCGCTGTTAGTTTTAAATTCTGCTGAATACTGGGCTATTCAAGTATTACGAAAGCAGATTTTTTACAGTTATTTACCCCCCATTTCCCTTGTCAGCAAAAGTAAGCAAACAAACCTCCCCCCCCCCCTCTCCCATGCTTATGTAAACATTTAAAAAGAAATTTAAGCAAGTGACAAGTAAGTGGCGTGCGGTAATTCCCCCACACGCTTCTAGGCGAGTTCCTATAACGTATTCATTATTTGTGGGAATCCCCAAAATGTGTGTTTTGTTTTCAAGCATAGAAAAATTGTGGTTTCATGCCATTTGTGAAAAAAGTAAATAATAACTGCTGACGTAATCACGATATCGACCAAAGCAAAGCAAAGACTCCCCCGCCCCCCTCAAGCACTTACGTAGTACTTGAACGCCCCCTAGAAGAATAATAAATACTTTGAAACATAAGTAGATACCAACATAATGAATAAAATTTACGAACCAACCAACTTTTTTACCAACTTTAGATCTGCACATTAGACATAAACAAGCATAATATAATACTACCTACAAGGTATGAAATGAACTTGTCAGAAAGTTATGCTAGGTACATTTTTATCACATGGAAATGTATTATGTGTGAGTAACACGCTAGCAACTTAATAAATAGTCGAAATATAACAATCAATACAATACCTTTTAGTGTTATGACTATACGGTTTTGATACTGGGGAACGTGTATCAAATTCAGGATTGAAACCAAATCCCTACTTAATAACGCCCAAAGCTCAGTTTGACTTAACTGCGAGACGCAAGAGTCTTGCAGGCTTAGTCTTGTTCTTGCTCAAATCTTGCAGGGTTCAGTCTTGGTCTTGGTCTTGCAAAAATGCAAGAACAAGACCAAGACCGCAAGACCAAGACCGACTTTGGGCAACACTAGTCCACACGCTCACCAACACTCTAATTGACACGATAGAAAGGTTGAATGTACCTAATCATTTCATTTACTTAATACCTATTTTTAATTTAATATAATGAAATCAAAATTAATGTTCTGTTACTATTTGCGTATGTGTAAAAGGATTGCCTGAAATAAATGAATTTCATTCATTTATTAATCCCTGTTTTGTAGTAAGTAGGTACCTACCTTGCACTTTTAGCCAACCAACATTGATCAGATATCCAAATGAAACGTCGTAAAACATCATCATGTTTCTTTACGTAATATGTCACAAAAAAAAAACATATTGTTACACAAAATGCGTGAATATTGCGTGCCTCGTTTGAGTTCATGTCAGCGTAATAAAAATGTATTCCCATAAATCAAACGGTTTTGCGTTACAAGTCGACATCACGATTTATGACAGTGTCTGCTACTAACAGCACTGATGTGATGTAACATTTTGATAACGGTTGAATTAAAAGGTATGAGCAAAGCTATGTAAATGTTACCTGTATGAGAAATAAGCATAAATGGTTTGCCAAAGTCAAATCGTTTATTTTCAATTAGGTAGACATTTTATGGAAATTTCGGACGTCAAACTCTTGTTAAATTTAACCGGTTTGGCCCCGGCTACACTCCGGTGCGTGCAACCACTACCATTGGTTTTGAATAGTAGGGCATTAATCGGTTAATATTCAATTAATATAAGTTATGAAAACAGTTAGTTTTAGCCGAAAAACATTATTTGTGAGTCAATCAAGTCTTTTATACAGGGTGGCAGGGACATCGACGCGCAAACGTCGTGAAAAGGTTGCACCTGATGCCATAAATGAAATTACGAAGGTCATTCATCTCGGAAATGGCTGGTTAAAAAAATATCGTACAGACTAGACCGCGCGCCGCCCGGTGCGGTGGCGTCCTTTGTGGCCGACAATAGAATGTTGGCATTAGGTAGAAAGCGAAAAGCGAAGGCACCTACTATGCTAGTGTTGACCTCGCATTTGAACTTTAGAAAAACAGCTGATCAGGTAGCCCTTTCCTGTTTTACTTTCATTGCTGGTTTAAGTGAAACAAGTGAATTTACAAAATCTCATTGGAATAGGTAAAAATAATGTTTATATACAGTTTACAGTAAAAAAAAATGCAGAAAAAAACGTAAAATTTAAGGAAAAGCCGACGAAAAATTTCAACGCAGGGGGGTCCAGAATCATGTACTGAATCCATGGTAAGCGGATGTGCGTCGATGTCCCTGCCACCCTGTATACATTAGGCTGAGGATCAGTACTTTTGGACCTCAAAAATTGTATAAGGCAGTCCCCAAAACGTCCGCCCTTCACCACTTCCTAGTGTTTTTGCTGTGTCATATATCGATATCCGTGGTCATAAGCTATACCTATTTTATTTTCAAAACTAACAGGGGGTTGAGGAAATGTTAAAATCTATCCTATCCCACTTCCTACTAATACTATAAACGCGAAAGTTTGTGAGGATGTTTGTTACTCTTTAACGTAAAAACTAATTAATGGATTTTAATAAAATTTTGTATGGAGTTAATAGCTGACAGCATGGATTAGCACAAAGGCTATTATATACTATTATCCCTGTATTCCCAAAGGAACGGGACATACGCGGGTGAAACCGCGGGACTTCTGCTAATATATTTATATATTTGGCCAGAAACGTGGTAAAAAGACAGATACATATGGAAAATTATCCCGTTTACATGTCATCTGTGTGGTTCTTTCCTCAAAAGACCATTTCAGACACAAATCTGCATGGTTCTTACATAATCAGACCAAGATAATGTCTGGACTTTAAAAGAGACTGTGACCAGTTTCTTTCGGTGTTTCTTCTCAGAGTAGTCAGATAGTGCAATACCGACCTCACCTTCTAGTTAAAATATGACATGTAAAAGTGTTTGTATGAATCACCATGCCATCTAGAATAATATACCAATATTGAGGTGGCAGCGGAGTGTACTAATTTAAACTCATAGACTTGTGTAAAGTAAGTAGATTTGGAATGTGTTTGGTATGAACCTATTTACAGAAATGAATATCTATCATTTATTCATTTATTTATGGCGACAAAAATATCTTTAAACAGATAAAGAGAAAAGTTGTCAAGAGATTTTCCCGGCGAAACCCGTTACATGAAGCTATACAAAAAATATAAGAGTATCAATATACTGCAAAGGGTTCACACCCTTCTCCCGATTTATGACTAACAGCTTCTTGAATGACCCCAGTAGTTTTCTCCAACAGCCAACCCGTATGACCGTAATATTCGTATAAAGTAAGTACAAAGGCCAGGAAATCTAGACACCCCAATGTGTCGAATTTCTTTTATAATATTCCAACTTTATTGCAAACAGAATAAGGTTCATGTTCAATTGGAGAAATTGGTCAGTTTGGGGTTTATTGATATGCCAGCCTCTGTACTAGGTTTCCAGATGTTTTTAGGTTCGACCCTCGATAATATGCGCCGTTTTCAGAGTGTTGATGGGTCGACACATAATAGTGAGTAGGTATCCCCCTTTTTCGCTTTTAGACTTAGGGACAGTTTATTTCTTTCGCGTGAATGATTCTTTACCGGTTCTGGGTTTGATTTTGTCGGCAGTGTTTCTTTTGTCGTTTTTAAACTCCCTTTTTAAACAGGCGTAGGTAATACGCCCTACGATTAAACTACAAAATGGGATTTACAATTATTTTGCTTCGTTATCATTCAAACACGCACACCTAATAATTTAGTAAATTTTCAGTTAAAAAAATGACCTTTCTGATTTAAGTAATGCTTTAAACAAAGTAACTTCAAACAAATTAATGACGATATTTTGATTGCTTATCATTATATTATACTTACTATACTTAATATGAACCATCACAAGTACACTCTGTAAATACTTGAATGTGCAATATGGAACATTTTTAGCTAACTAACTAAACTAACTAACAAAAAAAATCTATGGTATTAATTTTTTTTTATTTGACCAATAATTTTAAGTGCTAATTGAAATTAACATACCGACAGCCGAAATTATATTCAATTGAAATACAGACGCGTGTTGTTCTACGACAAATGCGAGAATAACAAACAATTTTTACCATAAAATAACAACATATATTTTTGAAACAACTTTTTTTGATATCCCCGTAAAACCAGAGTAGAAAAATGACCAACAAAACATTTCAATTGTCTTCTCTGTAAAAGAGTAACGTGAGCTTTTGGATGCAAAAAACTTTTCCAGATATAAGTGTCCAAATCAAGAGTCATAATGGAATATCGAATGAACGTTTGTTCTAATGGAATTTATTGCGAAACAACCTTTGATCGCCAAACGTTACTTCGACTGAACGATTAGCCGAATTTTTATTAATCGATGGACTGCTCTTTTGAATAAGTTTAGAAGACTTAAAGTTTCAACTCTATGGTCACCACTTGTTTAATTCTGCGTCGGGGGTCGCGGAAGTATCTTCTGTTCCTGTGACCCCCGGCGCAGGTGTGAAACGGAAGACCGGGGTGGATTTTAGTCAGTAAGAGCCAGACTGACTCCTCTGTCTTCCATTATTTTAGCGATAAGTGCTTACACATAATAGATAGATACATATTCAGTCGCGAGTTTTTTTGTGGTACTATTTGAGGCAAATTACACGTTACTTAACCTTTCATTCGTGTCAATTATAGACACAATAGGAAGACAATGGCAGTGTGGACACCGGTGTCCGAATTACATACTAATATATTCTATTATACATCTAACTAACAACTTTGTAATGTATATGTCGGATCCGGTCAATAGTACGGACACAACGAATCGTAAACGCGCCAAAAGGCGATAGCACGTGATCTACCGACACCATGGCGCGCTTCTACAGAGTCGTGATGTTTTAAGCCTGCAGTGAGGACGACATTCAGTGCCCGACCGCAGTGGAGCTAAGACGTCCCGGAACTGTCATTCGTTTCGTTGTAAAGTGTTAAAATGTAACGGTAAAGTTATCCTGAAGAAACATTTCTGCTTGTAACCGATAACGATGTGATAATCATGTTCGACTATGTGTTAACTTATCAGACAGATGTGTTGCTGGGGAGTTTGTTCCGCCACTTCTTCTTCCCAGCAAAAACACTAGGAAGTGGCGAAGGGTGGGCTTTTTGGGGGACTGTCTTATGTAATTTCGACATTCAAAAAGTGCTGATCCTCAGCCTAACGTGAGTAAATGACTTTTGATTTTGAGTGAATTTGATTTTTGATGAAGATACAACCCCAACCGTAAGCTATCTCCGACATCAGAAGTGGCATAAAGAACTTGCTTCCCACTTGACTGGCGGTGGCGCGGCTTGGCAGCGCGTCTCGGGCGGCAGTGCGGCCTACAAATGCGCGTGAAATAGCTGGTACCCACTTGCAGACAACAATCCGGTGAGTCGTGTCATTTTTGTTTGAATTTGGAACCAAATTGTTTTCTTTCCAAGCAGTACTAATCGCAATTTTGAAGGTCAATGCGAACGTTTGTGTAAAAATCATACCTAGATAGTACTACAAACATAGACCTACTACCGAACGAATTATTTGCGAAGTTTTAAAAAGTGCCAATAGTTTATTTTACATGCGGGTAGCGCGTACAATAAGATAATAAATCATTTCAAATACGTGTGAAGATCGTTCGCGAAATATTTTAAACAGGGTACTTATCACAATCAACCGTGACAAAATGTTCGTTAGTTATTACTAAACAAAAATGTTCTTTTTTAAAACAGCGTCGGTACCGCGGGTATGTAACGTCATGAATATTCTTTTAGCATCGCGTAGATAGGCTACTGGAAGTTAAATTAGCAGAGGGCTATTTTAATGCGTTAAATTGACAATAATGCGATCGAAGTATTGTTTAGCGTTTTGCCTGGAATCTGTTTACGTAGGCATATTTTGTTACTTCGTGATAACAATAGAAGTCGTGACAATTGAAACTCGGTAGGTAAATAAACGTTACCAACGTGACGCGTTTGGAAAATTGAGCGGTAAACAAGATTTAAGGGAATGCATTTCGTATTAATAGACGCATTAACCAAATAAGTTCCTTTGTTTGTTCCGGTTTATCGATACTGGTAGTCTGCTAGTAGTACTATGAGGGCGGTTAAAGATATCTTAGCTTTATTTGGTACACTGACGCGTACATTGCGGATCTAAGAGAATGTTTTGCGAGTTAACCCGTCATATCGAACGTGGATCCACTCGAGACAAAGCTTTTGGCATACGAGTGCTTAAGTGTTAATGAAAGGTTTTGTCATTAAAGTAACATTGATTTACACACGTTACTGGCTCACTTAGGGCCAACAAACAGGTTCAACGTGTTTTGATAGTTCCTAAGTCGATTCTTACAGCGATCAAAACAGATGATAGTAGTTTTTAGCAAGACTCATTAATCGAAATTCAGTTAGCAATAAACTGTAGGTACCATAACGAAACATACTAAACTAGGCCCCAAATATAAGAGATCTTTTATAACGTTTTTGCAAGTACGCACATGAAAGGAAGGCGGATGCCTGAGGGCCAAGTTCTAAGTAAAATAGAAAAGGTTGAATCGAGTGATAGTGGGGAATCTTAGGTCGGCTGGTCAGACCGTACCAGTAGCCCCTCGTAGCCGTAGTCCAGTAGAAGTCGGTATCTGCTTTGAGTAGTCCGTGGATACGCGGTATTGCGAGTGGCACTGGCGGAGGTCGGGGTCTTGTAGAGACCATGAGAGTCCGTGGGACTCGGCATTGATGAGAATGCATAGTGACAAACTGGAGGTTTGTTGGGGCTTAGTGAAAAGCCACAGGCCACGGATAAGATTCCTGCTTAGCGATTTGTGACGTTCTTAGGATGTTTTAGAGGCTGCTAGCATGTGTATACTTGATAAAGTCGTTTATTAATTCAAACTGAAGAATGAGAATTAGTGAGTTTCGATTTTTGAGGTATAACTTTAGGCCAACGTAAAACTGAGGTTGAATCGTGCAAATGCAAAACTTAATAGATTTCCGGTCGATTTAGTCTGATCTTATTGATTTTAAGACCGTTCAAGGTCATGAGGGTGCTTATTTAGTAAGGCTCCGCGCAAACAATGGTCATTTAATGGTCTAGGTTGCGGTAGTTGACGAGTCAACTTGACTAACTGTAACTGTATTTCTAACGCACATGCTCAGAGTATAACTGACAAGATTTTAGTAAAGTAGTTGTGGAAATGAAATCTTTAAGCTTACGTGATGGATGAGACCGTACCAAAGGTTGTCGTGCAACCGTAGCTCAGTAGAAATCGGTATGTAGTCCGTGAGTACGTGGTGGGCAGTCAACTCTGGCGGAGGTCGGGTTTCAGTGGAAACCATGAGTAAGATGGTAACTGGAGGTTACTAGAAGGAGGGCTATGCGTAGCCAAAAATCACGCGTAGTGCTTAAGTATTTTGGTTTATCTGGTCTGGTTGTGTCTCTTCTGAGATAGCGCGGTGATTGCGTCAGTTGTGCTTTGAGTTTTCTAATATTTTTAAGGTGTAGTTGAACCTTTCGTAATGACTAATGTAGTGCGCAGTGCGCTGTGACCAAATTGATGAGGATGATGTAAACCAATAAGATAATTACCATGTTAATTAATGACGGAAATTCTTTTTATTCAACTTAAAACCGATGTTCCACCGGGGTAAGGAAAACGCCAGAAGCTAAAGTAATTATTGAATTGAATGACAACTGTGATTTACCGAAATGTGATACTGAAGGCGTTTCAGAACCTTCACCTGACATTGCTGCGGGTACTCTAGGTACCTAATTAGTTCAATTATTGTTAATTTTGTGTGCGATGGTCACAGGGATGACTCTGTGATTGTATGTTATTGTCACAGGGATGACAATCTTTGTAAGATTATGTGATGGTCACAGGGATGACCGTCTGATTGATTAGTCACAGGGATGACTGAATCATTGAGTTCGCATGGTCACAGGGTTGACATGTGTGTGTGCGCACATGTGTTGCGCTTCGGTCACAGGGTTGACTGACTGTTAATTTGGTGTCACAGGGATGACTACCATAGAACACTTGTAGTCACAGAGTTGACTTAGTGTGTGTCGCATTTCATGGTCACAGGGATGTTTTTTTACTGTTTACATGTGTTGTACATAGAGAATTTGCAGCAATTGTCAGTCACTTATGTTTTGTTTCTGTAATTTCAATGGTGTTACAGAATTTTGGAGTTACATTCTTGCATTTAGAATAAAAATGTTCAAAGACATGATACTTTTATTGAGTCAGAGTTATTTAGGTCAGATCTGGCCGAGCGTGAATGATACTGTGTGGTATTTTCTTTTGCTTCAGATTAACACACGAGGACGTGTGTAACGCAGGATGGCCGTGTCGGATCCGGTCAATAGTACGGACACAACGAATCGTAAACGCGCCAAAAGGCGATAGCACGTGATCTACCGACACCATGGCGCGCTTCTACAGAGTCGTGATGTTTTAAGCCTGCAGTGAGGATGACATTCAGTGCCCGACCGCAGTGGAGCTAAGACGTCCCGGAACTGTCATTCGTTTCGTTGTAAAGTGTTAAAATGTAACGGTTAAGTTATCCTGAAGAAACATTTCTGCTTGTAACCGATAACGATGTGATAATCATGTTCGACTATGTGTTAACTTATCAGACAGATGTGTTGCTGGGGAGTTTGTTCCGCCACTTCTTCTTCCCAGCAAAAACACTAGGAAGTGGCGAAGGGTGGGCTTTTTGGGGGACTGTCTTATGTAATTTCGACATTCAAAAAGTGCTGATCCTCAGCCTAACGTGAGTAAATGACTTTTGATTTTGAGTGAATTTGATTTTTGATGAAGATACAACCCCAACCGTAAGCTATCTCCGACATATACATTATATTTATACATTTATACCACGCCATCTCGTCCAAAACTAAGCAGAGCTTGTGTTATAGGTACTAATAGACTATAATTTATAATGGTAGGTATTGTGTAAATTGGCCGATATGTAACAAAAAAATACAAGTAGGTACGTCGGATTTAATTCAGCGAGATATTTTCGCATGCGCTTCAAAAACCGTAAGACTTAGACGCATAATAGTACCCACTATTATGCGTCTGAAACGAGATAGTTTAAAGCAAAGCATAGTTTATTTGTGTTATTTCTTTATATGAACGCATTCTTTAATTAAGTTAGTGTCTGAACATTGGTCGAGTTAAAATACTCATGTTCTGATTAGCTTATCTATTAGTAACTTACGCAACAGACACGGCTAGAACTAATTTCACTTATCTAATTTAAACTTGCTCACACAAGTCTACTTATAATCATTAAGCTAAGTACACATGAACGCGGCATCGCGTAGCATCGTGATGTGTTCAAAGAATGCATTTGAAGGCAAATAAACTTTTTCTATTTGTAAAATTAACTTAACAACCTAACACAATTCTTGTTCAGAATACCTTTCCCTTAAACAATGTAATTTAATCTAATTCCAATTCAATCCGCTTCTAGACAAATAACATTGGTTGTAAGTGTATACGGTACGTATAGGTATCTGATTCACTCTGCCCCCATACTAGTTTAAACTGTATTACGGTGGAACAGTTTTCATCGGTCGCGTATGGATTACAACATTAATCTTGTGGCTAAACTTGTGAGAAAGAATTAATAAACTAAAGACAAAAATAAAAAAATAATAATAAATAAATGATGCAGTGATGCATGATAATGTGCGCAGGCCCGTAGGCAATAAACACTGTCTCAGCGTGCACGCGTTGTGTCGTTCAGTGCGTGTGAACACAGCTTTACACTAAAATAATAAGTGAACTAACTTTTCGGGTACAAATAGTTAGCTAATGAAATAGCGCCATTTAGATAATGAGGTTAGTTAATTACCTCCGTTTTAATTGTAAAACGGGAAATAGAAAATGTTTTCGCAGAGTTCGTAGTTCTAAATTTATGTGGCGATATGTTTTGCAAACAGAATGTTTTTGTAAGAAAATGTAACTTATTGTTTTTTTTTTGTTCCAGATCACATCTAACCCTTGAAGAGATAGGTAAATAATAAATGATATTTAATTCTGTAAATAGGTTTTCACAGACACTTTTATACGTCATTTTTTGAGGTTTCACTATCTGACTACTCTGAGAAGAAACACCGAAAGAAACTCGGAGGTCATAGGTAGTCTTTTAAAGTCCAGACATTATCTTGGTCAAATCATGTAAGATCTATGCAGATTAGTGTCTGAGATGGTCTTTTGAGGAAAGAACCACACAGAATGAGGGGACTAGATCAGTCAGTGCAAGCATTTGTCAGTAATCGTGAGCGGAACTCGGAACTTGAGGAGCTCCACGTGCTGACGAACAATACCAAAGAAAGAACATTTGGGTTGGTCCCATAAAGAACTCAAACTGCCAGACAAAATGCAGAATAAATAAATAAAAGAACTTAAAAACATTAAGAAAAGAAATTTAAAAAAGAATCCACATAGTAGTAGGTAGAGTTGTGTTCTTAGGATGTATTTACAATATATTTCACTAACGCACACATTTCACTTTTTAGGTTAAAGTCCCATGTAAATTAAAAAAAACCTGAATCATATCCTAGACCTTAGAAGATGTATATTGTCTGCGTTTTGACTCGTACTGCTGCAATTGCATATAAACATGGAACAAGAAAATATAACACCATCCAAATTAAAAGTGGAAATAGCTATTAAAGGTTTATGCTCAAATAAATTAAATAATTTAATGAAATAAGTACTAATATCTAACGCAGTACATAATAAGCACACTCTGTTTCTAACAGAGCTTTCTTTTGAGAATTTTAGATAAGATACCTCCGTTATTTTTTATGTCATTTGTTTGTATTTACATTTTTTAAAGGTTTATAAGTTGTAGGTATTTATTTTTGTGTATTGCCAATAAACGCATTTTTCTCACATTCTTTCTGACACTATTTATTTTTTTAACTTATTAAAAATCTGCTAAAGAAATCCAACAAAAATAATAAATTTGAACCAGGAAATCAACTCAGGCCCCGTCCGTTTCTTTTTTCTAATTAATGTCAAAACGTTACTGGAGCCGAACGAAGGTAATTCAATCGTCGTTCACTTGATTAACTAACCACGAAAAAAACATTTGCCGCCAGAATCAATACGTGTCTCTAAATTTTCCTTATTTTACGTAACGGGGAACATGGAACAGTCTGCTCTTTTGAAAGAAGGAAATCAAATTTTGTTTCACACTCTTTTTATACAAGTAGCTCCATTTTTTTGTGAATTTTGGTTTCTACAGCGTGCAAGGCCAATAAAAATATTAGCCTAATTTATTGCATTGAGGGGTTCAAAATCATATACTAAACTGATTGGCGGTTAGTGCATGATTTGCGTTAGAGTTATTCACTGCTTTTTATGTTTTTTTCCTGTTGTCCATTATTAAAAATAAAAGTATTTTATTTCGGCTTCTAGAAGCTTCTAAGCGACGGGTTAGTCAGATGCATTCATTTTTATTTCATTAAAAAAAACCCGCCCTAGCCCATCAGTGCAGCAGCCATAATTCAACATGGCAACGTCTAACAAGTTAACTTGACACAATTCAAAATTTGCGCAAAATTTCACCTTTATGGGATAAAAAGCAGATAATGGGTATATGAGCTACGTTCATAAAAGATACAACAAAATAACTGAACATCAACTTGCCACACACTACCTACAACCACACTTGTATACTATGTTTTATGCATATAAAATGTAAATAGAATAACAGTTTTATTTATTCACATATTAAAATACTACAAATTACGGAAACATACATACCTAAAAATAAACAAACAAAAGAACAGTAAACCAATTATAGGGCATCAAAAAACTCATCCGCATCGCTATCAACGGGAAAAGTGCCCAGAAGACTGGCCGCATTGCCACGTTGTATGGCAATGCTGATTCTCTGACTGAAATAAAGGCCAGCCCTCTGGTCACGTGAAGAGTTGACCAAACGCTTGGCGATGTACCGGAAAACTAGATGGGCATTCGGACCCCATGGCCCGAGTTTTTCATCCCTAAACGGTTCAAATATATAACTACCAATAAGGTTGTTATATTTTCGCCGTTTGAGGTTTGCAGCACTTGCGGCAGCCGCACCAGCACAACCTGCCGTACTAGGAAGATGGGATGGCGCAAGGGTATCGACACATGTTGCTTCCCACACCAAAGGCCTACCCAACTTCCAAGGCATTATGGTTACACCGTCTGGTCTCTTCCCATCGTCGCGTGCTAAGCCGTTGGGTTCTAAAATAGCTGGCACCCCAGCGGTGACAAGAGCGCGACGGATGATGTCATTTATGCTAAATGTAAATTAAATTTAATCCAAATTTGGTTAGCCATTTCAGCGTGAAGGTAACAAACTCACTAACACATCCCGAAAAACAATCGCATTAATTGTAAATTTTACACCATAACCTCTACCGCCGATTAATAGCCTCCGTTACATCGTTTAAAAACTCCAATAAAATACAGTAATTTTATAAATCTGCGAGTGACAAATTCTACGACTACCTACCTATTATAACTTTTTGTTTTTATAAAGTTTTAATTATTACTCATTATTATGTTGCTGAATACGTTAATACTTTCCTTCGTTCTTCTTGTAGATATGATTAAAGCAACAATAACACCCACTCGTTGAAAGTTGTATGTACAAGTTTATTCAGAGTTTAACAACACATTTCTAATTAAGTCACGCGTATACGTAACAATCAGTAACAATATGAATTCAAGCGAAAAACATATTTTTTGTAGAATTTATTCTTTACTATATTTCCTAAAGACTTTTGTTACGTCTTTGAAATTTAATTGTTTTACTGAAATAGTTACTTCGTTGTTATACTGTCTGTACGGTCTCATGCTAGACCATACATGGCTTGTTGATCGACTGGCCATGGACGACTGGCCTGTTGGTCTAGTAGTAAGTGACCCTGACTGCTATGCCGGAGGTCGTGGGTACGATTCCCACCCAGGACAAATGTTTGTGTGATGAGCACGATCATTTGTTCTGTGTCTGGGTGTAATTTATCTATAAATGTAGGTATGTTTTTAGACATATATAGATAAGTATGTTTATCAGCTGTTTAGTACCCATAACACCAGCTCTTAAGCTTAACTTGGGACTAAATGGCGTTGTGTGAAAAAGTTGTGGAATATTTATTTATGCTACTGGCTGGCTTGATAGCCCAACGCGAACTGAACTATTTTTTATGAGTTGAAATGAATGATTGGCGTAAACTGCTGAATTGCAGAATATGCGGTTGCACCGTACACTGTTCTAGTTTCCTTAGTTCTTTAGAAGGCTCACTGTACTGTTTTTTCAATGTGGGTTGCAAATGCCTAATAGTCTTGATAACCCCTAAAACGAAACTGGCTACGAAATATTTTACGCCGTAGCACCGTGCTACGGCGTAGCAAAACCACGTAGCGTTTACAAGCCATTTCGACCCTAATTATCCCAGTTGGTTTCGAGTACCTTTTTGCCCGATTTCGTCGAAACCAAAGGGAAGAGGTATGTTTTTGTATGTAGGTATCACCTGAGCGGCTTAACAATTCATCAGGTTTTTAATGACTGAGGTGTTAATCGATTCGTTACTATGGTCCGGGTGATATACGAGTAGGCTACTTTTATTTTTAAGTATATTCAGATTTACCTCGAGGTTGTATACAAACTACTACTACTACTGCTAGCTTGCACTATCCCACTGCTGGCCAAGGCCTCTGGGCCTCTGGGTTATTTACAAAGTGGGTAAAAAATCGTGGATCAAATCAAACAAGACGACAGATGAAGTTAAAAATATATGTGACAGGGACTTAGAGTGACGTCCTTAAAAATTATGGGTACCTATTTAATTTTGAGTGTCGTTTTCAGTAAAATATACCAAAATTTGTAATAAATATGCAATTAGAGTGAAATGGGTACCAGTTTTCAAACAAAATATAGTGTTTAGTTACTTCTAGGAAACGTATACTCATTACAAAATTGCTTTAGTGATATGCATTAGTAGGTACTTACCATGATATAAGAGTATCAGCACTTTTTACAAAATCTTTTTAGTCGCACGAAAAATTATTGACCTGTCTGTATAAAAAATATACTAAATAACTTTCCCCAGACTAAACATCATTAATTTCCCTGTATACATCAAATTAAAATAATTATTGGACATGGTAAACATAGAATATTATAGTTAATTTGTAAGAGAAAAAGAATAACATTTACTTGACCACAGGTTTTAAAACATGCACGTTAGAGAGATATAAAAAAACGGCATACTCTAAAAATTAATGTCTGACGGCTGCGTCAAAAAGGTCCATTTCAGCGGTAATGTCAGACAGGTGCTGTCTGAGTTTTCAAATGAACCTATTACCTTATAGATACGAGAGCCTGATGTGTGAAATTATAACATAACATCACGCCTGTATTCCTTAAAGTGCTAGGCAGAATTCTACCTGTAGTATACCCACATTTCAACAGTTATGTTTTAAGTTTTATGTAATAGGAGTGATACTATTGCCAAATGTGTTATTGTTACCAAAGGGATATGCCCATTTGCTAATGAACATTTGGCCAAGAGATGCACAGGGCAGAAACAAATGATAGGCATTAGAATTGACGTGTAGGATCATATGAAAATCTGCTTTTGATAACTTTGTAGTAATCCCAAATTAGTAATAGCAATGTTTAAGTTACTAAATTAGTATATTTTTAGTATTTATTCCATAGATGGGGAAAACGTGGCCAGAAATGGGCATTGCCCTTTGGCAATTGTAATAATAATAATAACAGCCCGTAGGGTAACTTGTGGCAAGCTGTTGAGCAATAGCGACCCCACGGACCTGATCTTCCAGGAGATAGCTTGTTCCTCATCTCTGGCTTGCCCTTATTGGCTGGCTAATGTGAACTCTGACGAGGAACGGAGCCCTCCCCTCTATCTTGCCTTAGTTGGTCGGCTTGAGTGAAAATCTGCCAGAACGAACTTGCTTGGAGGAAATAAGTATTTCAGTAAGATGCTGGTAGGAATCTTGACCGTAGAATAACATGATTGTTATAAAATGTCAGATCTCATGTAGTAATGAAAATTCCTCTTTTAGTAATAGTTTAAAATAAAAATCTTGTTGAACCTAACTTGACCAATATCAAAAATATGAAATCATCATATTTATTTTTTCAAATAAAATTTATCTGACTATTAAAAAATCTTCTGATTTATTGGTATTAGTTATTATAAGCACGCAATATCGTTGAAAGGATGAATGAAAGGCAACTAACGAATGGTATTTACAAGGCAGATGTAAGTGGAAACGCCGGGAGGGGACGCCCTAGAAGGACATACATCGACAACATGTATGAATGTAAACGAAGCAAAATATGTATGTGAAATGTGTGTGTATGTGTGTATGTGTGTGTGTGTAAGAGTGGAAGTCCCTGCCGGAGTCGGTGTTTCCTGATAGCTACAACCTAGTGGTCTTCAAGTCAAGAGTGAACAGGTTGCTTCTAGGCAGGCGTCCTTCATCGTCGACCACATCATCGCTTACCATCAGGTGAGATAGTGGTCAAACGCGTGCCTATCAGTAATAAAAAAAATGTAAGAATCGTAGCATATGGCGCTCTGTCGTTCTGCCTATGGGAAACGGGCGTGAGTTTATATATGTATATATGTATGTAATATCGTTCTTAGAATAGGTGTTCTGATGAATAGTAAAAAATGCGGGACTAAAACAGATGGTAAGATACAATTAATGTTAGACGTCGTAGTTTTTTTTTATTTCTAAGACCAAATGTTTATTAAAATCTTAAACAACAATCCTGTTGATTAGTAGAATAAAATACAGTGAGTGGATCTTATCAAAATTAAAAGTCATCTATTCAAATTAAACTGGGGTTCAGCACACTTTAAACGTCAATATTGCATCAGACAGTCCCCCAAAAAATTCGCCCTTCGCCACTTCCTACGTATTTTTGCTGGGAAGAAGAAGTGAATTAAATATTTTGGCTAGTTCGATTCCCGGTTTATGTAAGTTTGTCTAGAAATCAGTGAAAGCAGTTTTATTTCTTTTTAAAAATAAAGAAGTATTTTCGTCATGTAACCATAACCTTTTTTACGTATTTTTTTAATTACAGGTTTACCTCCAGGATCCATTGATATTTTCCTCCCTGAACATTTATACTAATATTGTATAATATAACTGACCGACAGGAAGACCGAATGCTACATTAATATCTGATAAAGTATACTCCAAGGAATAAAATTCATCATCATCATTTCAGCCGAAAGACGTCCACTGCTGGACATAGGCCTCCCCCTAATGTCACCACAACGACCGGTCCTGTGCGTCTCTCATCCAATGGATTTCTGCGACACTCACCAAGTCGTTGGTCCACCTTGTGGGAGGCCTTCCATCGCTAAAATAAAAATGATACCAAAAATACCAGCCTGTTACTGTCCCACTGCAGGGCAAAGGCCTCTTCTCATACAGAGAAGGCTTGAGCATTGATCACCACGCTTGCTCAAGGCGGATTGGCGATTTCAAACTTATATTAACTTTTAAGTCCAGGTTTCCTCACGATGTTTTTCCTTCACCGATGTCAATGATGTCTAAGATAAACTTAGAAAGTACATATGAACTGAAAAACTCACATTGGTACTTGCCCGGATTTGAACCACAACCTCATGCATGAGAGGTAGGCGCCTTAACCTCTGGGCCATCACGACTATCACTACTAACACAAAAATGAAACTACTAAAATAAAAATAGAGAATAAAATTAAAATCAAGGAAAATTAATTAGTACTAAGCTGTTTCAATTAAACAAGAAAGTAGTAGAAAATAAATGTTCTTAGTAGCTACGATAACGAAAAATACGTTGTTACTTAGGGAATCTAGTAAATTAAATAATTTATTGTATGAAGCGAAATTCCAATACCCTTTTCATCAAAATGAGCTTTTGTTGTTAACGTTGAGCCAACATGAAAGAAAAGTAATTATTATAGAAACATCATCCCTGTTTTGATTAAAAGGGTAGGCAGTGATTTAAATGCGGAACAATCAAAATTTACCAGATTTGAAGGACAAAGAGTCTGTTGCTACTTTATCGACTGCTTATTTAATCTTCACAATAAAGTGAATGTTGTAACACGTATACTCTTTTTTTATATCGGAGTGGGTTATCTTAATAGGCGTCTAGCGCCCTGGAGAGGGCGAAGGGGTTGGTTAGACTCTCACTGACTAAAATCTACCCCGATATTCCGTCTTACACCTGCGCCGGGGGTTACGGTAACAGAAGATAGTTCTACAACTATTAACGCCGTAATGAGCTATCCGAGACACGGAAAGGTCTTCATTTATTAACCGACTTCAAAAAAAGGAGGAGGTTCTCAATTAGGTTGTATTTGTTTTTTGTTTTTTTTTAGGGTTTGTTACCTCAGTACTCCGTCATTTATGGACCGATGTTTTGTGAAAAAAAAAATATCTTAACATAACATCCAGCCTGATATACCCGAATCCCTTATCCTAAGAGGTATACCTGTACCCAGATTTTGCCAGTCATGTTTAAGTCAAATGTAAAGGGGGTCGCGTCTATTGCCATTGATCGGGCACTAATTCAGACTTCGGGCTGCTACTGAGCCATCTCATAAGGAAAAAGGACTGCCTTATGTAATTTTGACGATTAAAAAAGTGCTGATTTTAGCCTAATTTGAATAAATATCTTTTGATTTTGATAAGCTTTAGGACAAAGGTAAGTTAGCTTTAGCGAGATTACCCATTAAGACGGCGAGTAGTGAAAGTGGTGTAACTTAAGTTTTTTGGTATGTTGTATTTGTATTGTATAACCCAATGTGACCCAATGTGACCAATGTGACCAATGTGTGTTGAATGTAACCCATAATTGTTTCAGTGTCAATTGTTGGTGAGCCAAATAAATAAATAAATAGGTTTTAAAATTTTATAATGGTTTAATGTCTGTTTTTTGAGAGTGCAGCTGTGGTTACTCATTAAAATGTATCCTTACTAATATTATAAACGCGAATGTTTGTATGGATGTGTGTTACTCTTTCCCGCCAAAACTACTGAACGGAGTTTAATGGAACATGACAGGTATAAAGCGTATTACAGAAATGGTTATCTTGGAAAGTCCTACAAAAATCCCGCGACAGCATCTATCTATCTTTTATGTGTAAGCCAATATCGCCATACATTATAATAGAGAATATTTTTAGAAATGATTTCTGGTTGATTGATTGTTTAAAAAATTATGACACAAATTGATGGACAAATATGGATGTACCTAATCTGCAATAAATGATTTATTATTATTATTGATCTGTTACGCGTTCACGACTAAACCGCAGAACCAATTTTGATTAATTTTGGTATACAGATAGATAGGAGCTTGGGAAAGAAAATAAGCTACTCGAAGTACGAATCCTGCGCAGACAAAGTTGCGGGCTTTAGCTAGTAAAAAATAAAACAAGTATATCCTCGCATGTGTAGACCAAATTTCCTTGGCCGAGCCCTCTACATTGTACCAGCCAACGTACGAGTATCAGCAAATTGAAAACCGCAGTTTCGTGTGGTGACTACATATTAGAATAAATAGCTTCTAAATCTAGGTTAGACCTGAAGATGGATGAAATAGGAAATAGTTGCCAAATGGGAATGTCCAATCTTTAAGGCGGATTCTTGGCAAGGAGTCAAGAGTATGCGGGTTCGAGGAGTCTAAAGCATGACTTGGGAAGTTTTAAAAAGACATTTTTTAGGTTGAAACAATAATTGTACGAGCAAAACAGCTAAAGATAACGATACCTTGAAAAACTTGTACAATGATAATAAAATAATACCAGCCTGTTACTGTCCCACTGCAGGGCAAAGGCCTCTTCTCATACAGAGAAGACTCGAGCCAATGATCACCACGCTTGCTGATGGCGGATTGGCGATTTCAAACTTATATTAACTATAAGTCCTGGTTTCCTCACTATGTTTTCCTTCACCGATGTCAATTATGTCTAAGATAAACTTAGAAGGTACATATGAATTGAAAACGTCACATTGGTATTTGCCCAGATTTGAACCACAACCTCCTGCATGAGAAGTAAGCACACAAAGCGCTGCTTAACCTTCCGCCAATCCGTACGGCAAGAATCAGAAGGTTATTATATGATTTAACTTTTTACAGAGTCTGCCTTTATTGGTCAAGTGACGCAAGCTCAACTGCTGAGAAGGTCCTGGGATCGATTCTCTAGTCAGGCAAAATGGTATTTGGTAAAAAAATAAAAATAAAAATGCCCCAGTCTATGCGTAATACGTTTACCCTTAAGTGGGTTGGCCAACCCATTGTAAAAATAAAATAAGTGTAAAAATCTTTTCAGATTAACATGGTCTTCAATTTAATCCGATTATTTATTAATATGCTACTAAAAGTCTAGAAAAGTGGGAATTGGAAATTCTTTATAGCAAGTTCCAGCGAAGTTAAACTTAACAACTTAGAGAGAAAAATAAGAAATAAAATTGTGAATAAGTTAGCTGCTTTTATATTCGTTTATTATTCAATGGCTTTCAGCTCATAGTGGGCGTTTAGTTATTAAAGTCTTGTTCTTCCTAGCGTCTTTAAAATGCTTTACTGGATTTTATTTATTTTAAATGTCGGCTATACAGGGTGGCAGAGACATCGACGCACAAACGCTTACCATGGATTCAGTACATGATTCTGGACCCCCCTGCGTTGTAGTTTTTCGTCGGCTTTTTCTTAAATTTTACGGTTTTTTTTCTGCATGTTTTTTACAGTAAACTGTAGAAAATCATTATTTTTACCTAAATCATTGAGATTTTTAATTCAGAAATAGTAAATTCACTTGTTTCCCTTAAAACAGGAATGAAAATAAAACTCGAAAGGGCTACCTGATCAGCTGTATTTCTAAAGTTCATATGCGAGGTCAACACTAACATGTAGGTAGGTCGCTATTCGCTTTTAAATGCTGACAAAGAGATCGCAGCGCGGCGCTACGGCGCCGCCGTCCCTTTGTCGGCAGCGAGCGATATATCCCAATGTATCTAACAGACGCGCCACTTGAGGCATTTTAATCGTCTACATAAATTAACTCCAAGAATCAGACGTAAACCAAAACAACCAATAACATATATAAATACGTAAATAAAATATAAATTATACCAAATATTACTATTTTAATGTTACATTTAAATTATATTTAAATTATTATTTCTCTTAATAAAATGCGCCTTCATCCTCTCTCCTACTTTTATAATACAATTTTACTGTGCCCGACAGGGTCCATAATTGATTCGATGTTATAACATACCAACTAGGTATTATGTACACATTATGGAATGCAATAAAGTATTGAGTATTGAGTAAATTAATGACCCATTTACTACTTTTATTTTAGATTAATTATGGAGGATAATTATGTTTTTAGATCTTTGTCGTGTCACGTAAAGAAGATAAAAAAAAACGAGTAGACGCGTATAGATAGTCACGTAATTTTTCGAGTTTTTTTTTTTTTTTTTTTTTAATTATTTTTATTATTATTATTTTTTTTTTTTATATTTTTTTTTTAATTTTTTAATTATTTTATTAATGTTCAGTTACGCTAGCAACCATCCATAAAGTTTACATTGCGCCGCAAATACTGATTTTTAGTATCTACGTTTTTTGCAATATTGACGTAAACCCACTCCAGACACAAGCATGTTTAACTTAATTGGAAGGGTTTACAAAACTACTACTTAATGTGCAACCCACATTTCTGTAAAATATATGTATATACATATAACCTAACCTAACTCATCATACCTTTCATATAGCGAACCTAACTACCTAACCTAACTACCTTACTGAAATGCATTGATTTTGAAAGATACTTATTGCATAATTTTAAAGTAAACTACTGTGCTGCGTGTCCCTAATTATGCTTACAATATTAAAGGAAGTAGTAGTATTTAGTAAGTAAATTAGTAGTAGTAAATAGTAGTAGTAGGAGGTATTAATTTATCCCGATTGAATATAATCCATACTTAATGAGTACTACTTACTATTATAGATTGCCATACTTTTGGTATGACTGTATTGACAATCTGAGTGTTGGGATGTAGGTGTGGCGGGCGAGATAGGTTTACGTTTTGCATGACGTCTTATATAGGGTGACTGGTAATTAGTGACCGATACTTAAACACGTGATTGTATTTATGATTTTAATAAACTTTCCCAAAGAAACTTATTATCACAATAAACAACAAAAACGCTGTTTGGAATTCCCGCGCGCGCGCCAGTGATTGTTCAGCTGATAGTCTGACCTTGGGAAGGGCAAGACCACGCGGTTTTCAGCTGATCGGTTTCAGTTTTTATGTTATTATTGTAATAAAAGAAATAATAAGTATAACAAAAAAGTTTCTTTGGGAAAATTATTCGTATTTATGAGTACATATTATGAGGCCCTGAAAAGGGCCTTTTTTGTGAACGCACAGTCTTAAACGACACCTTTGCCGGCCTTGAGACACAATTTATCGTGGAAAACTGACAATCAATCTAACTATAGTGTATCGTGTTACTGTCACGGGGTTGTAATGTTCAAATAGGCTGTGTGTTTGTGTAAAAAACACTGGTTTTTAGGGTGCTTCTACACGGTGCATGTAGCATGGAGCAAATAAAGATGCGGGTTACACGCGTGAGTAATATGCGCAAGCTACTTGTTCAAGTTACTCGCTGGTACTTGTACATAGGCTCCTTGCGCAAGCAGTACGCACAAGTTATTTGCTCGTGGTCAAAAACTGCATGCGCAAGCAACCCGCGCGCGCCACAGAGTATGCGAATTAGTTGCGCGAGTGGCTCGCTTTGGTACATGCTCAAGTGCGCAATGCAATATGCGATGCGATGCATACAAACTGCGCAAGTGCCTCAATATGCGCAAGCTACTTGCACCATGTGGAAGTACCCTTAGCTGCATCTGAAAGAACTGGAAAACTGTAAAAGTGAATCTAAGTGTTATGCTCTTTTCATAATAATAAATTACTTTGATTAGTACCTACCTATTGGAGTTATATAACTATAGGCTTAACAACACAAGCAAAAAGATGATATTGTACACGCTCGGAGCCCTCAACGTTTTAACAGTATCAACATTGTATTTATTGTAAGTCTTATGCATGCAAAAGGAGGAGGAGCTTGTAGCTAATTTATAACAGCCGCATGGGTTGATCAAAGGTTAAGCTACACTTGACGAGGTCGGTCCGTGGATGGGTGACCATTTATTACATACCAAGACTCCTCCGTGCCTCGGAAAGCACGTTAAGCCGTTGGTCCCGGCTGTCATTTGTAGATCTTTAACAGTCTTTACTTGTAGTCAGAAGCCCAAAAGTCTGCCAACCAGTTTAACCACGAGGTATCATGTTATCCAGTTACTGGGTTGTAGAGCTTTGACAGGCAGTCGCTCCATGTAAAACTCTGGTATTCAGTTGCATCTGGTTAAACTGGAAGCCGACCCGAATATAGTTGGAAAAGGCTACGCAGATGATGATTATGCATGCAAAAGGAACTAATTAGCATGGTCTCATTTCGACCACAGGGTGATTGACCTCTAGTAATAAATGAAACAACCAACAAAGCCATAGACTTCCTAAACTAGAGTTATTTTACACATAAAAAAAAAGATAAAGATACCGGGCTGGTATCCGCAACTCCACGTCAAAGCGCGTATTTTGCGTATGGGCCATAATCTACCACGCGGGCCCAGTGCGAATTGGTAGATGTCACATGACTTCGAACTTTTTGGTTCTAAGTCATGTCGGTTTCCTCACGATGTTTTCCTTCACCGTTTTTGAGAGCAGTGGTGATGAAATAAATTACACAAAGTAATGCACCTGCCTGGGTTTGAACCCACAACTTACTGTTCATAAGTCGGGGCCGCCACCGGTGGGCCATCGCTGCTATTTTACACCTATTAGTGACTTTTTTATGAAGTCAGTTGTATTTTTTTCTGATGTTTTTTTTTTACATTTAACTGTATAAAGTCGTCATTATAAATAAAACATCCTAAGCTAAAGGTAATTATAATCAAAACAACAGGAAGCAGTGGACCTGGAGCCAAACCATTAAGAATAATCCCGTCTTTAGTAAATCTGCCTTTGTCTTCATAAACCCAACAGAATTACAAGAATATCCTTTAAACCCCGGCCCAGTGAGAACCACATTAATTATTTAGAATAATCAACAAAACTACTGGAACTGTGAACAATAGTAATAAATTGTTTGCATAAACAGTGGCTGAATACATAATTAATTGAAGATATACGACACCTCAGCTGTGTTTGGATCGCCGAGTGAAAACTGTGGTTTGGGAATGAGATACAATGAGAGAGAAAAAAATTGAAAAAAACAATGTTTGCCACAGATAAAGTTAATATTATGAAAAGATAAAAAGAGATAAGTTAAGAAAGGCTTGTGTCTAAATAAAAGTGGATATTGTTGTATTCAAATCGTTTCTGTAAATATTCGGACAGTGTAATATTGTTAATTAATAAATGGAATAAAATGAAAGCTCCTCAACCCTTCCACCTTTCTCCTTCTTGGAGAACAACAGTATGAGGCAGGCAGTATGAGATTTAAGATACTGTAGAGAGAACACACGAAGAAAATATCAAAGAAAACTGTGATCCGATGTCTTAGTAACACCATCTAGAATAATATAGCAATATTGGAGTGGCAGCAAAGCGGGTTATTGTACATTCGTCACAAAGTAAACTCGTCACATTTTGTAAACTTCATACATTGAAAGTGTATTCGTCACATGCATAAAAAGTACGTGTAAATTCGTCACAAGTACAGATAGAAAACAAAGTTATTGATTTTTGGCGCTCGAAAAGAAAATGCCCAGATTGTTTATTGGAGTCGATTTCCTGTTCATTTCTGATACCTTGGTACTTTCAAAACAACAGGCATTATTCAATTTAAAGAACCTGTAATGTCTCTTTAACTTAATTGACCAAAAGTTGCATTAACCCTCTTTGCTCTAGAATATTTCAATATTATTGTTTGTTACTAAGTTATTACCTATTGCAGGACCAAAAATCTGACATGACACATTGGGGTAACTTGACGTGCTGGCGTCTGTACTTATCTTAAATCTCTTTGATCGCTGCACATTGGTCCTTCACGGAGAATAACAGTGCTGGGGCTGAAGCAAGTAGTTTTTCCACTATCGCAGCCATTTTGTTTGCCAGTTCAACGCTCTCAGTGTACCCGCTTCTTAACCCACCGCTGCGCCTCTGTGACAACACTGCAGACTGTTGGCGTCTGGTATATGAATGTGTCTCAGTCTCAACACTCAAGTAGTCTGAGATAATTTGCGATTAATGAATATACGCTGAACAAAACCAAGTGTTTAGTCTACTAAGAGAGTGACTGTTTAATGAAATGGAAATGGAATTTCTCAGTAGCAGCCCGGTGTCTGGGTTTTGTGACCGATAGATGGCAGTAAAAGCGCCCCCTATTACATGGAAACACCAGGAGTGAACAACTAGAAGATCATGCACAAACCCAATGATACTATTATAACTACATATAACTGTGGCTAACTAGCCTCACTTGACTGTTGTAGCGACATCTATCTCGCCACATACGAACTATCCTACATCGCGCTATCAAAGTTATCCGCGCAGTTTGAACGTATACAAGTTCCCGACAACAACCTTCGGGCAGTAGTTAGCCCACCAGACACAACACCCGTCTGGACGGAGGATCCTCCTTTTTCAATGGTGGATGAGAAACTTTACACCCTGTTCTTCATACCTCCAGGAGATTTTTAGATTATTTTTCATTCATTGTATTTTTATTGCCTTTTGAGGTACGGAACCGTACCTCAAAAGGAAAAAACTGAACCCTTAGAGCTGCGTTAAGCGGGCGCCCGCGACGAGCAACTGTCGCGTGTCTACGCGTGTGGACACGTGGGTGGGCTCCGTGGGAACGCGACGGTCCCTGTCTCGGGTACCCGTCGCGTAGCCCGGGTTTTTTTTATTTAAGCAGTGTCGCTATATATTGAGGAGCTTGTGGCTAAATTATAACAGCCGCATGGGTCGATCGAAGGTTAAGCTACGCTTGATGAGGTCGGTCCGTGGATGGGTGACCATTTATTACATACCAAGACTCCTCCGTGCCTCGGAAAGCACGTTAAGCCGTTGGTCCCGGCTGTCATTTGTAGATCTTTGACAGTCGTTACTTGTAGTCAGAAGCCCGAAAGTCTGACAACCAGTTTAACCAAGGGGTATCATGTTACCCAGTTACTGGGTTGTGGAGGTCAGACAGGCAGTCGCTCCATGTAAAACACTGGTATTCAGCTGCATCCAGTTAAACTGGAAGCCGACCCCAACATAGTTGGGAAAAGGCTAGGCAGATGATGTTGCGTGGGTGCGGGGTGCGCCTCCCCATGACGGCCGCCCACGCAGCTTCCCGCACCCGGAGCACTTTTGTTTGAAGTTTGAAACGAGGCATCAAGTTAAAATTAAAACTGTATACTCAAATCTACACAGTCCCATTAAGTTGTAAAAAAAGTCAAACTTCTAAGTTTACGGAAAAAAGATTTTTTGCTTCATAAATGGCCGCATTTATCGCGATGTCTCCAGATTTGTGCCCGATGGCTGGCATTAAACTCACCCCCTATTACATTAGACTTAAACATAACTGGCGACATGTGAGTGTACTAGAGGTACCTACTCCTGTGCCCAAACCTTCGTGAATCACAGTGGTGATGTTATGTTTAATGTTATTCCCGATTTTTTTTAACCCCAGCAAATGTAAAAAGAACATTATTGATTACTTTTCTAAAGCCAGCTTACACAATGGAAAAGGGAGTAAAAAACCTGTAGAATGTGCGGTTCACAATACGATACTGCCATTCTTCTTCGAAGCCCAACGTTGAATGGATCGAGGACAATGTGTTAAGATGTTAATCGCAATCTTTAGGTTATTTTGAAAATGGTTTGGGTATTGAATTTTCCTTATTTAGATTCTGTATAATGTGTATTTTTTTTATGGTAACTTACTGTGTGCAAGTCATTTTTATCTTTATATACATACGCTTGGAATTTAATGGGGGTTGTCTTTAGTATTATTTATTTATTTATTTTTTATTTATTTATTTAAAAGTTTCAACTATCATTACAGGGTTTACCCTAATGTGACAGCTAAGAACTTAAACTGATCAAAATTATAATACACTAGCTGCCCCGGCAAACTTCGTTGTGTCCTAGAGTCAATTTATTGCTCTTATCAATTTTTTTAGGGGAATTATAAAACGAGCGATTAAAAAAAAGCTTTGCGACTGATGATGACATACTGTATTAATAACTTGAGCGGTATGAATTTGAGTAAGCGAAAAATTAACTAAACTAACGACGAATATTGATTAATAATAAATCCATTTCAAATATTAAAATTTTATCCGAGCGACTACATTACTAAGTGAGCGACTGGAAATACAGAGAGGGCAACTTCAATATTAAGTTAGAACAAAACAGTTACTCAAACTGGAAACGGCTAGGTTAGGTTAGGTTAGAACTGTGACCACGCAACGCCAGATGCCCCTTTTTTGCAATGCAGTCGCTCAAATATTATGAAGCTGCTCACTTTGGATTTTAAGTAACTCAAATTAATGTTTGTAAGATACTATTCTGTTGATTTTTCGTCACTTACAGTCAGTCGCTCACTTAGTAATTATATAACCCAAATTAATTAATTTTGACACTTAAAATTGTAATTTACAGTCACTCGTTTTATTGCTACCCATTTTTTTATATATTAGATACTAGCAGACGTCACGCAGTTTCACCCGCGTAGTTTCCGTTCCCGTGGGAATACGGGGATAATAAGTAGCCTATGTCCACCGGGAATAGTGTAGCTTTCCACCAGTACACTATTTTTTAAAATTGGATCATTAGTTCCGAAGATTACCCCCTACATACAAACTTACAAACTTACAAATTTTACCTCTTTATAATATTAGTATTAGTATAGAAGTGAAGTGTATAGAGCAAAATGGCGAAATGAAACGGTGGTTTGAACGTTATTTTTGTATAATTAATTTCTCAACACTTCTGAGTCGCCTAAGGCTACAATTAAGTTAAGACGACAGCGGGGAAATTACTGGACACAGACAAAAAGCTAAGAAGACGATATCGAGTCAACTAGCAGAACTTAGGTCTACGAGCAAGTCTAGATTTGGTTGTAAGTTCAAGCGTGTACTGTTCGGGAGGTCAAAACGAGTACTGATCTACATGACGATGCTTTATCGCTATTAGGCAAGTCATATGCTCCGATGAAAGCCGAGCTTTGCCGAACGCGCCCGAAGTTGCGTTCGGAAAGGCAGCGACCAGAACATTACAATTTTAAGCCTATATTTTGTATAGTGTAAATAATTATGCGTATTGTTAAATTTGTAAATAAATATTATGTGTGCTGTAAATATAGCAACTAAATAAATATGTAAATATACTTCTAATAAAATATGTTAGTTTTCACCCACAGACAATGATCGTGTTTTGTGTTTGAAGTTTTTTGGTCTTTGGTTTGACGTTTGTTCAAATTTGACAGTTCGGTGTAACGGGACAATAAGGAAAAGTTTTGTATTGTGGAGTGTTTACAATTATAAAAAGTTTAAATTAATATTACGAATTCATACGAATTCCGGTGTAGCTGTGACCGCTACACTACTCCCCCCCTGAGACCGTGGCTACTTAGCTACGGGTGATAGTAGTCCGGGAAGCGAACGGTGCGGCCGGAGCGTGTTTTCTTCTCGACGGTGGGCTGCGGTGGCGTTGGTGCTGTGTTTGCGACCGTTGGTGCGCTGGTTACACCGGAGGGACTGTAGTCTGCGTTATTGAGGTAAGCGGGTTTCAACCGATCTACGGTTACTGTGGTTTCCTTTCCGTTTACCTCAATACGGTACGTTTTGTCGCCTCTTTGCAGGACTCTGTAGGGGCCGGTGTACGGCGGGTCTAGCGGTCGGCGAACGGCGTCATGTCGCAAGAATACATGAGACGAAGTTGACAAGCTGTCGGGCACGTAGAACGGCTTGTTGCCGTGTCGACTCGCCGGTTCTGGAGACAGCTTCGCCATGTGATGCCGGAGTCTTGACGCGAAGTCGGTGTAGTCGACTGTGCTGGTGAGTGTGGGGGCGATGAACTCGCCTGGGAGTCTTAGGGGCTCGCCGTAAACGAGCTCTGCCGCTGATGCTTTGACGTCTTCCTTCCAGGCGCTGCGGATGCCGAGCAGCACCAGGGGTAGTGCTTCGGTCCAGTTGGTGTCTGTGTGGCAGCGGATGGCTGCCTTCAGCTGGCGGTGTAGGCGTTCCACCATGCCATTACAGGCTGGGTGGTATGCTGTGGTTGGGCGGTGCTGGCTACCGAGGGTCTCCGTGATGGTGTGGAACAGCTTGCTCTCAAACTGCCTGCCCCTGTCGGTAGTGATGCGCTGGGGGCAGCCAAAGCGGGACACCCAGCCGGTGATGAAAGTGCGGGCGCATGTCTCCGCTGTGATGTCCGCGATGGGGTACGCCTCAGGCCAGCGGGTGAAGCGGTCGACCACAGTTAGTATGTACCTGTAATTTGATGACACGGTCAGTGGCCCTACTATGTCCATGTGGACATGGGAGAAGCGTTGGGAAGGGACAGGGAAAGCGGAGGTGGGACTGGTTGTGTGCCGCGAGATTTTGTTCTTCTGGCACTCTACGCACTCTCTGGTCCAGGCCCTGCAGTCCTTCTTTAGGCCAGGCCAAACGAAACGCTCAGAAATCAGTTTGACTGTGGCCTGTCTGCCGGGATGGCTCAGCTGGTGTAGTTTTTGGAACACCTGCCTCCTGAAGGGTTCTGTAACATAAGGGCGGGTGTTACCAGTGGAGACATCACAATATAGTTCAGTGCCTGAGTCCGTGAAATGCACTTTACACAGCTTGAGTGACGTGCTGTTGTTATTTAAGAGCCCCTGCAGCTCGTGGTCTGTTTCTTGGGACTGTGCAAGAGCTGTGTAATTACACGCCGGTACTGCCACCGACTCCACACGCGACAGCGCGTCTGCCACAATGTTGTCCCTGCCTGCGACAAACCTGATATCCGTGGTGAATTGAGCAATGTAGTCCAGGTACCGGTATTGCCTCGGTGAACAGTTGTCACGGTTGTGTGCGTACACATATGACAGGGGTTTGTGATCCGTGTAAATGGTGAAGTGCCTACCTTCAACCATGTGGCGGAAGTATCTGACTGCGTCGTAGATGGCTAAGAGCTCCCTGTCATAAGGGCTATACTTTTTCTGTGAAGCTGACAGTCGCCTAGAGAAAAATGCTAGTGGGTTCCATGTGACACCTGACTTCTGCTGTAATACTGCACCCATAGAAGTGTCTGAAGCGTCTGTAAATATCGCGAGTTCGGCGTTGGGCTCTGGGTGAGCAAGCAGAGCTGCCCTAGATAAGCCACTTTTACAAGCGTTAAAAGCGTCTAGCATTTCTTGCGATAGATTAATTGTTTGTGTTCTCTTTGTTTTAGGTCCTGCCAGAACTACGTTGAGTGGCGCTTGTAAGCGAGCGGCATCTGGGACAAAGCGGCGGTAAAAATTGAACATACCCAGGAAGCGACGCATCTCCTTGACAGTCTTGGGAGCTGGGAAGTCCTGGATTGCCTGCACCTTCTCCTGCAGCGGGCGAACACCTTCTTCGGATACTTCGTGTCCTAGGAAAGTTATGGTGGTACGGCCAAACTCACACTTTGCCGAGTTAATAATAATTCCATACTGGGATAACCGCTTCAGAAGCTGATGCAGGTGCTCGGTGTGCTGGGCTGCTGTCTCTGAGAACAAGAGAATATCGTCTAAATAACAGTAGCAGAACGGCAGCCCGCGCAGCACCTCGTCCATGAACCGTTGGAACGTTTGAGCGGCATTCCTGAGGCCAAAGGTCATGAATGGAAATTCGTACAGTCCGAAAGGTGTTGTGATCGCTGTCTTGTGAACGTCGGCTGGCTGGACTGGTATCTGATTGTATGCTTTAATGAGATCGATTTTGCTATATATTCGGCTGCCAGCCAGCTGATGTGAGAAGTCCTGTATATGCGGGATGGGGTATCTGTCCGGAACAGTACGGGCATTGAGTGCCCTGTAGTCACCGCATGGCCGCCAGCTGTTGTCCTTCTTAGGAGCGAGGTGAAGTGGGGACGACCACGGACTCTCTGACGGCCGTGCTGTGCCGTTAGCCAGCATAGCCTCGAACTCCCTCTGTGCTGCCTTCAGTTTGTCTGGTGCAAGACGGCGAGGTCGTCCAGTGATAGGCGGACCTGGTGTAGTGCGGATGTGATGTTCGGTACCGTGACTGACCTGTTTCTGTGTTCCAGCAGGCCGCGTGACTTCCGGGTACTGGCGAAGTATCTCGTGGTACTCCGTGTTGCCTCCTACGGACTTCACTGAGGCGATCATTGCTGCTGATTCGGCCGCTGGCGACGCTGGCGAAGACAGTTGGGTCAGCCCATCGATTAGCCGGTGACTTTTGAGGTCTACCAAGATGTTATAATGCGCCAAGAAGTCGGCGCCTATGATTGCCTTGGTGACGTCTGCAACCACGAACTTCCACGTGTACACGCGGCGAAGCCCTAAATTCAAGTGGAGCTCCACCCAACCGTACGTGTCGATGGCAGTTCCGTTTGCCGCGTATAACTGGTACGCCGTCCTGCTGCGCTGCTGTCGTAGGGCTGCACGTGGGTATACGCACAGATCGGACCCTGTGTCTACTAAAAACGTGGTTTTAGAGTCCCGATCTGTTACGAATAGGCGGCGTGGTTTGTGAGGGCAGCCATTTGCCGCTATTTCCGGCTGCCGACGGCGTTTCCCGCGTACGTACATGGCGACCTGCACCGCGTGGCCCTGTCACCGAAACTGTTGTGGTACCAGCAGTGAGCGTCGTTCCACGCGCTGCTGGAGCGCGAGCGACTGCGGCGTCGGCTTGGGGTCGGTTCTCTGTCACCACGCCGGTACCTATCTGTGGAGCGCGATCGATGGTGTACCTGACCTTGCTTTTGTAGAGCCGCCACCTGTAGACATAACTCCGCCATGCACTGTTTCAGCTCCGCGATGTCACTGCTGGTGCTCGTGCTCGCCACGGCGGGAGGTGTCGTGAGCGCTGGCCGCGTTGGCGCGATCTCGTGCACGCGGTCGGCCAAATCTGCGACAGACTGAAGCGGAAGGTTAGGCTGGGAAGCTATTACCGTCTGTATGTTCGTCGGCAACCTGCTCGCCCACAACGTGGCTAGGAATGTGTCTGGAACATGTGGTCCGGCCAAAGTCTGCAGGTGCCGCAAGAACTGTGATGGCTTCCGGTCGCCGAGCTCCTCTTGAGTGAGGATTTGCTGAACCCTTTTTTCACGCGAGTCGGATAGTCGACGTATGAGCTCAGCCTTCAGCTTGGCGTACTTGTCCTGTGCTGGTGGGTTCTCTATTATGTCCCGAGCTTCTACCATGTAGCGATGGTCTAGCTGACCCACGACCGTGTAGAATTTTGTGGTGTCGGCGGTAATGCCGGCTATTGTAAACTGACCTTCTACTTGTGCAAACCAAAGTGTCGGCTCCTCAGGCCAGAATGGCGGCAACTTCACGCTGACTCTGCACACGTCCTGCTTGACCATTGCTGCGTCCGCCTGCGCTCCCTGCTCTGCTCCGGTAGGCATCTTTGCTCCGCGTGGCTACTGTGCTCTTTGACGGGGTCACCAATGAAGTGTATAGAGCAAAATGGCGAAATGAAACGGTGGTTTGAACGTTATTTTTGTATAATTAATTTCTCAACACTTCTGAGTCGCCTAAGGCTACAATTAAGTTAAGACGACAGCGGGGAAATTACTGGACACAGACAAAAAGCTAAGAAGACGATATCGAGTCAACTAGCAGAACTTAGGTCTACGAGCAAGTCTAGATTTGGTTGTAAGTTCAAGCGTGTACTGTTCGGGAGGTCAAAACGAGTACTGATCTACATGACGATGCTTTATCGCTATTAGGCAAGTCATATGCTCCGATGAAAGCCGAGCTTTGCCGAACGCGCCCGAAGTTGCGTTCGGAAAGGCAGCGACCAGAACATTACAATTTTAAGCCTATATTTTGTATAGTGTAAATAATTATGCGTATTGTTAAATTTGTAAATAAATATTATGTGTGCTGTAAATATAGCAACTAAATAAATATGTAAATATACTTCTAATAAAATATGTTAGTTTTCACCCACAGACAATGATCGTGTTTTGTGTTTGAAGTTTTTTGGTCTTTGGTTTGACGTTTGTTCAAATTTGACAGTTCGGTGTAACGGGACAATAAGGAAAAGTTTTGTATTGTGGAGTGTTTACAATTATAAAAAGTTTAAATTAATATTACGAATTCATACGAATTCCGGTGTAGCTGTGACCGCTACAGAAGTATAGATTAAAACCTAGGTACATTACTTACAAAAATACATAATTACAATAAAGTTTAAATTAAATATCCTTCTGCTTATTACATAATACAAATAGTAATACCTTTGCGAATTCACTGAAACAACATGTAAACACATCAATATGAGTTTGAAGACTATTGATGGTGGGGATAGCTCTTGTAAGAGGTGCTTTGGCGAGTAAGCGATAGATCACATGTGTATTGGTAAGGCTGTACCCTGCGCGCGTTGCTACGCCACCGAAGAGATTTAAAATACTATAGAGCGGACATACGAGGAAACGTCATAGAAAAACTTAGATCTTATGTCTCAGTAACGCCATCTAGAATAATCAAAGAGATTTAAAATACTATAGAGCGAGCATGTCAAGGAAATGTCATAGAAAAACTTTGATCCCATGTCTCAGTAACGCTATCTAGAATAATATATGAATATTGGAACGGCAGCGGAGCGTACTACAAAAAACTCATAGACTGGTATCCAGCAGGACACACTTTTTCGGACGAAAATTTTGTTCGTGATGTCCGGTCTACTTATAGGTATTGAATGTCTTTGTACGCCACCAACTAAAATAAATTTCAAGGAAAGCATTAACGGTTACCATGGCAACCTTATCGGTCGTAGCAACCTTCTTTGAATCATGCACAACCACTTTGCTAAAGATCATCACCTGATCAAATGCATAGTTTACGATTACATTTGTTTTGATTTGGTTTAAAATTACATATAGACAAACATAAGGATATAAGTGGTATTTATTTGGATACCTACTCCCAGTGCCCAACGAATCGGTTTTTAAATTTCTTTCAATTGCAATATCGAAACGTATTTTTCAATAAGTCAGAATCTGAAATCTTAATAACTAACAATTCTAATTACCTTATCTTGGTCGTACAGTGGACTTTTAAAACCTTTCTCACCCGGAACAATTAAATTACTCAGTCTTTTAAAAGCTGGCACTTAAAACTTTGAGAACGCTTACGAAGCTCGAAATACCTTGTCGGGCAATTTTCCAATTTCTTTGAGTTTCAAGAAAAACACATCGCTAGCAATTTTTTTTTTGAGGCTTTTTTCGATAATTTACGGCCATTTATAACTTTTGAATTGTCTTTTATGCGTTTCTCAAAGCGTTTCGTAAATACCTCTTTTCATACACAGAAGGCACGACGATCAAGACTACGTTTGCTATAGTTAATTTTAGATTTATATTGATTCAGAAAAGTAGGTACATTACTCGCATTTTTTTTCCCCGTTGTCAGAACTTAGAACTTATACCTATCTACTAATATTATGTTAGTGAGCTAGTGACATTGTAGGGGCTAATCTCTGATCTACTGAACCAATTTTGAAAATTATTTCACCAACACAAAACCACGTTATTTGTATTTAAACCACGCAGATGAAGTGCAAGTGAATTAATAGGCACATTAGTGCTTGTCTGGATTTGAATTTTCTGCTTCATGCATGAGTGGTGAAGCCATAATCCATAATTACTTTATAATTTAAATTATTAAATTATAGTCGACTGTGCACGAAAGGCTGCTGACCTTAAATGGGACTGGGCAGGACATGTCTGCCGCATGCCGAACGAGCTATGGGCTCGTAAAACCCAGAATTGGTGCCCTACAGTGACACGGGGCCGCGGCAGACCACGAAGGAGATGGCGGGACGACCTGGATGTCTTCCTTGAGGATTGGAGAGAGGTGGCGCAGAATCGCAACCGATGGAAGGAATGGAGGGAGGCCTTTGCCCAGCAGTGGGACAATTTGGGCTAAATAATAATAATAATAAATAAATTATAATCAATTGCTATCCCAGAGCTTTGTTTACCCGGGCAAGTAACGTTGTGACCTTTTTAATGAGTAGATTACGGAACCGCGACGCACGAAACGTCGATGAACGCTAACACGATGCTACAAAACCGCGATGCACGTTACCGCGAAAGCCCGTGACTGCGAAGCCACTATACCGCGATGCACGTTACCGCGAAAGCCCGTCATTGCGAAGCCATTATACCGCGATGCATGTTACCTCGATAGGCCGTCACTGCGATACTACGGGATGTCGATGCACGTTACCGCAAAAAAATATTTCTGCGGAGCTACTTGACTAAGTATGATCTGTCTGTGTGACTGTGAATACTATACTTATACTTCACTGCGCTCCAGAGCACAGATTACTGAAGTTGCTCATTGGTATTTTAAATGCGGGCGCGTGGCGAGCGACCGATGCATGCAGCGACACATGGAGTTGCGCCGGTCCTCGAGCGCTGGCTCGGGAGGAGGCACGGCTCTCTGTCGTTTCGGGTGACACAGGTGCTTACCGAGCACGGTTGCTTCGGGAAGTACCTGTGTCGCATTAACAGGGAACCAGACGCTCGGTGTCACCACTGCGTCGACTGTCGGGAGGACACGGCGCGGCATACGCTGGCAGAGTGTGCCGCTTGGGAGGAGCCGCGCCGTGCCCTCGTCTCTGGAGTAGGCAGTGACTTGTCGCTGCCAGCCGTGGCCGAGAGGATGGTCGGCAACGTCGAGTCCTGGGACGCGGTGGTGTCCTTCTGCGAAACGTACATCTTGCAGGAAGGAAGCTGCGGAAAGGGAGAAGGAGATCACTTCCACTCACCCGGCCCGCAGCAGACGCACCGGGCGAAGGCGGAGGGCGGACAACGCCCTCTTCCAACCCCCCTGAATGGGTCCAGGGGTGACGGGGACGTCTGCTGCCCCCCACGTACATGGACCCGAGGTGGCGGCGCGTCTTGTTCACGCGCGCCCCTCTGAAACGTCGCGAGGGGAGACTAAAACCTCACTCCCCTCGCTGACTTGGTGAGGCCCTCGGGACCCGGGAGTTTTGACATCCATTAGGATTTTCCACCCCTCAAAAATAAAAGGTAAAAAATACCAATGAGCAACTTCAGTAATCTGTGTTCTGGAGCGCAGTGAAGTATAGTCTTCACAGTCACACAGACAGATCACAGTCAAGTAGCTCCGCAGAAATAATTTTTTGCGGTAACGTGCATCGCCATCCCGTACTATCGCAGTGACGGTCTATCGAGGTAACATGCATCGCGGTATAATGGCTTCGCAATGACGGGCTTTCGCGGTAACGTGCATCGCGGTATAGTGGCTTCGCAGTCACGGGCTTTCGCGGTAACGTGCATCGCGGTTTTGTAGCATCGTGTTAGCGTTCATCGACGTTTCGTGCGTCGCGGTTCCGTAATCTACTCCTTTTTAACCCCCGACGCAAAAAGAGGGGTGTTATAAGTTTCACCGCTATGTGTGTGTGTCTGTCTGTCTGTCTGTCTGTCTGTCTGTCTGTCTGTCTGTGGCACCGTAGCGCCCAAACGGGTGAACCGATTTAGATGCGGTTTTTTTTACTTGAAAGCAGGGTTTCTTGCGATGGTTCTTAGACATAATTCATCAAAATCGGTTCAGCCGTTTCAAGGTTATCAGCTCTTTTGTGTTAGCTACCTTTGCTATTTTAGACGTTTATGAGTATTAACTTTACTTAAAAACATATGTGTGTCTTAAAATTTCAAACACCCATGTGTGTACTATTAATAAACAATATTATGGTGTTTTTGGTCTGATGCAGCCAGGATATCTAGCAGACTAGTACACTCTTGGGAAAATAACAGCAGATATGTCGTGTTTGGATTCATTTTAATCAGCATTTGATTCTGCACACAATGCACTGATGGCAACAGGATGAGCTGATGCTGCAGCCAGGCTATCCAGCACACCAGTAGGTAGACTCTTGACAAAATAATAGCAGATATGTCGTGTTTGGATTCATTTTAACCAGCCATCGATTCTGCACACAATGCCCTGAAGGCAACAGGATGAGGTGATGCTGCAGCCAGGCTATCCAGCACATCAGTAGGTAGACTCTTGACAAAATAATAGCAGATATGTCGTGTTTGGATACATTTCAACCAGCATTCGATTCTAAACATAATGCACTGATGGCAACAGGATGAGCTGATGCTGCAGCCAGACTATCCAGCATACCAGTAGGTAGACTCTTGACAAAATTATAGCAGATATGTCGTGTTTGGATTCGTTTTAACAAGCATTTGACTCTACATACAATGCACTGAAAAAATCTCATAACTTTATACTCGATATAACAAAGTTAATGCGTTTAAAAAAATTAAAATAAAAATTAAATTAAAAATTTAAAAAACCCCCACCGCAAAAAAAGTAAAACATTTAAAAAGTTAAAAATAATACTTTCCTATCGTTGAGCCATGAAGTTTTACGGAACGTCGGGGTACCGCTAAAATAAGCACCTACATACCTACGAGTGCTAAGAATATTCCTTACTTAAGTCGTACCCCGACGTTCCGTAAAATTTCATGGCTCAACGATAGGAAAGTATTATTTTTAACTTTTTAAATGTTTTACTTTTTTTGCGGTGGGGGTTTTTTAAATTTTTAATTTAATTTTTAATACATGTGTTATTTGTAAACTTATCTTACATATGGTTGAATTTTTCGGTATAACAAAACCAAAACTCTTTTATTCAAATTTAGCTGAGAGTCAGCAAATAACGACAGTCAGATTACATAAGACAGTCCCCCAAAACGCCCGCATTTCACCACTTTTTGGTGTTTTTCCTGGGAAGAAAAAGTGGCGCAACAAACTACCCTGAAACATATTTGTTACGGTCATGAATAAGATTTTAATACTATTCAACTTCATACTTAGCTGTAAATAGCAAAAGCATAACAAAATGTTTCTTTCGCGGTCTAGCTTCCGCTCTAAGGCCTCGGTCACTAAGTCAGCGATTACGGTACGGGAGCGGGCGGGGTGGCCGGGTGGCGCTGGTGGTACGGAGAGCAACGCGACAACAGGCAGATCTCGCATGTTGTAATAATAAGAGAAATTATAATGCCTTTATTCGCGAACGAAATGTCGAAACAGTCTAATGACTAATCAAATAGTTGTAATGTTTAATGTCTAATCATTCAAATAATTCTCCCAATCACGTGGGCGCGCTTTTTGAAACTCCGGCGTCGGTCTTAGAAAAATAAAAACTAAAATTCACAACAAGTTTATGCAATAGATCCGATTTCTTCATGACAGAAGCCGGATCTAGTGCGTAAACAACCGTAGCTAAAGTTCTACAACTACTCCGGACCGTATTTTCATGTGTTTTCGTATCGGATTCGGATCGGACGTAGTACATACCGCTCGCGTTGTACATCGTTCATACGCCGCTTCACGCACCACTGCCTTAGACCCCAGCTCCATATAAAACTGGAGGCAAAACGCGCCGCTACCCGCGCGTAGCCGCCCAGCGTCCGCTTACTTCGTGTCCACAGCCTAACTGATATTCAGAGTTATCACAGCAAAAAGCCTTAACCATTATCCTTTAAATAACAGTATTCAGCTGAATGATTTAAATCTTGATATATTTCTTGCTCAGTCTTTATCTCTTTGAAAAGGGGAAACAAACAAACTTTCTTATCTCATGGTTAGGCAAACCGTTTTTTTGGGGTGGAATATCCACATCGATGTCCCCGCCGGGGAGGGCGGAGGCGTCTGTCAGACTCTTACTGACTAAAATCACCCCGTGTACTTTCTCACACCTGCGCCGAGGGTCACGGGAACAGAAGATACCAAACCCAAGATGAACTTAATCAAGAGACTACCTTAAAAAAGATAAAGGTAAAAATACCGGGCTGGTATCCGCAACTCCACGTCAAAGCGCGTATTTGCGTATGGGCCATAATCTACCACGCGGGCTCAGTGCGATTTGGTAGATGTCACATGTCTTCGAATTTTTGGTTCTAGGACAACAGGCAGATCACGCGTGTTGTAATATTATGATTATAATACTAACCATAGTATAGTTGGTTTCCTCACGATGTTTTCCTTCACCGTTTTCGAGAGCAGTGGTGATGAAATTAATTACACAAAATAATGCGCTTTTAAACCCACGACTTACTATTCGTAAGCCGGGGCCGCAACCACTGGGCCACCGCTGCTCTTGACACTACTTGAGACTCTCAAGAGACTACGTTTTAAACCTAACAGAATATCACGACTGTATTCTCTGGAGAGTAAGGCAGAGGTGTATCAATAGTACTGGGACTGGGAAGTATGTGGAGTTTTACAAGCTTTCTCTTTCCAAGACCAACCAAGACACCTCCCGACCCTATCAAACGCTTTTCAAAGATTTAACCAGTTTTTGGGTAATCTCACTTTCTGTCACGTTAATTAAATACAAGGATATGAGGACGACTGATTGATTTTATTTACAAACATACTACTATAATATACTTACTATATTTTCTTATGTTTGACAAAGATAATAAAATATTATTTCATTTGCATACAAAAAGAATAAAAAAATATTATTGCCAATTAAGTTATCCGTTCTTTATATGTTACCAACAATATATGTGGACATTTAGTTCTATGTCACTGCTATTGACTTAGGTTCGGACTCCAAATATCTCAAAAACGGTCTAAAAACTTTGTTATCGTCCTTGATCATATCCGACACCTTTTCGCCAATCATCATTGCAGTGCCCAGCGTTCCCCCAGCGGTCGGGTGGGGCATAACACTGACATCAGCTACCCTCAGCTTCCTCACTCCATAGACCCTCAATCGGGCATCCACGACAGACCCCATGGCACAGGTACTGCTATAATGATGCTGGGAAACCGTCATACATTTGATGTAACACTTCCAATACTCCCTGCTACCCAGAACCAAATCTTTACAATTAGGTAACCTGGGATTTCTAAATTCTCCACCAATTTTTTTCAGCTGAGTTGTGTTTAGTACTTTCATGTAATCTTCTAAGATTCTAGCAAAATCCTCCAAGTCTTCTTTTTCAGAAAAATAGTTGGTATAAATGAGAGGATCATCCATAAAGTTATTACTCTTCAGAAGAATCTTTCCTCTAGATTTGTACAATTGTTTGTTAATTATTGTAAACATCATCTCAGTGTTGACATTTGTGGCGACCAAGTTGTTACATATGGGGTCAGTAAGTGCGTAAATGAAAGTGCAATAGCTCATCATTATTTCTGGGTAGGACACGAAATTAAGTGAATGATAATCAGGATATGGATTAGACTTATTCAAAGATACGTATCCAACCAAAAGAGCGGCTGGATATTTATACGGATTAAAAGGTCTAGCTGGAACTACCAGTTTTGTCATGTTCAATATCACAACAGTTGCCAAATGATCTTGAAGATTCTTTCCTACTGGAAGATCTGAGATTGTTGCTATTTTATGGCTATACAAATGATTTCTAGGTCCGATGCCCGATAACATTAGCAGTTTAGGGGTATTGAGTGTGCCAGCCGACACTATAACTTCCTTCCTGGATTTGACGATGATATATCTTTTATCGTAAGTGTAAGCTTCTACACCTACGGCGTTTTTAAATGCATCGAAGATTATCTTCTTCACTATAGTGTTTTTCAAGACGTGAAGATTTGGGTTGTCTTTGATGGGAACCAAGTAAGCGTTGGCTGCACTCTGGCGAACGTTGTTGCCTATAGTGAAAATGGCGTCGGTGTAACCTAATGAATTATTTCCATTGATGCTATCAACAATTTCGTTCCCTCTTTCTTTGAACGCTGTAAAGTATTTCTCACCTATATCTAGTTTGAAAGTGTTCAACAAAACTTTTCCATTTGTTCCAAAGAATCGACCACTAGAAGAATTTATTATGTTCGGGTCATTAAGTTTTTGAGTTTTTTTTAGGTACGGTAAGACATTTTCCCAACTCCATGTCGTGTCATTTACTATTTCTGCCCATTTGTCGTAATCGTATCTATTTCCTGGACTGTATAGTTGATAGCTATTTGAACTGGAACCACCAAGAAGTTTTCCAATTGCTGTTTCATCTTCTAATGGTTTTTTACATTGTGATGTCATGCCATCTGGTTCTGTTGTGAAGTTCCAATTAGCGTCACTTTGTTTTTGATACAGCATCAAAACTGGGATCTGGAAACATTGGTTAACATTAATATGCAGAAAGAGCCTTTGAACACAAATTTTCGTGTTAAATCTAAAGATTAGTTTACACTCTTATGGATTCTCTCGACACATGTTTCAGGGATTGGTTTTGTGCTATAAAACAAAAGCCTTACTAAGCTGTACATCTTCATTACTCTAGTAATGCTTGTTTATTCTAAAGTTATGTCCTAAATATTAAATATATAAGATAAGGGCAGGAAAATGACTAATAAACTTTAATACATTTAAAGTTTATTAGCCATCTTCCTGCCCTTATCTTGATTTCTCCTTCTTTTTAACCGACTTCAAAAAAAGGAGGAGGTTCTCAATTCGGATGAATATTTTTTTTTTTTTTAGGGTTTGTTACCTCAGTACTCCATCATTTGTGGACCGATTTTCAAAATTCTTTTCTTGTTTGATAGGGTATACTAACAGATTGGTCCCATTTATATCAAAACTCATATCTGATGAAGGATCTTCGAGGAATTGAGGAAACTCCTCAAAAAATATAGGCACACATGCACCGATTTCAACATTTTTAGTAACAAATCAAGCATTTTCATTTAGAAAGTATCATTTGGTGAAGAAAAACTGATAAAGAAGACAGGCAACGGAACTCTTCAACGCATAACAGCAAATTATTCGCGATTGCTATAGTCAGATGTCTATGCTGAGCTTTTGTAATTCTATAACATAACATTACGCCATTCTATTTTAAAAGGGGCCGGCAGAGATGTACAGATTAATGTTTAGAGATAGAACTTCTTTAGCAATTGTTATCCAATTTCAAAGATTCTTTCAAGTTTTGAAAGACTTTCTTTACATACAAAGAAACTAAAAATTACAAAATAAAAACTTTTTTACAAAAAAAACAACCGACTTCTTAAAAAAAAACTAACAGGTGAAAAATAACTCCAGTTTCGGAAGTCGGTGGCCAATAATGAACAAAACAAAACCACCAAAGCCACAGACTTCCGAAACTGGAGTTATTTTTCACCTGTTAGTTTTTTTTTATGAAGTCGGTTGTTTTTTTTAAGCATCTTTGTTTGCCGTCATCTCTATAGTCTCATCCTTTCAAACCTTAACCTTGAAACTGTTTATTATCGCCACCTCTTCTCTGGTTTTCTTCTACTAATTATTTATCAACTTCATATAAATGTTTGTTCGTGGCATGTTTCTTATTACCTTTTCTTCAGCATCAAATGCCTAAAAACAAAAAGATCGTTCACTTACACCAGATTCAAGGTTAGGATCTCCGCCAGCTTCAATGAGCAGTACTGTTGTCTTGTTATCTTCCACCAGTCTGTTTGCGATAACACATCCTGCTGTACCGGCTCCAACAATAATGTAGTCAAATGTAGCTCCATCTAGTAGAAATGTTAAGTAAATTACGGTTTTACAGATCTTCCGTAAAATTTTCTTCGAACCTCACTCAAGTGTGCGCTCAAAACTATGTGTCCTATACAATGTGCAATGTGCTTAACCCTGACAAACCACTGAACTTTTGTTTCACAAATAAAATATATCTGTATAATACAGTGCTTTTTTTTAATTTGCCGTTACTGTTTACCCAAATTTCGTGTTTATCGCAGAACTTTAACTATCACCTCCATGATCTTAAACCATGAAGTGTGTTTCTTTACTAGGGAATGCAGAACCGGTGATGTTTTAAAGAACCGGGATTTTCGGGATCTTCTGGCTTAAGAACCGGGATTCCCGGTACTATCGATACTTTTGATACTTTAATAAGTCTTTGTAAGAGAGTTGCAAGTGTTGAAACGGAGAAAGTAAAAATAAGACGAAATGACAGGACAAAGTAAAAACATTTAAATCAAATCAAATAAAACGTGTTATTTCTTGTGTGAGTGCAGATTCAGGCTTAAAAGATGAAAATTTATGTCTTGATAATTGTTTCTGGATTTCGCCGATCAGTTGTTGTCTGCTTGTTTTAATACAATATTTTGACTTTAGAACAGCATATTTTGTAAGTGTACCTATTAAAATCAACTTCCGAATCCCATGTCGGTTGGTGAACAATAAGCTGCTCGTATTTTGTATTCAAAATGAGGATGGAGAATGAGAATGGTGACTACAATAACTAAATAATTAAATAAAACCGGTCATGTTTCATTAATTTTGTTTATTAAAAATAAATACTCACTTTCCAAAAGAAGTAGTCTTGTTTGAGTAGTTTTTGCAAAGCACTTTACACCGAAATCCCACTAGCACAACATTTCGAAGACGCGATCACAATCTAACTGAGCGGGACGCGCGTATATACAAGATGGCCGCCACCTGCCCCTCCCGCACCTTCGCACCCTCGCGCGTCATGCTCTTGTATTACTAGGTAGCAACGGTGGTAGCTAGGTAGTATAATAGTAACAGTGCAGCTGTAGGATTTTTCAGGCAATTAAATGAGAAAAATTCTAAACGCGAAGTATCTTTTCCCGAAAGTACCGAAAGAACCGGGATTTGGTTTTGGAAATTCCGGTTCCTAAAACGACGCAAATTTCCGGGAAATCCCGGTACTTTCGGTTCCGGGATTTCCCGGGACTATTCACTATTCTTTACTCACCAAAAACACACGTCTGCTCTGGATACTGGTACGATGTCAGTTGTAATACCGTCAGCACTTTGAGAGCATCTTGTATGAGTGTCACAGCCGCCGCAGCTGCTGTTGCGTTTATAATCATTGCTGGTGGATTTCAAACTGTAGGGATAGAAGAATAATTCTTTAGCTAAATGCTTTTTAATACATTAAACCCTTAGCGGACGCCGTTGTCCGCGCTGTCATTGTCTTTCTGTTGTGTCTCTAATTTACACAATTGCATCACTTCTTTTTTTTCTAATTGTGAGTCGGATTTTTAGGAAAAATCTTCAGACACACACTTTAATTGTTGTTTTACATACACGTCAGTACCTATCTTACAGTAATAATGATGTTTATCTAAGACATAAAATTACAAAATGTTTTAACAGGCTAATTTGGTTTAATTTCGACAGTTGTTCTGTCATTTTTGTTAATTAATATTCTCCACTTTTTCAAAGGAATGACGCCAGTAAAGATATCCTGTTAGTGGTCATATTATAGCTTAGTAGACAGTAACGCAGTGGTAGCATTTGCTCTACGTAAACCGTTTTTATTGTTACGACAATAGATGACGTCAGTGGCAAATTAATACATAAATAAATAATTATTCCACAACTTTCAAGACAACGCCATTTAGTCCCAAGTTAAGCTTGAGAGCTTGTGTTATGGGTACTAAACAGCTGATAAACATACTTATATATTTCTTAATACATACATATTATAGATAAATTACAACCAGACACAGAACAAATGATCCTGCCCATCACACAAACATTTGTCCTGGGTGGGAATTGAACCCACGACCTCCAACATAGCAGTCAGGGTCACTAACTACTAGACCAGCAGGCCAGTCCTTAAGAAGTGATATTTTCAGAAGTGAACATTCGAGAGGAAGACTAAATAAATGATGGATGGATTGTGTAAAAGATCTTTATGATTGAACAGAAAACAACCAGTGACAAAACGGCAAATAGATCTCTATTTGTGTGGAAAAAAAAGCTATTCTGCCTTGACATAAAATAAATCGGGAAATAGACAGGAATAAAGATGAGGATTACAAAATATATAGCAAGTGTAATTTTATTTCAGTACTTACATGTCTGTATTAAGTTACTAACTTGTTTGATAAACCGACTGTTTGCGAATAAAGCAGGTTCTAGTAATTCTAGGTTCTAGTGAATCTAAAGTATTTACGCTCCATTGCCTATCTTACTTCATTGTCATATTTATCATTTTTGACGTTTAAAAGGAAACATTGTTATCAATTAAAACAAATAAGTTTCCTTTTAGAATTCGGTAACGAAATGGTTAATAAGATATGCTTATGGTGCGACTTCTTCTGTTCATAAATAAATAAATTATAAATTAAATTCCACAATATTCACACAACGCCATTTAGTCCCGAGCTAAGCAGAGCTTGTTTTATGGGTACTAAATAGCAGTGTCTGTTGGTTTAACTCACTGTGATAGATGGATGCTTAGAAACTACCATGCCAGCATTGTCATGAAATTTTAAACAGCAGGAAAAAATACTTCGTGGGAATGTAAGTGAAATGAAGGCTTATTGAGCGGCTATTCCATACTAATTATAGTCATTGACAGTTCATTTTAGTCAAGTTTTCACAGTGTGACTAGGTATAACTGAACCGACCGACAATTATTAACAATGCTTGTCCACTGAATAAATAAGTGAATGAATTTTTATAATGATAGTTACATAGCGTAGGAGCACAAAATGGAGTGCTGTGTATATCAAAGGCTTGTATACATTCATACCTGAAGCTTTTATCGTTTTAAATAATGTTGATCAGTTTTTGATACATATTGTTAAATGAAAATTAATCTATTTTATGGAGGTTCACCTAAATTCTGCAGGACATTTATGACTGCAGGCATACATATACTACAGGTACGCCTCAATTTGAATGAATTAAATGGGAAAATCTTTTCACCAAGTGATTGAGACGCAAAATTCTGAGTTTTTGTATGGACAACCTGACTATCAACTGTTCATAGTCAATAAATGTTTTTATTTCTTCCTTTCAATACTCCACGAGTACCGGCTTGGCTTTTAATTTTTTTTTTTTAATTCTTGTAACAAATCATAATTTGGTAACCACAATATCTTATGGTATGTAGTTTGAAAGAACTGTGTGCTCAAAGATAAGGATCTACGCAGACACATTCCACTTCGATGAATATAATAACCTGATAGAATGAAAATCCCTCGAAATACGTCAAAATAATTTTATTATATTTTTTTCTTTATGTTTTAACATTAAAATTTATTTTTGTCTTGGTGCTTATTAGTTTTCTCATTTTTTCAGTTTATACATATCTCAAAAACGGCTTAAAAACTTTGTTATCTTCCTTGATCATATCTGCCACCTTTTCACCGATCATCATCGCAGAGCCGAGTGTTCCTCCTGCGGTTGGGTAAGGCATAACACTGGCATCAGCTACCCTCAGCTTCCTCACCCCATAAACCCTCAACCGGGCATCCACCACAGACCCCATGGCACACGTACTGCTGTAATGATGCTCAGAAACCGTCATACATTTGACGTAACACTTCCAGTACTCCCTGCTACCCAAAGCTAAATCTTTACAATTAGGTAACTTAGGATCTTGAAATACACCACCAATTTCCTTGAACTGATCTGTGTCTAGTATTTTTATGAAATCTTCTACAATTCTAGCAGTATCCTCCAAGTCCTCTTTCTCAGAAAAATAGTTAGTATATATGACAGGATCATCCATAAAGTTATTACTCTTCAGAAGAATCTTTCCTCGAGATTTGTACAATTGTTTGTTAATTACTGAAAACATCATTTCTGTGTTCACATTTGTACCGATCATGTTGTCACATATTGTCTCTGTTAGTGCGTAAGTGAAAGTGCAGTAAGTAATCAATAATTCCGGGTAGGAGACGAAATGGATTGAATGATAATCAGGATATGGATTAGACCTATTCAAAGATACGTAGCCTATTAAAACAGCAGCTGGATACTTATACGGATTAAAAGGTCTGGCTGGAACTACCAGTTTTGTCATGTTGAATAAGATAATAGTTGACAAATGATTTTGAAGATTCTTTCCAACTGGCAGATCTGAGATTGTTGCTATTTTATGGCTATACAAATGTTTTCTTGGTCCGACGCCCGACAACATCAACAGTTTAGGAGAATTGACAATACCAGCTGATACTATAACTTCCTTCCTAGATTTGATAGCGATATACCTTTTATCGTAAGTGTAAGCTTCTACACCTACAGCGTTTTTAAATGCATCAAAGATTATCTTCTTTACCATGGTGTTTTTTAGGACATGAAGATTAGGGTGGTCTTTGATAGGAACTAAGTAAGCGTAGGCTGTGCTTTGACGAACGTTATCACCTATAGTGTAAATAGCGTCTGTGTAACCTAAAGAATTATTTCCATTAACGCTTTTAACAATTTCATTTCCCCTTTCTTTGAAGGCTGTAAAGTATTTCTTTCCCATATCAAGTTTGAAAGTATTTAATACAATTTTGCCATCAGTTCCAAAGAATTTACCATCAGAAGAATTTTTAATATTCGGGTCACTAAGTTTTTGAGTTTTTTTTAAATACGGTAAGACATTTTCCCAATTCCAAGTCGTATCATTGACAATTTCTGCCCATCTATCGTAATCATACCGATTTCCTGAAGTATAAAGTTGGTAGCTGTTTGAACTTGAACCACCAAGGAGTCTTCCGATTGACATATCGTCTTTCAATGGCTTTTGGCATTGTGCTGTAATGCCATCTGCTTCTGTAGTATAGTTCCAGGCTGCGTCGCTTTGCTTTAGATACAACATCAGAGCTGGTAACTGAAAATTTCGGTTAATATTAATTTATTGAGCTCATAGTCATGTTAGTGTTGAATCTTTAGTAACCATAGGGGTTGTCTCGAAATATCTTCCACGATTTGTTTGACATTGCCATGTTATGTCCTCGTAATTATGCTAGGGACATCGTCCACGCATTTTTTATGGATCAAAGAGTTCGCATGGAAAATCTTAGCAATAGACAAGAGTATTACTAAAGGGTATTTTACTACATAGTAAAATACCCTTATAAGGAGCAAATTGGGTTTCTATTTGTTTTATTACTATTATAATGTGACGTTCAAAAGTGCCTTATTTTAATATATGTTTTGACCTTTCTTCCATATCTAAATCTATATCATCATCTCAATTTTCACAACAGTCAGTCATTACTTATCACACAAACCATCTATCTTTTCGATCGTCTTTCTTGACTCTTGTAACTACCCGCATTCATACTCAGAACTTTACTCACGGCAAGTTATTTGTCCCTTTGTTTGGATAAGTGTAGAAAAACCATGTCATTTTCCTGCACTTTACCAAATAGTTTTGGTCTTTCTGTTGAATAGATCTGCCTACATATATTTTTTGTCCTCTGAATAGTTACCTGCTTCTTAGCCATCAATTTTTAATAATCCATTCAACCTTTGCTTTATTCTTTCTCTATTACACAGCCATACTCAAGACTTAAACATCAAAATCCTTACACCAGCTTCAAGGCTAGGATCTCCGCCAGCTTCAATGAGCAGTACTGTTGTCTTGTTATCTTCCACCAATCTGTTGGCGATCACACATCCTGCTGTACCGGCTCCAACAATTATGTAGTCAAAAGATGCTCCATCTGATAAGGAATTTTATAAATTTCAGTAATTCCTCTGTACCTTTAAATTGGGCATGTAAGGACATAATATCTGTTTATATGGAAAAGATTTTTTATTTTTTAAAGGGGTCCCAAATTGTTAAACTCCTACTTGGTCTCTTGGTTTTTGTACAGAAACCAAAAAACAACCAAAGCCACAACAGAATTCTGTCCACCCATGTGACCGGACGAAGCGTAAAGAGAAATAATGAACTGGATAATTATGACAAATGATACATTTTTCTAAAGCTACGGCCAGAATTTGTAATAATATGTTAACTAATGAAACCACCAATATTAAGTTCAGTGTTTGTGCCAGTCATTATCCACAAAACTGACACGATAACAATTTTAATCGTCACTGTGAAGCGCCTTAGTACAAAATCTACTAAAAACACACCACACACATGTGCGAAATATGGATTATGGTGCTAAACTTCATTGACTACTTCAACCGGGAAAGCAAACGTGATAAACACTTGGTTGAAGATCAAAGGCACTCACCAAAGACACATGTCTGCTCCGGATACTGGTACGATGTCAGTTGCAATGCCGTCAGCACTTTGAGAGCGTTCTGTATAATTGTCACGGTCGCCGCAGCTGCCGTGGCGTTTATAATCATTGTTGATTGATTTGTGGCTGTGGGGATAGCATGGATATTATTAATCTTCCTCTTTCATACTAAATTCTCTCTCGTATGTAATAACATGTTAACTTTACCTACTATGCCTGTGATAATGACGAGCAGTTTGTGTGATCAGCACGATCATTTTGTTCTTTGTCTGTGTATAATTTATCCATTTCATTTATGTATGTATTTATAAATATCTATGTATGTTTATCAGTTATCTAGTACTCATAGCACAAACTCTGCTTAGTTTGGGGTTGTGTGAAAGTTGTGGAATATTAATTTACTTATTTATCCATATAAATTTTCTGTGCCGGACAGGGTCCATAATAAAATTGTTACCTACTGAAATTATTTTAACCTAGGTACTACCTGTATAGATACATCATGGTTTGCAATAAATACTTGAATACTTAATAAACCGCCTCGTTTGTTTAGTGGTCGCAAATGCTAAGCAAGCCTTGGAATCGATTAAGAAGTTGGACAAAGATTTATTGGGATATGATTTTTTTCTGGAATTTCTCCACAAGCTCTTGACTAGGCTCTAATGAAACCCTAGACCCACCCTAGACTTAAGTGGCATACCTAACTGAAAAAATACTTTGCACTATAGGCAATAGGCATGTGTTGTTATGTTGTTATTACTAAGAAAGTTATTAATGCTATTAAAAAAGGTTATATAATTAGGTAAGTCTTTGTGGTTTGGTCGCTTTAGAAGGTTCTTTCGAAACACTGTTGTACCTATTCTTTACTGATCTTAGCATTTCCAATAGTCATAATACGGTTCCAATATTTTTCTTTAAAACTTTTCTCCATTTCTTTAATAAAATAATGAAGTTATATAATTTAATAAATTTATTAAATAATTCTGTAAAGTACTCACATGTCTGTCGTAAGTTACTATCTTGTTTGCGAATAAAGCAGGTTCTAGTAAGACTTGGCCTCAGTTTATCTAAAGTATTTACGCTTCGTTGCCTATCCTACTTCATTGTCATATTTATCATCAAAATTTATTTTAGACTTCAAAAAAAAACTATTCACATAAGAATTTAAATAAACTAGTTTCATTTTAGAGTGCCACAACGAAGCAATCAAGAAGGCAACCTTATGTCGTCTCAAAGTCAAAGTCAAATAATTCATTTCAATAATACAATAAACAGGCACTTTTGAACGTCAGATTACAACTATCTAGTAAAATAAATTGATGTATGTACCTAAGAATGTATGAAATTATAATAATAATAATAATAATCCCCGCAGGGCAGCTTGTGGCGAGCTGTTGGGCAGTAACGACCCCACGGACCCGATCTCCCGGGAGAAGTCTTGTTCCTCATTTCTGGCTTGCCTTTATTGGCCGGCTAGAGTGAGCACTGACGAAGAACGGAGCTCCCACCTCTTTCTTGCCTTAGTTGGCCGGCTAGAGTGGAGATTCGCAAGAGCAAACGTGCTCGGAGGAAGGAAGCATTCCAGTAAGGTGCTGGTAGGGATCTTGACCGTACTTCCGGGATTGTCCTGATAGCCGTGGAATGCCGCTCCACTCCTCAAGCCCCTCAGGTTATGTTGCCCTCTTGTCGCTACGTCACTGTGTGCTAGCGGCCGTTCCAAAGAGCCCATTACTGAGTGTGCAAGTCACCCCCTGCCATTTTATTCGTGTATTTATAAAGCATTGATGAGGCAGGGGCCATAGTCCTTCCATAGTACTAGGTAACCAGTTCACCTTATCCACCCCTAACCTATAGCCCAATACATTTGTTGTTTTAGTCTACAATAGTCCTGCACTAGTCGTAGGTTTTCCTTGGGTGCATTTGCATAATGCATACAGGGAAAATCTGCGATTGGTGCCTCACTGCATTAAAAACGATAAAGGACCTCTGTGAGTTGGCTAAGGCTCCTCATACGCCTTCCAAAGGTCCGGAACCCAAGGGTTCCGAAAAATATCAGCGCACAAAAATAATAATAATAATAATTTATTCAGGTTATTTTACACATTATTACATTTGTATACTTAAAATACATAGTCGAACCAAGTTTTTTAAACTAAATAGCTTATAACTTATAATTGTAAAAACGAGTTTAATTAACACATATCTCTAAACATCTAAAAGAAGGTGCGGTGGAACTGAAATTATCTTGTGGCGACCTACCTGAGCTAGGTTAATAAAAACCTGTGTTTCAGGCCATCCCCAGACTAAGCGAACAGCTGACTACAGTTAATAGAACATTTAATTGAATTACATTTACACTATGCTACTTAAGCAAATACAATATAAACAAAAAATACTAAATAAATAAATAATATAATTAAATGATAAATGATATTCATTTCCGTAAATTGATACATTTCACATTTCATTTTTAAACTAGAAGGTGAGGTCGGTGTTTCGCAATCTGACTATTCTGTGAAGATTCACCGAAAGAAACTCAGGGGTCTATTTTAAAGTCTAGACATTATCTGGGTCAGATCATGAAATAACCATGTAGATAAGTTTCTGAAATGGTATTTTGAGGAAAGTACCAAACAGAAATGTGGGGACCAAATCAGTCAGTACAAGCATTTGACAGAAATCGTGAGCTCAACTCGGAACTTGAGGAGCTCTACATCCTGACGCGACGATTAAAATGAGAAATGAAAATTGCAATGCAAGAAATTATAAATCCATCATCCATCTAGTTGGTGAACGTTTACGACAATAATACAGGAACCATAAAGCGATGTCCCTAATCAGCATAGATTTTAACCACCAAAAACCATTTATTAATTAAAATACGGATTCAATTGCTGGTGAGTTTAACTTGCTCTTGGCCGGTTTACTTTTCATTGAACTGTTAAAAGTTGTGTTTGTAACTAAGTATATTATAATACGGATTCTAACATTGGCATAGGTGTGAAAACTGATCAAAATTTGTTACAATATTTTTCTTACTATTTTAGATATTATAAACACTATTAAGTATGGGGTATCTTAAAACTTAAGATATTATATACTTTTATTTAAGTTTTTTTTTTTTACTGTGCTTACAGCACTGTTTGCAGATTTAATCAAGCACAGGCAAACTTCGTTCACCTTAGAGGCAACTTAATGTTGTGTTACCAATATTTTTTTATATTATATTATTTATTTTTATATTTTTAGCCTAAGACTTGTTAAATGACAAATAGTCACCTCATAATGGACTGAGAAGACATTTGTTTGACTCCTAGATAGCGCTTAATTTGATTTTTTTTTTAAATACGAATGTTCTTCAAATATTTTAATAGACAAAAGATAGCTTCTGCCTATCTCTAGGATATCTATCAATCTTGCCAAATTACATAACGATCCGCTCAGCCGTTTGGTCGTGAAAACCCGACAAATAAGCAGAGTTACTTTCTCATTTATAATATTAGTATTCAGAATGTAATAAAACTTAATATTGATAGAAGGTACACTGTTCAATCTGGAATATTGCTCTATAGCAGTTTGGAGTCTGCCGCTTGAAGGTTAATTGTTCAGGCTCCCACAGGTGAGTTTATCCTTGGCATTATTTTGTGTGTGCTCCTGGCGCCCGAATTTTCTATATTTTGTTTTGTTTATTTGGAACACACTACACATTTTTTAACCGACTTCAAAAAAAGGAGGAGGCTCTCAATTCGGTTGTATATTTTTTTTTTTTAGGGTTTGTTACCTCAGTACTCCGTCATCTAGGATCGATTTTCAAAATTCTTTTTTTGTTTGATAGGGTATACTAACAGATTGGTCCCATTTGTATCAAAACTCATATCTGATGAGGGATCTTCGAGGAATTGAGGGAACTCCTCAAAAAATATAGGCACACATGCACCGATTTCAACATTTTTAGTAACAAATCAAGCATTTTTATTTTGAAAGTAACATTTGGTGAAGAAAAACTGATGATGAAGACAGGCAACGGAACTCTTCAACGCACAACAGCAAATTATTCGCGATTGCTATAGTCAGATGTTTATGCTGAGCTTTTGTATTTCCACAACATAACATTACGCCATTCTATTTTAAAAGGGGCCGGCAGAGATGTACAGATTAATGTTTAGAGATAGAACTTCTTTAGCAATTGTTATCCAATTTCAATGATTCTTTCAAGTTTTGAAAGACTTTCTTTACATACAAAGAAACTAAAAATTACAAAATAAAAACTTTTTTACAAAAAAAACAACCGACTTCTTAAAAAAAAACTAACAGGTGAAAAATAACTCCAGTTTCGGAAGTCGGTGGCCAATAATGAACAAAACAAAACCACCAAAGCCACAGACTTCCGAAACTGGAGTTATTTTTCACCTGTTAGTTTTTTTTTAAGAAGTCGGTTGTTTTTTTTGTAAAAAAGTTTTCTTATTTCATATCATAAGTTACCCAACAAACACATTTTTCTTTTATTATTACAGTTTGGAGTTTGGTGGCATAGGTTCCCCCGTGTTTTACATAGCTGGCGAAATGTGGGTGTACTAATAGGTACATCTCTATCGCTCTCTTCGTGGAATACAGGCGTGATGTTATGTTAAGTTATGTTCTAAAGCAATAGTTTTCCAAAACATTGTGGTTATTGAATACGAAAATTGAAGAGATAACTTGGTTCTAGTGAGTGGAAAAGTTTCCAAGACTTGTATCTTTGATCTTGTGTTCTGAGGCGAGAGCAGATAAAAGAGATTAAATACTTGTAGGATAAGGATAAAAGGATTATTTCGGACAATTTAAACTTATTAATTCGTACAGTGGGCATTGGTTTGGGGGTTGAAGGTATCGTTGTGGGCGTAGATTTGATCTTAAAGAGCTGCAGGCCTAGCCATATTACAAATTCTATTTCTATTTTATTTCAATTATAGAAAGAAAATGGCGTTTATGCAAAGACATTCAATACCTATAGACCGGACATCACGAACAAAATTTTCGTCCGAAAAAGTGTGTCCTGCTGGATACAAGTCTATGAACAGGGACTATGTCTTTTAACAGGGTATTCAAATTTAAATACTTGGGCCACCTGGTATCGGATGATCTAAAAGAAGATCTAGATATGGAGAGAGAGCGCACAGAATTGTCAGTTAGGGCGAATATGCTGGCCCGCAGGTTTACTCGATGTACACCAGTAGTTAAAATGGTCCTTTGGTTTACTGCACGTCGCCCACCAACCACTTGCCATCGCTGTACTCGGGAGCCCTGTGGTTCACATATACCCAAAAGGCTTATAATGCTCTGCGCGTTCAATATAATAATGCGTTCAGGATATTGATGCAACTGCCACGCTTCTGTAGTGACTGTAGTGCGTCAACAATGTTTACCAACGCACGCACTGTCGGTTTTGATGCGTTGTGGCGTAAAAAATCTGCCTCGCTACTCCTCAGGCTGCGTGGCAATCCCAACAGTATCCTGCAATCGATAGCCGCTCGGGCAGATAGCCCGCTAGTGTGGGCGCTAACGAATCGCACCCGATATGTTTTAGTTATTAAGTACTAACATAGGCTAAGTTATATTGTTACTAACAAAATTGACTCTTTTGTTGTCTGATTAATAAATATAATAATATGAGTTTTTTGTAGTACGCTCCGCTGCCGCTCCAATATTCATATATTATTCTAGATGGCGTTACTGAGACATGGGATCAAAGTTTTTCTTGGACATTTCCTTGACATGCCCGCTCTAAAGTATTTTAAATCTCTTTGCGTATATGGAATCAGCTGTTGGTCAACTGTCAAGTGTATTTAATTTTCTGCCGTATTACAAATTCTACTCGTCAACCCATGACAGTTGACAAACAGCTGATTCCCTATACGCCATTTTCTTTCTATTGTCGCCTTATCGATTACGATAATAGAAATAGAATTTTTAATATGGCTAGGCCTGCTATTTTTGTAGCTTCTGATCATAATTAAATTAAATAACTTTTGCATACCAAAAACTAAAACAATACAAATAATACTGCCACGCTGCGTGTTTCGGGTTCGATTCCCGAACGTAACAAATATTGACTATGTTTTTATATGTGTTTTTTTGAGTATTTTTTTGGCCGTTGCGCTGGGTATGGTTGTTTGTGTACAAAAGTTAAAATGCTTGTAAACGTACCTACGATACAGGATAAATTCTTAGTGCGAGGCAACGTTTAAAAAAAAGTGACTTTTTGGCTCATAAATTTTCCATCTGAAATCTCTCAGTAGCAGCGAGGAGTCTGGATATGTGCCCGATTGATGGCAATAGGCTCGCCCCCTATTACATGCGGATATAACATAGCTGGAGAAATGTGATTGTACAAGTACCTACACCTCTGCCTAAACCTGCGAATATTAAGGGCGTGATGTTATGTCTTTGTCTAAGATAATAGACTGACATTTCTTGGTTTTGACATTTTCGAATTATGACATCATTACGAGTATTACTAATTGTTTTGACACGACATGATTATTACCAAGTTTTTACCAACAATTTCCAAATTTATGTGCACTAACATTAGTTTTTAATGTTTATAACAATTGGATTGTATGAACTGTTTAGTAATAACACCAGAAAACAGCAACTTGCATAATATTTGTCTACTTACTACACTGCCTTACCCTTTAGAGACTTCAAGCCTGATATTTTAGAATACTCCAGCAGCTGTACCCAACCGTTGGAAAGCCATAAACGTAATTAATTCCAAAGTTATTTTATGTTCACCTAACAATTACTTAACCGTCTTACAGACATTGTTGGCGAACTTTACGAGGTATAAAATAGATTAGGGTCTTGTTTATGAGTACTTGTGGTACCTATATAAAGAGCAGATTACTATTGTTATGTTATATTTTGAACGATATGTTACACTAGCGGGAAACTGGAACTCGGCGGATAAAGCCGTGTGACGTTTTTATCTTTACCCGGTTTCACCCGCGGAGTTCCCATTTCCTTGGAAATACAGGGTTAAATGAAATACTGAGTAAGGAATTCTTTAAATGCATGTATGAATGAAAACAAAAAATAAAATACACTTATTGGCAACAGCTGGATAAGCACACAGTAAAAACATAATAATGCAAAAAAAACAGATACAATAAAAAACTTTAAAAAGTTTTTTATTTTTCCATTTTTAGTTGTTCCCATACAAACATTTGCCATGAATTCATTTTATATCGTTAATTGTTAACAATATATGGCATTATAATAGGGTTATCCACCTAACCCTAATAAATGAAACTTAACATACCTAACTGTCGAAATCTAGGTATATTGAACACATCTGCCTACCCCTCTGAACATACAGGCTTGATGATACGTCATGATGTTGTATAATAAACAATAAACATCCAAGCGATTCCAGCAATCACGATAGATTTGCCGTCTATTTTGGAAGAGTTCCGTTGTATATCTCGGAAGATCAGCACCAGATCTTCACCAAATTAAAATGAGACCACCTCAGGAGTCTACTCTTTCAAACAAAAAAATAATTTCGAGAATCGGTTCACAAATGGCGGAGAAATCAGGTAACATACATAAAAAAAAATACATACACACGAACATAGAACCTCCTCCTTTTTTGAAGTCGGTTAAAAATGGCGTGGCTCACGGCTGCGCCTAAAGATTAATTTCAGTTGTAATGCCAAAACGATGATGAGATGCTGCTTTACGCTGATTTTAAAATGTATCTTTGGGGACAAGTGACGGATGAGTAACAATTATCAATATACTTAATACATAAATAATATTTTGCATATATAATAATTGTTATTAAACACACATTTCGCTAATTTGTAAATATCTAAAATTCTCGAATAAAAAAAAAAATTTAAATATTTATTTCTCTCTTAAAGGTCAGACATTGATTCATGACGTAATATTTCAAATATATTAATATTACATGAGGCGAGCCTATTGCCATCAATAGCCACAAATCTAGACTCCCGCTTAGAGTCAAGTCGATTCTAAATTTTGTGTGAATAATTAACTAGACATTTCGGTGGGTGCATCAAAAACAAACCAAAAGAGCTTTCAAAATAGACATAAAATAGTGGCACAGCTTTTAAAAATCTTCATTTTTCCGCCATCGCTATTGAAAACGTTTAGTGCTACTAAAAGCTTGCAGCAGAAAAGTGAATGTGTAGAGGCGGGCTTCCAACTAAAAACTAATTTCTTTCTGCATTTTTCCTTGGGATATTCTGTGGTAGTTCGTAACTTTAGGTAGAAGTAATTATTATAGAAACTAGTGATCGCCCGGTGCTCGAAATTTGACCGTGATATTATATATGTCGGCGTCAGCTGCGATGGCTGAGCGATGAGCTGACACCGATGACGTTATGAACTTGGTACCACGAAACCCCCTTTCGTGGTACCAAGTTCATAACGTAGAATAACAATCTCCATTACAGTAATAACCACACTTAGCAATCGTAATCACAAAACATAACTCTAATAGGTAACTGACGGTTTCGTACTGGATGTGTGTCTTCGTTGGTGTCTCAAATCAATCTGAGCTCTGCCAAGCTCCCACGCACCAGCATAACTCTGTCCACGTGACATTACCAAAAACACATTCGCGCCATTTCAAATGACAAGTAACGTCACGCTGGTCACCATAGACTCCGTACTAAGTTAATCAACTTCGCAACTTACTATTCAAGAAAATCGCTTTCCACGACATATATAATAATAAATAATAATAATATTCTATAACTTTCACACAACGCTATCTTGTCCCAAGCTAAGTAGAGCTTGTGTTATAGGTACTAAACAACTGATATACATATTTATATATTTCTAAATAAATACATATTAAAGATCAATTACACCCAGACACAGAACAAATGATCGTGCTCATCACACAAGCAGTCAAGGTCACTAACTACTAGACCAACAGGCCAGTCAATATTAGTCAATATTAATGTTTAATAGAAAATTAAAACTTTACTTCATATTTTCGTATACTGCCCAAGTGTTCGTATTCATATCATGACGAATTTATTTTTTAATTTGATACTATTTTTTTTCTGTAAATGATTTGTATGTCAATTGGCAAAACATAACGCATTACCCTAATTTTTAAGATCTTGTCTGTAATTATCACGTATGTTTACGAATAAATGATTCTGATTCAGTCAACTCGCGTAGTACTTTCATATTTTTGTTTAATTCCAAAAGAACGTGTTCACGCATCATACGCGTGAACGAGCAGCGACGGGGGACGCGGGAGGAGAGGTCTCAGCTGATCGGGTCGGCGGCCGCGCCGCGCACTCTCGCCGACAGCTTCGGACAGCAACGCACGCCTAGTACCTATCTACCGTGCTATTTAAATTCATATTGTAACCGATTTCTGTACCAAATACAATCTATATTCAAGCGGAGTCACATTTTATTTAAATATATTCAACATTTGGCGACCGTGAACAAAATCGAAAAATATTCTGGTCATTTGGCGACCATAGCTTCAATATAAGCTGAGGAGATTGGAAGGGATTGCTGCTTATGCTGCCTTCTGCCCTGGTGGAGTGAAGAACTTTGCTGAAGACCGTGCTGGACATCTGGCTGGGTACTCAAGGGAAGTAGGCCTGTATTCCTATCCACTATTTTTCCTCTTCAAACTTGTGTGCAGCTTGCCGCTCCGATAGCGTTATAAGATAGCATTTCGTGTACACGTACTATCTATATTTCCTATTATACGTTTCGGCTATTGCGAGAGCTTGCCTATTTCCTACCTACTATATTATTTTATAAAGTATTTCTATATCTTACTGCAGTTGGTGGCATTGCCTATAGTCATTTAGCTATCCATTGCATTTCAAAGCATAAATCCATTTATCATAAATTGCCTAGTCATTTTTCCGTTAGCAACTTTTTCCCATATACCCCCACATAAGCTTATCATAAGATTTATTGTTAACTGTTACTCATTTATGCAAATTCCAGATAAACGCTAAGGTTACTGCCTTACGTCGCAGCTAGCTGTTTTCGCCAGGCCCAGAGCTTGGTTTGTGGCTGACGAGCCCATAAAGCGCTTGAGTGCCGACTGCGGGAGGGCGGCTGGTTCGAAGATCGACGGAACCGTTGTAACTGGTTTGAACATTCCATTTTCTTGCCTAATTCATTGTTCAGTTTTATTGTTTCTTTTAGTAAGTTATGGAAGGAACTATGAAGGATCTTGTTAAAAAGCGTAGCATTATAAAGGGGAGACTAACAAAATGTAAAGACTATGTAAATGTTTTAACGCAGGTAGGCGCGAATAAATTGACTAGTATTCAAGTGAGAGAATTATCGTTACGGGTTGACAAATTTCAAGAATTGTTATCAGAGTTCAATGAAATTCAATCGGAATTAGAATTACTGTCACCAAGTGAGGATGAGCAGTTGACAGAGCGGGAATTTGTTGAGTCACAATTTTTTTCTCTTCTTTCCACAGCTAAAGAGTTAATTGAATTTGCTAATTTAGAGAAAAAATCAGTGAATGGTGAAAGCATATCGAGCCAATGTTCACATTCCATGAATTCTATAAAATTACCCACAATAAATTTACCGAAGTTTGATGGGAACTATTTAAAGTGGTTGGAGTACAGGGATACTTTTGATTCCCTTATTAATAAAAATGATTCGATTCCATTAATTAATAAATATCACTATCTCAGATCAAGCTTGGAAAATAGTGCCGCTGTCGTTATAAGATCAATTGAGTTTACCGCTGATAATTATAGAAATGCCTGGCAAATTTTATGTGACCGTTATAACAGCAAAAATATTTTGATAAATAACCACCTTAAGTCGTTATTAAGTATCGATCCTATTGTGAAAGAATCATTTAAAGCATTGCGCTATTTAATTGATCACATATCTAAAAACTTGAGTTCTTTGCACACTTTGGGGCGTCCTACTGAACAGTGGGATGATTTATTAATATTTATAGTCTCAGCAAGGTTGGATCCCGTCACTAGTATGAAATGGGAGGAATATAAAAATAGTTTATCGGATTTACCGACACTCAATATTTTTTTCTCATTTTTACGCAACCGAGCGGACATCTTGGAAACTACCCACTATAACAGATATGATAAACATGAACATAATAAATCGAACTCTCAAAATAATAAATCGGTGAGATCTTTCTTAGCAGCTTCGGATTCGGACACGGAAAGGAAGGATCATAAATATCAATGCGTAATTTGTAATCAAAATCATTTTGTTTATAAATGTTCGAAGTTCAAGGAAATGAACAACGATGATAGGATTCGCGAAGTAACCAAGTTAAAACTATGCACTAAATGCTTACGTAGTGGGCATAATAGTCATCAGTGTCGTTTGAAAAGTTCATGCCAGGTATGTAAAGGGAAACACAACACTTTGATACATAGAAATGACACTAATACGAGCGAAGAGCAAAGCGCAAGCGCACATAGTCCACCGGTTACATTATCGGCCACAACGATGACTCATACGTTGTTATGTACGGCGCAGGTGGAGATCGTTAACGAGTCAAACAATAGAAAGGTTATGGCTCGTGCACTGTTAGATACTGGAAGTCAATCGTCATTTTTAACAGATGTTCTGAGAGAGAAATTAGGGTTCAATAAAACCTCTAGTGAAACCTTTAAGGTTTGTGGACTTAATGATATTAAAACTAACATTTTAGGAAAGTGTATCGTAAAAATAAATTCTCATTCAAGTACCTATAGTACTCGGGTCTCCTGTTTATTGGTGCCAACGATAACAGGTATTTTACCTAGCGTCGAAATAGACGTCCGAGAATTAGATATCCCATGCGGTATACAACTCGCGGATCCAAAGTTTTACCAGCCTTCCAATATAGATATACTGTTGGGGGCTGACATATTTTGGAATATTATTGGAACAAATCAAATTAAGCTAGGGTCTAATAAGCCAACTTTACAAGAATCACAATTAGGGTGGCTGATAGCCGGTCCAGTCGGTATCAGTCAATCCAAGTCTAAGGTCTATTGTTATTTCAATCATTTTTCGAATCTTGATAATTCCCTTAAGAAATTTTGGGAGATTGAAGAACTACCTGCAGAGACAAAAACATATTCATTAGAGGAACAGTTTTGCGAAAATGACTTTATAGAAAACACGAGCCGCTTACCTGACGGTCGGTTTTGTGTACGTATGCCACTAAAAGAACCCGAAACTAATCTCGGAGATTCGTATTATCTGGCTAAGAAACGTTTTTTGAATTTAGAATTAAAATTAAATAGAAATCCAAAACTTAAGGAGTCATACACTCAATTTATAGATGAATATAAAGAATTAGGTCATTTAAGTGAAGTAAATGGTCTAGAGTTTGGCAACTATCTTCCACATCACTGCGTAATTCGCGAGAAGAGTGAAACGACAAAGTTGAGGGTGGTATTCGACGCCTCGGCCAAGACTTCTTCTGGTAAGTCATTAAATGACATACAGGCTGTAGGTCCAGTTGTACAGTCCGACTTAATTTCAATTTTGATACGTTTCCGCGGGCATAGGTTTGTTCTCTTAGGAGACATTGAGAAAATGTACCGACAAACGGCCTTGCATACTTCTCAACGTCACCTTCAGTTAATTCTGTGGAGGGATTCATCTCATACGGAACCCGATGATAATAATGATTTAAAAGTTTTACAATTAAATACAGTAACATATGGATTGGCCAGCGCTCCATTTCTGAGTACCAGATGTTTATTACAACTGGCTAAAGAATGTAATGACGACACTATCGCGAACATTATTAAAAGTGACTTTTATATAGATGATTTGAATACGGGAGCGGAAAGTGAAAGTGAATTGCAGCACATTTATAAAAATATTAAGGAAATTCTAGATTCAGCATGCTTCCCTTTAAGAAAGATTCGTACTAACTGTTTACAAGCATTTGCTGTTGATGAAACTATGCTCGACCCGGTAGATTTAACAAAAGAATCCAGTGTGCTAGGTTTGAATTATTCTCCAAAATTAGATATTATTGGGTTTCCCTCAAAGATCGAATCGCCACCGGAAATTATTACGAAAAAGGTCGTTATAGCTACTATTTGTAAAATATTTGATCCTTTAGGATTAATTTGTGCATGCATTATTAAGGCTAAAATCTTTTTGCAACAGTTATGGGTTATCAAGCTAAACTGGGAGGAGTCTTTACCACAAACTCAATTAGAAATATGGTTAAAATTCATTGCTAATTTGCACTTCCTTTCTAATATTAAAATTAGTAGAAATGTTCTTTGCGATTTCCCTATATGTATAGAACTACATTGCTTTGTCGATGCGTCACAGAAAGCGTATGCCGCATGTGTATACTTACGATCAATAAACGATAAAAACGAGGTTACTGTAAGACTTTTGTGCGCAAAGGCAAGGGTTGCGCCCTTAAAGCCTATGACTATACCAAAATTAGAATTACTGGGTTGTTTGCTGGGGGCTAAATTATCTAATAAAATTCTTCAGTCATTTCGATTTAATATAAATTGTAAAACCATGTGGACTGATTCAACAGTGGTTTTAGGATGGTTAAAAACAGATGTGAGAAATCTAAAAATGTTTGTCTGCAACAGGGTAAATGAAATTAATGAGTTAACTAATGGTTTTGAACACCGACATGTACCTACAAATATGAACCCAGCTGACTTGGCCTCAAGGGGAGTTGAACCCCAAGATCTATCATCTTCTTCCTTGTGGTGGGAAGGTCCTTCTTTCCTAAAGAAAGAACGTTTAGAATGGCCACAAAATTCAATTGTAGCTAAAATATTACCAGAGTTGAAGGTACATTCATTATTATCTGCAGCAAATAATCCTACCGACAAAACGTTATTTATAGATTTTAATAAGCATTCCAATTTCATTAAGTTAAGTAGAATATTTGCATATGTTCTACGTTTTGTCAATAACTGTAATAAAAATAAACAAAAGTACTCAGGCCCTATAAACTCAGACGAAATAAATAATTCAAATATGTTTTTAATTAAAATTAGTCAATTACAATCATTTTCTTTCGAAATTGAGTTACTTAAACAAGGAAAAACACTACCACGAAAAAATAAATTATTACAATTAACTCCATTTATAGATTCGAATGACATTGTTCGAGTGGGTGGTCGTTTAGAAAACTCCAATTATAATTTCGACAAGAAACACCCTATACTATTGAATTCAAAACATCATTTAACTAAGATACTAATGATAAGTGAACATATACGTTTGTTTCACGCAGGTCAACAGCTACTGTTAGCGTCAGTGCGTGATAAGTACTGGCCCATTGGAGGGAGATGCCTAGCGCGGCAAGTAGTTAGACAGTGTATTGTTTGCGTTCGATTGCGAGCAAATACCTTACAACCAATAATGGGTCATTTGCCTGAAGCGCGTACTAACGCTTGTTTCCCGTTCTACTCGTGCGGAGTTGACTTTGCTGGACCTTTTATGATAAGTAACCGTAAAGGTCGTGGTAACCGAATTAGTAAATGTTATCTATGTTTATTTGTATGCCTTAGTACCAAGGCAATTCACTTGGAACTTGTAAGTGACCTGAGTACTCAAGCTTTTATTTTATGCCTAAGACGATTCATATCACGCAGGGGAAAATGTCATGAGATCTTTTGCGACAACGGTAGGAATTTCGTAGGAGCTAACAATGAATTAGGTAAGCTGCTTCGATCCAGCCGTCAGTCTATCAGTGATTATGCCTCTTCTGAAGGTATCAAATTTGTATTCAGCCCCGCTTATTCTCCCCACTTCGGTGGAATATTTGAGGCTGGAATTAAATCAGCTAAGTTTCATCTGAAACGTGTAGCAGGAAGTGCTGCTTTGACGTTTGAGGAGCTAGCAACGCTGTTTACACAGATTGAAGCAATCCTAAATTCACGCCCGCTGACTCCTCTCTCGTCCAATTGTACTGATCCTTCTCCTCTGACTCCAGGCCACTTCCTAATTGGGAGACCACTGATGTCTGTCCCAACGAAGCCCATCACTGCTACTAGACCCAACAGATACGAGCTCCTAGAGAAAATAAGGCAGCACTTCTGGGAGAGATGGCGCCAGGAGTACATCTCTGAGCTGCAGCAGCGCACCAAGTGGCGCACTGGACAGCAAGGGCTCACCTGCGGTGACGTGGTGCTACTGAAGGAAGACAACTTACCGCCACTACAATGGCGGCTGGGGCGCGTGTCTCGCCTCTATCCAGGGGCCGACGGCGTCAGCAGGGTAGCTGACGTCACTACTTCAAAGGGCATTATACGAAGGGCGATCAACAGACTATGTCCTTTGCCAACTTCACAATCCAAAGATGACAACGAAGCGGAGCGGGCCGCATCCAGGTCCCCTTCCTCGTCTACTTCTTGAAAGCTATGGCTTTCAACGCGCCGGAGGATGTTCACGCATCATACGCGTGAACGAGCAGCGACGGGGGACGCGGGAGGAGAGGTCTCAGCTGATCGGGTCGGCGGCCGCGCCGCGCACTCTCGCCGACAGCTTCGGACAGCAACGCACGCCTAGTACCTATCTACCGTGCTATTTAAATTCATATTGTAACCGATTTCTGTACCAAATACAATCTATATTCAAGCGGAGTCACATTTTATTTAAATATATTCAACAGAACGATTCACGTGGTACTACATTATGAACATGAATTTAGAAAAAATGGTGAACGTCAAAAATGGACTCCTAACAATGGACATTTTATAGTATTTAATTTTAAACTATACACCATTAATAATAAGCATTAGAATAAAAAGGCTCGTAGAAGCATGAATGCGGAACATTATTTAAAGTTTCAAATTTATTTTTTCGGCAGATGTCTCACTTAGTTGTTACCATTTCAACAATTAATTTTAGGAAATGATGTGGATTTCATTTAGTTATACTATTTAATTTTAGTTGAAAATTATTGTAATGTCAATGATAAAAACCTCAAAGAAGCAGGGAGGAACAATACATGGACACGTTCTTCGTTTCACCAGAAATGTATAAAAAAAAATCCAAACAACACAATTAAATACATCTTTATATAAGACTAAACTGAAAAAAAATAACCGTGAAGTTTTACTATAGCATAACTGACTTCTCAACTGATAAATAATAATTTTGACTTCTATGATTAGTGACAATTTCCAATGGCAAATTCTCTTTAATATCATTATAAAACATCATCATCATCATTTATCATTATTATAAAACGGTTTTTTTTGTTACTATTTTATTTGTAGTTAGTTTAAGTGTACCTACATTTTTAATTTATTTTAATTAGTTTTATTGTAGAGTTGTAATTTACAGAAATACATTTATGTAAAAAAATCTGTAAGATCTGTGCACTTACTATAGTATAGCATGTAGCACATCATAATATTAATCACCATTGCAAGCATCTTTTGCATTGAAATCTACTCATGTTAAACAAAATTGATTTTTATCTTTATCTTTACTTTTTAATTTAACCACTTGTTTGTTAGGTATTTCTATGAACGCCCTTATTTCTGCAGTTGTCAGTCGGATTTGAATTCACTTTGCATTTGATATATGCAATTCTTCAGAAAGTTTATCAGCTAACTTTAACTTGCCACCACAACCCTAAGGAGCAGGTGAATCTGCAGGGCACAACTAGTCAATAAATTACACTATCAAGAATAGATGTTAACTTCGGATAAACCCAGCTGCATATAGTGCATAATATCGAGCTTGAAAGTCCGATTTTGTAGAGCGTCGTCTCTTTTACTCTTAACTGTCTGGCACAATCTCTCTGTCTCTCTGGAGCTTGATGAATCACATTTACGCCTTTTCGAAGTTACTGACATCAAACCTTATTGCTACAGGAATAAAGATCATAAATCAAAATCAGAGATAAATTAACAGTGAACGCAATATTACATACAATAAATTGAAACAGAAGGCCAGCTCGATACAACGATCTCAAACAAATGCCAGTCGCGATTGTACACGCATCGACGCTTGCCTATTTGTGTGTCTTTTCGCTTGTTGATTGTAGTCGACATTTTAATATAACAAATCAATATTTATGCATACAGTAGAAAGCCGCTGATCCAGACTATCATTAAAGTTTGAGAACCAATCTAACCAAAGGGTATCACGTTACCCAGTTCTATGGTTGTATAGAAATCAAGACTCTTTTGCACCTGAAAGCCTTTTTGGTTCCGGCTGTCATTAGTGGATCTTTGACAGTCCTTAATAGTATTCAGAACCCCGAAAGTCTGACAACCAATCCAAACAAGGGGTATCGTTTTAACCAGTCACTCGTTTGAAGAGGTCAGGTAAACAGTTGCTCCATGTAAAATTTTGCTGCAAACGATGAGACTGAACCCAACTATGTTGTACAATGTACAACTATAAAATACTAGACAGGGTGATGGGTGAAGTAAACCTTCTGCATGTGTTTATGTCGTGACTGTATCTACGTAGCCATAGTCTGTCTGTGGAGGGGATACCGAGGTGGGGTCATACGGACGCTAGCCGTGCGGCAGTCAGGCTTCGATTTTCCCTGCTAAGCGGACGTGCTCCAAAGCCGAGAAAATCCTAGTCCTCAATAAAACTCTGAGTAGATAGTGCTGACTGCCAAACTAGGGGTTAAGTTATTCGGTTTTTGCTTGGAATATTAGGTAACAGACGTGATTAGTTTTACTAAAATTATTAGTTTTTATTTTAATTTATATAATTAAAAATAATTATTTATTATTAATAAATTGTAGAATGTTTTTCTTGTTTTCGTGTGGTTAGTGACTAAACTAGTATTAGAGTTTTTTATGTCATTAATTAATTTAATTAATTAAGTTAATTTATTTAGTTTTTTTTTTATTTTTTATATATTTTTTTATGTACCTCTGAATTGGCTTCATATACCGTCGAGAAATGCCTACTTTTATGCTGGTTTCCTCACGATGTTTTTGTTCGCGTTTTTGAAACAAGTGATAATTATAATATAATATTTATAATTAATTATAATATTACACACATACTTTTACGTAGCATCTGGCAAACTGAAAAGTAATTTGTCGTTAGTTAGGTACTTATTATAGATGCAGCACGAATTTATTTTTTAAAACTTAAAATGTTAATTTTAAATTTATAATTTAAATATTTTTAAAATTTTGTAAACTGGTGCTTGACTGCAATTCAACATGATGGTATCTACGCAGTAATGCAATCAATGATGGGTAAGCGCACTAGTTCATTAAGGGGTGTGTAATATTTGGCATAATAACAAATGCTCTAATTTCACTTGAACTAACGTTCACATGACATAATTTTCATATGACATAATATCAAATGACATAAATTCATATGACCTAATGTTTCACATCATATAATATTCATTTAACATAATAACATGTAGTATAACGTTCATTTTGTATAATTTTCAATATGTATAATATTCTTTTAATATAACGTTCAGTTGGCCTAATTTTCATATTTACTCATTTTCTGCCCAAACTATGTAGTGAATAAGTAAATATCAGAAAACATCATACTGTAATAACCTCACCTAACCTAAATGATTCACCAACAATAAAACAGATCTGGCGCTTGGCGGCCGCTGCCGCGGCACGCTCGCTTCGCTCGCTCGCCTTCGTGCGCTAATGGTCATGGTTCTAACCTAACCTAACCAACATGATTCACCAACAATAGAAGCCATCTGGCGCTTGGCGGTCGCTACCGCGGCACGCTCGCTTCGCTCGCTCACCTTCGCGCGTTAAAGTTACTTAGAGATTATGAATATTATAGTAAATGAATAATATGCTGAATGAATAAATAAATACACTCGAAATAAGTATGGCAGTAATGCACCTCTCACCTATATTCTCAGAAAATGTAATGACATATATAATAAACATGACATAGATATACTTTCAGGTAAATTTAATGTATTTAAAAGAGCCATTTATAGCATATCAAGTTTAGAGTACGTTTTTTATGTTTGTAGTCTCTGTGTTTTTCGTTGCCTGGTATGTTTACCTTTATTCATCTTTGTGAATAACCTTGCGAGTTGTAGTTAGTTTCAAATATTTGCTTGAGCAGTGTCTAAAAATAATGTTGAGCCTACCTGTAATTTAAGAGCATACATTAACTGTTACTTGTATTATTTCTAAGATTGTCTGTATGTGTCTTAGTTGGTAAGCCTTTATAAATAAATAAATAAATAAATATTGTGTGAAATGTGCATTATAGGAAATGTTCATTATGTCATATGAAATTAGGTAAAATGAAATTATATCAACAATTCATTATGTCAACTGATCGTTATGTTAAACAAAATTATGTTAACTGAAATTATGTCAAATGAACGTTAGATATTTTGTTATTATGACAATCGTTACACACCCTTCATTAATTATTATTCACTCTAGTGTTCCAAACTTCTAAATTTTAATTTATCTCATTGATCACTGTGGATTATCTATTTTAAATTATTAATGAACATTATAATTAATAATAATTTATTTATTAATTAATAATATAATATTTTTTTATTTACAATTATATTTTTTTATTTACAGTTATCCGTTTCTGTGTGAGGAAATCTGTTTATTTAGAATAGGTACCATTATTTTTCTAAATAAGATTTGTTGTTTTTTAAGAAAAAAAATCGCTTAAACAGAAATTTGCGCTGGTGGGTCAAGAATCATAATTATGCTTAACATAAATATGGATCCGGACATGCGTTGTTGTGATTCCACCCTGTAAATATGCAAATATCGTTTCTTTACACGTTGTAACGTCGCATTAAAGCATTCCTACAATATATTTCAACTGATTGCACGGTACTTGTAAAAAGCACTGAAACGTTAACGATATTCATGCTTCGCGGGTTCGCTCTCATAGCTTTTGATACAGAACTGTTCAGCCATGTATTTCAGCTTGACATTTATATTGTTAAGTGTCCTATTTAAAGAAGTGGCCCTCTATATAATTGCCTTAATACAGGTCAATTCTACAGATGGTACACAACACACTGCTATAATATGTAGCCGTTGACGTATCAAGTAGTATATTTCTGGTATAGGCTGATGCTGATCTCGTATTTTAATGAATTTGTGTACATTAAGAGGTCAGTTTAAAGTAGAACATTAAAGATTGTAATGAAGCGTGTGTACGTAAGTGTAGTAGTAATATGTAGTATGTAGCGAAGCAGTACATAATTTTGATTACTAACCAAGTTTCACACGGTAAGGGCGCAAGTCTGGAGTTCGGACCCAATTCAACGCACCTCTGAATTTTCCTACTGATAAGCCTATTTTTTAACTACTTAATGACCACTTGCTTTGAAAACGGTGAGGACAAATATCGTGAGGATACCGGCTGTCGAGAAGTATTTGAGAGATATTTCTTGTTAGTCACTAAACACATGGAATTGCGGGACTGGCTTTCGCGCCCTACGCCCTTCGTCCGGCCGGTGCTCGAGCGCTGGCTCGGGAGGAGGCACGGCTCCTGTAGTTTCGGGTGACGCAGGAGCTTACGAGAAACGGTTGCTTCGAGAAGTACCTGTGTCGTATATACAGGGAACCGGATGCTCGGTGTCACCATTGCATCGGCGGTCGGTAGAACATGGCGCGGCCCACGCTGGCAGAGTGTGCCGCTTGGGAGGAGCCCCGCCGTGCCCTCATTTCTGAAGTAGACAGTGACTTGTCGCTCCCGGCCGTGGTCGAGGTGATGGTCTGCAGCGATTAGTCCTGGGCCGCGGTGGTGTCCTTCGGAAACGTGTGAAACGGTAGACTCACAGAAAAAGGCTGCGGAAAGGGAGAGGGAGATCACTTCCACTCACCCGGCCCGCAGCAGACGCCCCTTCGTAGGTGGAGGGCGGACAACGCCCTCTTCCAGCCCCCTTAAATGGGTTCAGGGTGACGGACTCGGGGACGTCCACCGCCCCCCACGTACATGGACCCGAGGTGGTGGCGCGTTGTGTTTCACGCGTGCCCCTTTTAGGCGTCGCGTGTGGAGTTTAACACCTCACTCCCCTGATCCCCTCACTGACTTGGCGAGGCTCGCGGGGCCAGCACTAGTTGGTGTCGCGGAAGTATCATTTGTTTCCGTGACCCCCAGCGCTGGTGTGAGACGGAAAACCGGGGTGGTTATTAGTCAGTGAGAGTCTGACAGACACCTTCGACCTCCCCGGTGCGGAGACATCCATGAAGATTTACCACCCTGCAAAAAAAACGTCACTAAACACATTCTTGGAGTAAAAACTTTTACTATGGCACCAAATCTCCCGGCTGTCATTTGTAGCTGTCATTCGTTACAAATCGTCAGAAGGGCGAAAATCTGACAATCAGTTTCTTTTTTTTTTATTACTGATAGGCGCGCGTTTGACCACTATCTCACCTGATGGTAAGCGATGATGTGGTCGACGATGAAGCACGCTTGCCTAGAAACAACCTGTTCACTCTTGACTTGAAGACCCCTAGGTTGTATTTATCAGAAAACACCGACACCGGCAGGGAATTCCACTCTTTTGTTGTTCGCACAATGAATGTGTTTCCATAGCGTTTAGTATGTATGGTTGGGATATCTACCATGTCAGTTTAACTAAGGGGTATGTCGTTACCCCAGTAAATGGGTTGTGAGGGTTTGACAGGCGCTCCATGTAAAACACTGGAATTTAGCTCCATCCGGTTAGTCTGGAAGCCGAACCCAAAATAGTTAGGATTCTAGATGATGATGATGACGATGACGGTTGTAACACGTTTAGGGTGAATGTATCACCCAAAACGCTTATGTAAACAAAAATACAAATGAACAAAAAATATACCATTTTTTTTACTATTACACATACCTACCCTTAGTATGATTTCCTTTTAGAAACCATTTATTTCATTTACATCTGAAGGCTGAGCTTATTTCGGGTTACATTAAAGAACAAATCTTTATATTTTGTTAGCAGCGTATCTTTTTAATATTTCCTGTGGTTTCTTTGGTTACCGTATCTTTTTAGCGTAATGTGGTAATATTTTAAACTGAAATACAGAGAGGAAGATTTTTAAAAGAGATGACTAACCTCAGTCTAATGTTCTAATGTAGTATATAATTGTAGAATAAGTAGTAAGTACTTTATTAGTTGATTTGATAACATTTTGAATTTGTTTTTATTTAATAATATCGCTGAAGTTTTTTTTAGTTTACTTTTGTATGAATGCGCTGGTCTCCAAAACAAGACGCTAATCGAGTTTAACAAATCCTTTTTGCGTTTGCATTATATTCCACACACAACTTTCACACAAAGCCATCTAGTACATAGTAGAACGCCCTCTAGTAATAGGAAGCAGTTTCATATAAAAACAATAATAATTAAAAGAAAATTGACCCGGAACACATAATTATTGGTGATATTCTTCAAAACAGTTAGATGCGTTGCTTACAACTGCCATGCGTGTTTAAAGGCATGACTAACAGGGTGTAAAGTTCCTCCTCCCCCATAGAAAAGGGAGGATCCTCCGACCAGACGGGTGTTGAGTCTGGTGGGCTAACTACTGCCCGACGGTTGTTGTCAGGAACTTGAAAATACGTTCAAATCGCGCGGATAACTTTAACATCGCGATGTAGGATATCGGTCATTAGTTCCTATGTAGCGAGATAGATGTCGCTACACGTGTATGGACAGATGAACGTACTTAGAGCAAATGGAGTAAGTAAGAATCGTAACGGGCGATGTGGTATCTAAATTTGTATAATTATGTACTTACAAATAATAACTTTTAAGTGTAACATATAAGAGTGGTTTATCCAACTAAAATTCAGTAGCTGCATGGAGGCTGGATTTAAGACAGGTTGGTGGCGATAGGGCTCCTCTATTTCATGGGACTTAAACATAACTGGCGAAATAAATAAATATTCCACAACTTTTCACACCACGCCATTTAGTCCCAAGCTAAGCTTGAGAGCTTGTGTTATGGGTACTAAGTAGCTGATAAAAATACTTATATTATATTTCTAAATACCTACATCAAATTATAGACCCAGACACAGAACACATGATCGTGCTCATCACAGAAACATTAGTCCTGGGTGGGAATCGAACCCGCGACCTCCGGCATAGCAGTCAGGGTCACTTACTACTAGACCAACAGGCCAGTCAAATGTGGGTGTACTTTAGACAAAGAAAGAATGAAAGAAAATATATTTATTCGGCACATGCCACAAGTGCACAAAACAAAGTAAAAAAATAATAATAATAAACTAAGAACTAAACACGAAAAAGAGTGTGTATCTCAACAACAACAACCCTATGCCTAACCATTCAAGGTAAAGGTACAGACGTGCGGTTATGTTATAGAGGGGTCACTGGCTATATATAGCTAGCTACATACTTTTATAGCTATATATTACACTAGCTAAATACTCTGGTAGCCATACCTATATTAATAGTATTATGATAATATGATAAAATGATAAATGATATTTATTTCTGTAAATGGGTTCACACAAACTTTTTTACATGACATGTCATTTTTTAATTAGAAGATGAGGTCGATATTTCACTTTCTGACTACGTACTCTGAAAAGAAACACCGAAAGAAACTCAGAGGTCACAGTCTCTTATAAAGTCCAGACATTATCTTGGTCAGATTATGTAAGAACCATGCAGATTTGTATCTGAAGGTTTTTTGAGGAAAGAACCACAAAGATATGAGCGGACCAATACAGTCATTTGTAGTAATCGTGAGCTCAACTCGGAACTTGAGGAGCTCCACGTGCTGACGAACAATACCAAAGAAAGAACATTTGGGATGGTCGCTTAAAGTACTCAAACTGCGAGACAAAATGTTAAGAGAACATTACAAATAAAAAAAAACACATAAGTAGTCCTTGCATTCACAAATTATAAAGTATTTAAATTAAAAATACTTTATGTACAGTCAGCCCCATAAGTCGATATACATATCCATATTTGCTAAACTCATGAGCACCTAAGCAAAAACAAATTGCTTAACAAAACTAGTGCCAGGATTTAATTAACGTCTTAAAGGTTCAAAATTCACTAGTCTTGTTTAGCAATTTGTGTAAGCGAAGGTGTTCATGAGTTTAGGAAATATTTATATGTATATCGACTTATGAGGCCGACTGTACCTATATCGGAGTGTGCTAGCTTACACGTAGCAAACATACACAAACAAAACATACATGTAGCAAACATTTTTTATATAAATTGATTGAATATCCTGTAAACGAATTAATTATACTGAATAAATACAAGTTCTTCTAACTTATCAGACAGACGTGTTGCTGGGACTTTGTTAGCCACTTCGTCTTCCCAGCAAAAGCACTAGAAAGTGGCAAAGGGCGGATTTTTTGATGGACTGCCTTATATAATTTTGACGTTCAAAAAGTGCTGATCCACAGGCAAATTTTAATAAATTACTTTGATTTCGTAACTTACATTTAACCTTCGGGTGAACTCGATCGAAAAAGGGAAGTTATGAGTTTAATTTCAAAGGATCTATGGTGAACCAGGACATGTTAAGCGGTATAAATTACATTTTCTCTTACCAATCGTATTTTCTCTTCGGTACTAAAAGCAAGATGGCGGCACAAACTATCAGCACTAAGCGTTGAATACTTTGTTTCATGATCCAATACAATTTTACGATAGTTGAAGCGTATTCTAGATCGCCACGATTTAACGATACTGTTATTAAATGTAAATGATCGGCAATATCACTGATCGGATAGGCAGTAAAGTTTATTTGATATTTACTTTGTAATACAAGTTACGAGTTAGCTAAGATTGTTGTGGCTTATTCATTTGTTTTTAACGCTTCTCTTCATTTCATATGGTTACCTACTTGTTTATTTATTTTATTTGGGAAAACAAACAGTAGTAAATTAAGTATAAACAGCGTTTTCTTAAAAAGTAAACTTAAACTTAACTTAATTTTCCACAGATTACAATAAAAATTGATTTTATTATCCAGCTTTTATCAAACGGCACCTGGCAGGACTAAAATAATATTATATAAATAAACGGAAAAATAGCGTAAAATAAGAAAGAAAAGGATACTATACTCTTTAAAATAAGTAGCAATCAAATCAAAATAATGTGATAAAAATAACAATAAAAAAAAGATTTTTAATGCTACCCATTGGCCATTTAAGTAGTATCATAAGCCAACGAGAAACACTCCTGCATCTTGTGACTTGCTTCCTCACATTTTTTTAAGTTAGTGATAATTCTACAAACGCATATGAATCCGAAAAGTCCGAGGGTCGCCCTGGGTTTGAACTTGAGACCTTCGACTTGACAATCCCCCGGTCTCAACACTAGTCGATCACTGCATCATCTTTAAATGTATCAATTAACCAAAGAACTATTTCCGTATTTTTAAAGCACTCTATAAACCGTCTTACAGACATCTAACGTTGTTTAGATTTCTATGGTTGTAGGTATACATTTATTACTAGCAGACGTCCCGCGGCTTCACTCGCGTAGGTCCCGTTCCCGTGGGAATACAGGGATAAAAAGTATGTGTTAATCCAGGGTGTCAACTAACTCCATACCAAATTTTATTAAAATCCGTTCAGTAGTTTTACGTGAAAGAGTAACAAACATCCATCCATCCATCCATCCTCACAAACTTTAGCGTTTATAATATTAGTAGGATTAAGGGAACTCGATGGTGGAGGAGGGGAGGGGGAGGGGGGAGATTGTGAGAGAGGGAAGAGGGTATTGTGAGATGGGACGAAGGGGCAGGGGAGGGATGTGGAGGGGGTGGAGGAAAGAGGCAGGGGACGGGAGGGGAAAGTGAGGGAGGGGTGAGAGGAGGGGCGGGGGAGGTGTGGGGAGAGGGATGGAGGGGAGAGGGGGAGGGGAGGAATGGGGAGGGGGAGAGGAGAGGAGTTGATAAAAATGCTATGCAATAGCTTTACCGCGGCAGTCTCCGAGTGCCACACGTCATTTTATATTCTGCTTTGTGTTCTATTTTGGCCACCGTTAAAATTAAAGTAAATAAATAAATAAACACACTGGTATTCAGCTGCATTTGGCTAAACTGGAAGCAAAAAAAAAAACAAAATTGCACCTACCACTGCTTTTCTCTGCATCACCTGAAGGTTGACTGGTAGAAAATGCCTATGGCATTAAGTCCGCCTTTGTACATTAGTGTGCTTGAAGTATTAAATAAATAAATAAGCCGACTTCAGCATAGTTGGGAAAAGCCTCGGCAGCAGATAATGTGAGCTACTGTTTCAATAAGCACAGTAACTCAAAGTTAGTGCAAAACTGTTGATGTAGGTTAGATAAATATTATTACCATTTTCTAAGTTCTGTCTCATACCACAACTTCAATTTCCTTGCAATAATTACCTGAATGTGCGTGGTATTGCAGTGATTTTGCGACGAATTAATCACTGGGTGGAATTGACTGAAGACAATACTGTAACCGCTAATTAAAAGGAGTTGTAGACGGGATACTTTATTAATTAAATCGTCATCTGTTAATAATAATTTATGGATAAAATAACCTATAATTTTGTTAATAATTTGTGGTGCCATTGTTATTATGACATTATTTAACCATGACACCACAAATTATTGACATAAATATATGTTATTTAACATTACAAGCTTATCGCGGTTAGTCTATGGATGGTTTTGCAATCCAAGCCAAAATCTCTTCCGTGCCTCGGAAAGCACGTAAAGCATAAGTCTTAACTGTCATTCGATGAGTCGTAGATCTTTCATATTAATTGTAATGGGTATTATAAAACAACAAACACAATACAATTATTATTGCTTTACCATTCCAGCAGATATACTGTAGCAACAATTTACAATAGAGGATACCAGCTTGTCAGCAATCATGCCCAGGATGCTGTTAGAACTGACTTACACCAAGTATACACTCCTAGGCATCAAGGACATACCTTTTTTCAAGCTTATCCTGCTATCAAGTAACTGAGTTGTGTATCAAGTTCATACAAAAGAAGAAGAAAAGTTGCTCCAACAATTCTTTGACGGAAAATTATTGCTCAATAATTTCAATCGCAACATTTTGTAGCTGAGAAGTTGTCCGTCTGTGTCATCGCTAGTTACACAATAGGAGCTCAAAGATTGACGTGTTTAATTAATAAGTGAATCAACTACCACAGCGTCGTTATATGTCTATTCTTAGAAAAAGTATTGTTTCATGGGTTAAGTTAAATAACCCACTAGAGGTCATAAAATTATAAACTGTCCAGCTTAGATCAATGCTAGAAATTAACGCACTCAGACGGAGTAGTATCAATTTTCATAGAGACTAAAAATTTCAACTCAAGACGAATGGTCACTTAATCAGTAAAAATAACCAATTATCGAATAAACAATAAATTGATTAACTTTTAACACAATGCAATGTCACTGAGATTGCATTATAATTTTTTTAAATATGATAAACTAGTGCTTAACTGCTATCCAACCTGATGGTAAGCAGTGATGCAATCAATGATGGTGAAGCGCACTAGTTTATTAAGAGCCTACTCACTCTAGCCTTGAAGACACCTAAATTATACTCGGACGGGAAGACCGCAGCAGGCAGGTTGTTCCAGTCCTTCGACGTACGCGGTATAATCGTTGAGGCAAACCGCTTTGTCCGGATCGTTGGGGTGCCAACGATGTAAGGGTGGACACTCGCCGTACGCCGCCGGGTTGTCCGATGGTGGAAAGTTGATGGCGGTATCAACTCATGTAATTCCCGTGCACACTCTCCAAAATGTATCCTATAGAATACCGAAAGGCTAGCTACCCTATACGCCTGTGCTCAAGGCTTTGCTGATTGGATTTAACCAAATCAGGGTCACCAATACGCCTCTTAGCACGTCTCTCCATTGAGTCCAAAGCTGCTAGGTGGCAACTAGCAGCACAAACGAAAAAAAAAAATTTAGAATTCAGGGTGTCCGAGTAAACGAGTCAATATCATCAACAATATCCCGTTCATTGAAGTGTAAGGTGTGTAAAAATAACGTTTATGAAGCATATCTTCAAATTACGTTATTAGTTTTTGTTTATCTGATCTTAATTTTGATTTACTGTGTCCCGAATCGAAACTTACAGGGCGGGTAGTTTTTTTGCACGCAAGTGTATTAGCCATTTTACTAGAAAAGCTTGCCAACTTAACCTTTAACCCCTCAATTACGAGACCCCAGCCTCCTTTACTTATCATATTAATATCAAATCTCATATTTTCTGAATTAACTGTCCCCTCTCACACAAAAAGCTTTCTTTCACTACCAAATTAATATCTTTTAATCCCAATAGAGATATGTCTCCAAAAATTGGTTCTAAAGACTGGAACCCATCTCTGAACTTGAGTGCCCATCATTCAAAGACGAACGTTGTACAGCTCAAGAAGCAAATAAAATACGCTTTTGTATCGTGTATATAGAGCCTCACTTAGTACCGAAACAGGTTTTGCTTGTGATTTATTTTTATTCATAACTTAACGTTGAGCTTTCTAAGATAGATTTTAGCTTTTGGAGGTTACTTACCTCAAAAAGTAAAAAAGGGACCCTCTATAAGATTACTCTACTGGCCATCTCCCGTGCAAACCTAGCAAGTTGAAATGTATACCAGATACTAAGGTTTATAGTCCCTAATATGTGCATAAAAATCAAGATCCTGAATCAACACGATCAAAAGATACGGGCAAATTTAGATTTTGGCGTATTTTTTAATATTATGAACTAGTGCTTGACTGCAATCCCATCTGATGGTAGTCAGATGATGCCTGGTACTACTGCTACCACTTTTTTTATTAAGCAAGTCTGTAATGTACCCTAGAATTAGAAGGACGATATATGTATATACATATAACCTAACCTAACTCATCATACCTATTCTATAGCGAACCTAACTACCTAACCTAACTACCTTACTGAAAAGCATTGATTTTGAAAGATACAAATTACATCATTTTAAAGTGGCTTACTGCGCTGCGTGTCTCTATGGTGCTTACAATACTGAAGCAAGTAGTAGTATTTGAAATAGTACTAGTAGAAGTAAGTCGTGATGGCCCAGAGGTTAAGGCGCCTACCTCTCATGCACTAGGTTGTGGTTCAAATCCGGGCAAGTACCAATGTGACTTTTTCAATTCATATGTACTTTCTAAGTTAATCTTAGACATCATTGACATCGGTGAAGGAAAACATCGTGAGGAAACCTGAACTTATAGTTAATTGAAGTTTGAAATCGCCAATCCGCCTTGAGCAAGCGTGGTGATCAATGCTCGAGCCTTCTCTGTATGAGAAGAGGCCTTTGCCTGCAGTGGAACAGTAACCGGCTGGTATTATTATAATAGTAGAAGATAATAATTTAACTTGATTGCATATCATCCATACAAAAAAAGTACTACTTTCTATTCAATATAATCTTATGTGTGGACTTTAAAAGAGACCATGACCTCTGAGTTTGTTTCGGCACTTCTCCTCAGGGATCAGTCACTGAGGTCAAGTGTGGCTAGTTAGCCACATTTTAACGTGTCGCTTGCTGAGCGCTTATAACCTATCTACAACCTAGTTCCTCTAGTATTTTCATGACACACATAATAAATATCTAAGGTCATCGGAAAACTTGAGTTTAAATATACCCAGGCACATCACTAATTTCTACGGAAAATCGTTCACAGTGGAAGATGTACGGCTATGGAATGCTTTGCCTGTGTCAGTGAGGCAAGCTCAAACATTACAATCATTAAAAAATTTGCTTAAAAATTATTACCTCTCTCCTAACACGTCTTAATATAACTGTTCGTCACTCTGCAAATGGTTTGTATTTATGTATTTTTTAATTATACTTATTATACATGTCTATTCAAATAGTCTTGTATGGTATATATTTATGTAAACAGTACACCACACACTGCCTACTCATCTTTTCTCCTCCACTATCAAGTCCATCCAAAGGTTGTCTGTCAGGTAAGAGATCGCTTTTAGCGATAAGGCCGCCCATTGTATCACCGCTTGTAGCCCTTAAAATTATAATTTGTAAGTTTGAATGGTGTACAATAAAGAGTATTCAATTCTATTCTATTCTATTCTACAACTTTTTACTTAAAACATCATTGATAATATGTATATATTTAGAAATACATAAGTATGTTTATATCAGTTATCTATTACCCATAACACAAGCTCTGCTTAGCTTGGAACTAGAGGGCGGTGTGTGAAAGTTGTGAAATATTAATTAATTTATTTATTTCGTAGTGGGCTCTCAACCGGCGCCGGCGTGTGACTTTGTAAGATCAATTCCTAATTAAAAACCTTCAAAATATGCATGTTTTCTTTAAGATTGTGTTTGTGATTGAATGGATGTCCTTTCTGCCAAATAAACATTTTTTCTTTCTTGTTTGTTAAATTTTACCGAAGTTTTTTATAGCCATTGTAAAGAAAATGAGACCATATTAAAGCTTGATTGAAGTCTATTGTAATATTTTCTTTTTCTCGACGAATAAGTTTATTTATAGGCCAACTAAGCAATAGTAAAAATACTTTTTATTTCAAGCCTGTTGCTAAGTAATATAAGATTAAGTAATGTTAAGCTTATAAGAGAAATCAAAACGTCGAAGGTCAAAATACTATGTTTTGATCAAATGACTCGTAATGACAAGACAGACAACTTTTTATTAGTAGTCTGCCTTAAGTCGACTATCTCTAAATAAGATTGGGGAACCTACTCGGTAGTCTGGATGTTGGGGCTCTGAAACAAGCGATTTTGACTGAAGAGATCCCAGACTATCTCAAATACTAATCTGGATGGTCCACAAATGAATGTCTGGGAGACTAAAGAAACTATGACTTCTTTTGTTAAAAGTGTTCCTAAATTCAAAAAGCATTTGGTAAACATGGCAGTGGGCAGGGCACATTGCTTCCACAACAAATGTTTGGTGGGGCAGACAGTTTTTGAAGCGGTGATCGCGTATTAGTGAAGCATTTGAAGACCGCTCTCCCAAGGAGGATACATGACGAGTATGAAGAAGGGTGAAGGTTGTGAGAGTTTTGTTAACATAACGATAAATAATAAATTATATTTATTTCTGTAAATAAGTTTTCACAAACACTTTAACACGACTTTTTTTTTAACTAGTAGATAAGATCAGAGTTTCACTACCTGACTACTCTGAGAAGAAACACCGAAAGAAACTCAGAGTTCATAGTCTCTTTTAAAGTCCAGACATTATCTTGGTCAAATCAAGTAAGATATATGCCGATTAGTGTCTGAAATAGTCACAACAACACGCCTATAATACCCGAAGGGCTAGGCAGAAGTGTACCTGGTAGTACACCCACATTTCGCCAGTTCTGTTAAAGTCCCATGTAATAGGAGGCGAGCCTGTTGCCATCATTCGAGCACAAATCCAGACTCCGGGTTGAGGAGTTACAGATGGAAACACTCAGTTTTGTTAACCTACAACTTAGGGGTCTTCAAGTCAAGAGTGAACAGGTTGCTTCTAGGCAAGCGTGCTTCATCGTCGACCACATCATCGCTTACCATCAGGTGAGATAGTGGTCAAACGCGTGCCTATCAATAATAATAAAAAATAAATAAAAAAAACCTATTGCGTAATAAGACCAGCTTACTTCCACTGCAGGGTAAAGGCTACTTCTTTACAGAGAAAGCCATGATAGGTACCTACAGATTACCAAGATACAGGTTTGAACCTAATTTGGAGGTCAGGTGTTGATTTAGTTAAGCTGCCTAGTTCTTAGTACCTACATGTGTGTCTTAATAATAGTACTGAATAGAGCAGCTATTATTATACTACGCCTAAACTATTATGTCCAAATGTGTTTTTTTTTGTTCTTCAGTTTTTACTCAATGCTTGTTTTAGTTTTATTAATATTGTTGGTATTTTTGTTTTAAATGTGTTATGTGCGTCCAAATAAACGATCTTCTTTCTTTCTCCTTTAATAAAATTATTATTGTATTGTATAAAAAGAGCATTGATCGTTTGATCACCACGCTTTTTAAAGGCGGATTGGCGATAAAAAAAAATATATTAACTATTTGTCCAGGTTTTACTCACTATGTTCCACAATCACTGCTAAGAGAAATTTCTTCTTAGACCAATAAATAAATAATCAAGCAATCATGAATATATAAGTAAGCACAAAATGGGTCTGTATACGTATAATCACTACTGCATATTATAATCCCAAAATGGAATATAGGAAGAAAGGTGATGATGTACAGAAACTTGAATTAATTCAAATACGACAAACCGTATGTTACTTCCTTTCCCCGCTGTTTTGGTGGCCACACTCTAATGCTTAAATAAACTATCTGGCCTTGTCAGACGATCCGTTATTTTTTTACTTGTGGACAAGATGACAAAAAGAAATACATCTTTAAGCAAATGTTTACCTACAGACTTACTGCCAAACATGTTTCGCAAAGGAAAATAAAAACAATAAATTTATTTTATATCATTACTTTAAGAACATATCTAGTAAATGAGCTTTCGTATGCGTTCGTAACTGTTAATTTTACATTAAAAACAGACACAATTTCATTTACCATTCTCTATTGAAAATATAGATGTGTAAATTTGTTACACATCTATAATATTTTCTTCTTATGTAAAGAAAGTCTTTCAAAACTTAAATTAATCATTGAAATTGGTTGACAATTGCTGAGGAAGTTCTTTCCAAACATAAATCTGTTAATATCTGTAGGGCCCCTTTTAAAATAGAAGGTCGTAATGTTATGTTATGGAAATACAAAAGCTCAGCATAGACATCTGTCTATAGCAATTGCGAATAATTTGCTGTTATGCGTAGAAGAGTTCCGTTGCCTATCTTCTTCATCAGCTTTCCTTCACCAATGATTACTAAAAATGTTAAAATCAGTGCGTGTGTACCTGTATTTTTTGAGGAATCCCTCATCAGATATGAGTTTTGATACAAATGGGACTAATCTGTTAGTAAACCCAATAAAATAAAAAAAGAATTTTGAAAATCGGTCCATTTAATGACAGAGTACTGAGGTAACAAACACTAAAAAAAAAAGAAAACAACCGAATTGAGAACCTCCTCCTTTTTTTGAAATCGGTTAATCAGGTGTAGATAGGTTATACGCGCTCAGCAAGTGACATGTTAAAATGTGGCTAACTAGCCACACTTCACCTCAGTGTGGCGTCGCGCCCCAACGGACGCGTGCGTGCGTTAGTGTACAATTTTTTGAGATCTACTGTTTTTTAAGTAACCTATCTACACCTTTTTACTTATAATATCATTGGTTATAATCATACCCCTATTTTTTATTAAACGCACAAAAAAGCCCAAAATGCGACAATGACGGCATTTTTTCTTTCCCTGACGTCAGCTGTCAACCAAATTTCCTTCTTGCTACGAAGGAAAGGGTCTCAATGCCAATAAATCATTACTATCGTCCTATCGACAAATATAGGTTCGCGCTGATACGCCATAAAGTGGGTAAGCAGCTGTCACGGTGATAAACGATAGTGATTTTATTATTATCACTTTTTGAACTTTCTTTTTTATGTTTTCTGACCTACTATTGTGTTTTCAAAATAAATGTGATGCTGAGCAAATGGTTGGGTTTTCATTGTTTTATTGAATGACAGTCTTTATATTCTTTATGTATTAAATGACACGACTTACTGAAACGACAAAACTTAGCTAAATACTAGAAAAAAAAGCTTTCACGTCACGAAATCAAAAATCACGTTTCTTGCATGCCCTTTGATGACGCCACTAATAGACAGACGGACATACGGACGAATAGTAAAGGCCTTAGTTACAGGGTTCCGTTGGCACCCTTCGGAACCCACAAGGAAGATAAGACCAAACACAAATCATGGAAACATACAACATTATAATTTACTAGCAGACGTCACGCAGTTTCACCCGCGTAGTTTCCGTTCCCGTGGGAATACGGGGATAAAAAGTAGCCTATGTCCATCGGGAATAGTGTAGCTTTCCACCAGTACAATATTTTTTAAAATTGGATCATTAGTTCCGAAGATTACCCCCTACATACAAACTTACAAACATAAAAATTTTACCTCTTTATAATATTAGTATAGATAGTATAGATATAGATAATGATTTGTTAGTTATTAAGTAGTTGACCTATGAGCCTATGAGCCTTATGAGTAAGCTCAAAGTAGCCCAACGAGCTATGGAGAGGGCTATGCTCCGAGTCTCTCTACGAGATCGAATCAGAAATGAGGAGATCCGTAGAAGAACCTAGGTTACCGACATAGCCCAGCGGATTAGCAGGTTGAAGTGGCAGTGGGCAGGGCACATAGCACGGAGGACTGATGACTGATGGGGTCGAAAGGTTCTCGAGTGGAGGCCACGTATCGGCAAGCGCAGCGTAGGATGTCCACCCACAAGGTGGACAGACGACCTCATTAAGGCCGCGGGAACGCGCTGGATGCGAGCCGCTTCCAACTGGTCTTATTGGAGATCTATAGAGGAGGCCTATGTCCAGCAGTGGACTTCCTATGGCTGAAATGATGATGAATGATGATGATGAAGTACTTGACTGGCCTGTTGGTCTAGTGGTTTGTGGCCCAGACTTCTATATCGGAGGTCGACGGTCGTGGATTTGATTCTCGCTTAAGTCAAATGTTTGTGTGATGAGCACGATCATTTTGTTCTGTGTTTGGTCTGGGTGTAATTTATCTATGATATGTATGTATTTAGAAATAAACATACTAATATATAAGTATGTTTATTAGTTGTCTAGTACCCATAGCAGAAGCTATGCTTACTTTGGGACTAAAAAATGTATGACTTGGTTGTTTCTTGAGAAACTATAAATACTCGGATCACCTCCACGACGGTAGCGAAACGGCGAAGCTATACATTTATACTGATATGTAGAATTTGTGAAGTTAGGGTCGGTAGGTTAGGTCGTGTAGATTCAGAAACTTGGTTCTACATGAGATCTGATATCTTTTTCACAAGGCAAACCCTATGTGATAGTCTTGGCAACATTTTACATGAAATGTTTTGGTGGGTTTATTTATTTGTTTAATCAAAACAACAACATATTAAAATTATTATTTGTTAGTTATTCAGTAATCTTCTAAAAAAGGTCCAATCCTCGGGACCACCATGTCTGCCTAACTCAGTTCTGACCACAGAATTAGATTAACATAGAAAATTCAGCAACACTTGTTTACGTAAATCTGTTTAATATTTAGTTCTACCACAGAATAGGAAAATACAGAAGCCTCTTCTCTAAATTAAATTTTTATGTTAATATCGAGGTAAAAATATGCCTTTTTGAATAATTTAAAAAAAAAACATTTCTCAAGTTTTTTGACGTGACAACGTCTTATAAATTGGTTTGCCGGGTGACACTTCAAGAAACTGCGTTACGCTCCGCTCACGTTATGCGCTCACAATGAGAGCGAGTGAGAGGCACGCGTCCCTTCCACTCGGGCATGGTTAGCCCGCCTAAGAGCGAGAGAGACAGACATAAAAAGTGAAAGGCACGCGTCCCTTCCACTCGAGCACAGTTAGCCCGCCTAAGAGCGAGAGAGACAGAGCGACACTACTATTTCATTTTACTATTATTTCATCCTTCTTCCTACTATACGAATGAATATTTACATTAAAATTATTTTACCACTCAAAGTCGTTGTCACGTAAAACTTTCGCCCGTATACCGACTTTACAGGCAACCAATTTTTTTTTTAACTGTACCTACGAGGTTTAAGCCTAAGCTTTTTTGTGACTTACTGGGTCCATTATTGTCTAAAAAAATAGCGCAGTGTTGAAATTCAGATTAGGCGTATGATGTCACGATTCCACAGTTACGGACTTAAACTTAAGCCCTGGAGTGTTACTCTGTAAAAATCTCCCCGAGAATACTACCTGTCCATACCAATACTAGGCATTGGCAATTCGTTTCAATCATAGTTTTCACTCGAATCGATCAGCAGAAGTAGTAGTTTGATATGTAACTGTCCACCTGCAAAAAAATTTTTGAAATGTAATGAATAGTTGCAGAAATTTCACCCTATTTACGACGTACAAAATTACAAAGAAAGTTTACCTATTAAAAATATAATTAACTACTTATATTAGAAAGAAAAATAAATTGATTGTTATAATTCATAATTAAATAATCATTCTCAAGAAAATGCCATTGGGCAACCTGCAAATAAGGAAATTCTCAGAATGGGCATACTGCATCAATTTACTCTGTGTTCATGTGAATTTTCGATTACAACAGTCCAAGAGCCCAGGTCCTAAACTTCAGCAATGAATGTTTATTGCTACCCGTATCTACCTTAGACTTATTTTATCTAAACTTGGGTGCCAAATAGTTTTTTTTTTCAGTTACAGGCACCTGTGAAATTGGTTTTGGGTGGACGATAAAAAATCCATTGACGGCTATATTATACATATAGTATTCGGGGCTTTAAAGTTTTTGGAAATTAAATTGGATTTCCCCAAGGACATTTCTAGGACTCAATTAGTCTCCCAGTTACCAAGATAATTCATCTTTCATTCAACACTGTATGACTGTAGCTATTATAATTTTACAGAACCCCCCGGGTTGAATCGCACCCAGGACCTCAGCGCAGAAGCTTTTTTTTTTGGTGCGGGGTAAAAAAAACCTCATGGATGTTATACATAGGCGGACTTAATGCTTTAGGCATTTTTTACCAGTCAACCTTTAGGTCATTCAGAGACAAACAGCGACTGATTTACTGACTTAAAACCACACCGGTGTTCCGTCTTACACCTGTCCCGGGGGTCACTGGAACAGAAGAGGGTGCTGAGGGCCTCGCCAAGACACTAAGGTGTTGACTCCCTCCCTGGCCGCCGCTTCGGGTCCATATAGGTACGTGGTGGGCAACGGACGTATGCTTGCGACCCCGGGAGGCGGAGGGGTCTGTCAGACTCTTACTGACTAAAAACCACCCCGTGTTCCTTCTCACACCTGCGCCGGGGGTCACGGGAACGGAAGATACTTCCGCGACCCCCGACTGGTGTCGGCCCCGCGGGCCTCGGGTCCATGTACATGGGGGCGGCGGACATCCCCGCGTCCGTCGCCCTGAACCCATTCAGGGGGGCTGGAAGAGGGCGTTGTCCGCTCTCCGCCTGCGCCCGGTGCGTCTGCTGCGGGCCGGGTGAGTGGAAGTAATCTCCCTCTACCTTTCCGCAGCCTCTTTCTGCGAGATAACCGTTTCGCAGAAGGACACCACCGCGTCCCAGGACTCGACGCTGCCGACCATCCTCTCGACCACGGCCGGCAGCGACAAGTCACTGCCTACTCCAGAGACGAGGGCACGGCGCGGCTCCTCCCAAGCGGCACACTCTGCCAGCGTATGCCGCGCCGTGTCCTCATGCTTGCGACCCCTAAACCAACGAGGTAGCCGATTGTAGTTTTATTTCATTATTCTTTCATCTCTTTTCTTGGAACATAGCGACCTTTATGAAGCTTTGTTAGATGTAATGGTTTCTTAGATTTTCTATTTAGTTCAAAATTTCTCAGAAATATCAATAAGTATGTTTTAAATAGGTAGGCAGGTACGGACGGCAAATAAAATAATCTTCATTTAGTTTTTCGTATATCCATACTAATATTATAAATGAGAGTGTGACTCTTTTTATTTGTTTGTCGGTTCTTAACGGTTAAACGAATCGTAATTAAATCAGGCAAGGTTCACTGTGATTACCTTACACCTACAATTAAAATTTACAGGGAAACGAAACTCATGAATATTTATAAACTCCATTCACCAGCATACTTATAAGGAAAATTCTAAACAAGTCTCCAGGATATGACCTGTATCCTGGAGATGGACCAAGGCTACCTTTTTCTAATAAAAACAATTCACGAAAATATAAAATGAAGAAAATCCGTTTACTTAAACTTTTTTCAAGTAGTATTTGAAAAAAGTTAAGTTAATGAATTTAGGATCCATCTTGGATTACATGACAGCTGGATAATGTCTCTCCAGTCCAGGTGACAGTTAGACATTTGATAAGTCTTAAACTAAAACTAAATAAGAAGATAACAAAACATAAAACATTAATTAATTCTAAGGTAGGTCAGAGTGTCGTCTTGGGGGCACTATGAAAAAAATACTTTGAAAATTTTCGCGACCAATTTTGAGGTAGCGCTCGCCGGCCGCTGCCACGGCACCGCTCGCATCGCTCGCTCAGCTCGCGCGTAATTGGTCACAGTTCTAACCTAACCTAATGGATCCCTTCCACATTGTTTTTACGACAAACGGTTAGTAGGAGACACTTTTAGCCTTATATTTAGGTGTTTTATACGATAGAATCGAGAAAATAAACGATCTACAAAAATAACACTATTTTGACAAAAATTTTCTCAGTCCTCGCGCCGTAGCGCCCCTAAAGCTACATCCACCCTAAGGCGGAATGAAGTTTTCCGGTACAGTTAATTTATGACAGATACAATGTCATGCCAACCTAAACGTAGTCATGACAGCCCTAAGGTCTAGTCAGGCAATAAATATACCTATCATTCTATACCGCTAGTCAAAAATATGTTTTGAAATTGGAACTTTAACTGAAGGATTGTTCCTTTTTAGGCTAAAAGATTTAAGATATTTTTAATGTCTTTGTTTTTATGTTGAGTAACGAATAGTTCATTTGAAAATTAAAATACTTCATGTTTTCTCAATGGTGTGAAACTCTACAGTATTGCCCTTGGGGATAAAGGCGTCTTTGTCTTGGGTTAGCTAGAATCCCTGGCCGCATTCCGGATTCTAGTCGGAACTCTGACCTCTGTTACATTCCGGGTTCAATACAGTAACCGTAACATAAGACACGGTTATGCACAATTTAAGACTATTTATTGATCACCATAACAACATGCTAATTATTTTCGAGTATTTTGGTGCCATAGAGTTAAAAGTGTTAGTGAAATGAAAAACTCTATAATAAACACAGATTGCCTGAATATAATAAATGTTCGATTTCTATACCAACCTACAAACAACTGTTATGTACAGATGCCAGCATATAAACTTACCCCAATGTGTCAAATTTCTTCGATAAGTTTGTCATCTTTATTCTAAACACAATAAGGTTCCTGTTCAATTGGGTTCGACAGTTTGGGGTAAAATGATGTGCTGGCTTATGGCGTGATGGCTGGTTTATGGCGTCTGTACATACCTAAAAAATTACTAACAAAAAGAAAAGTAAAAGATTACTGATTGAAACGCTATCAACGGAAAAAGTGCTCAAAAAACTAGCCAAAACTATTATAACAATGTTCGATTATAATTTTATAGTAAAAATATTTCGAAAAAACAAATTGCTAGCCCATTTTTTTGCCAACTGTACCCAAACATCCTATTTGCTTCTGAGAACTATTTATTTCACAGAAATGTTACATCTATTTTTTTAACAAAGGATACCTGTTTTCACATCAGAATGGAGACTTAAGAAGCTTGTAGTGAATGAAGGATGATACTATATTGGCTCAGCTGTGCCTACTGGGATGTGGGGTCCCAAGAATCCGAACTCAAAAACGTGCTTAGTCGGTCGAGTAGTTTGGGACATATGAGTAGATATTGCGACAGAGACGAAGCTTGTTTGAAATTAACCTTCAAAATATTGAAATAAAAATTGAATTTTGTTGTTTTTTACCTGTGAGACATTTCTTCTTGTCCTGAGATTAAGAATCTCATGCTCTACCGACTGAGCTAGCTACGCTGTATCATTCATTTATTTATTTGTAATTTATTAAAATAATGTAGTCTGTAGAAGTTGTTACAAATTAAGTTTGTTTCGTATATGAACCTTACAGGAACACGTTAGTTTCATACAAATACGCCTGGTTTAAGAGTCAAGGAATTAAAATTATTGTAACCTAGTTATTTTTATTTTAAATAATACATTATTTATATACCTTTTTATACATAACAGGTTGATGAAGTTTGGTCTCTGAGGCATATTTATTCTTGTACCAAAACTTAATCCAGAGGTGTGTGAATTAGACACCTGAGTCTCAGGTACTATTTGCTGATAGAAACGGTCATAGTAATGAGGGTAGCTTTCAAAATATTAGGGGTATCGTAATTAGAGTGCCAGGTGATGTGGGGAAAAGTTCTTTGCATTCCTTATTAGACTTAGATACCTATTTCAAATTGAAATTTTTCAGTAGTGTTGCTGAGTATAGTTTTAAATATGTTGACTTTAGGTACCTAGTTACAAAAACTATGCTACAAATATACAGGGTAGAAGGGACATATTCGGACACCATGAGTTCTGCATCTACATTATTCTGGACCCCTAGTGAAGATTTTTTTGTCGCTTTAATCGTATTTTTAGTTTTTTTCTAGCTTTATTTTTGCCCACTAGTAGGATACCGTGGACTAATTGTCGAGTCGGACGTGAGCGCAACCGTTGGCAAAAACTGGTTGCAACCTTTTTTAGTTTTTGTAGACTCATTATGAAATACCTACTAGTCTTAATTTTATTTTAACACGTTGTATCGTTTTGCGCAGGACCCTAATTATTTTTCCAAAATAAAGTAACCTAAGTTTCCTCAACTGATATCAACTGCCTGCCAGTAATATTCCCGTCAGAATCTATCTAGCCGTTTCGGAAATTACCTCAAAACAACACACAGAGTTTTTAAGAATTATCTTCTTTAAAAAAAAAGTGTTTTTCGTACAACCACCATGCGTACTTTCCACGCGTATTCAATAAAATATTACGAACAGAATATTTATATTTGTGCTTTTATATCCACCAATAATATAAAAATGTCTATACTACCTACACTTAGAATAGGTCCTGTATAATACTAACGCATGGAAACCTAGAACGAGTGCAAAACATGAGGCAACTAATATTGAGCCAAAATGGCTTCTTTGCTCTGCCAGCCGTGTCAGCAGATACTAACAGTCACGTTCCGTCGAAACGACTACACAGCTCGCGAGTAAACACATTCGGCTCACGCACACAAAGATAATACAGTGGACACACGGTTCCGCCTGTGTGTGTACTAAACGTGGCTTCTATGTGTCATTATTTTAAGACCAACACATTACTTAATGTGACTGTTTGTGAAATCAAAACTGTGCAATAATATCACTACGCATGCATTTACTTTGTTATACACCAGAAAATACATTAAAAAATAAAATTACAAAACAGACAACGGGCGGCGTTATCGCGCGGTGCAATCTTTTTCAGGAAACCTGGACAGTAATAGCTTGGACATGAGAAAAAAATTAAAACATTTTACCCGGACCATCGTGTGCACTAGCACAATTAACCGTAGCTGAAAAAATAGTAAACTTACTGTTAGGTATATAGCAAAGCCTGCTTCAAAAATGTAATGAAGTCTAAGTCAACTTGTTTTATGCACATTTCTGTTTCAACCAAATTGATTATACAGCTGACTCATTCTAATTCATGTATCAAAGTGCTTAGGGCAACAAAAATCCGTAAATAAAGTAAACATTATCTGGATGTTGAAATTATGACCATAATTACTAGTTTATAAGTAAATTACAACATAATTCCATTAACCGTATCACTATTCTTAAACTTATGTTACATATTGTAATGAAATCAGGTGTCCTAATAGTATTTGTAAGAACTTATGTCGCCTGTGATAAAGGTTTAACCTAGTACAGGCATCAAACTTTGTTAACTATATATTATTTCGGAGACGTTCACTGTATTTACCCATCGAAATGTTTGAATAAAGATTTTTTTTATTATTATTTAAAGATAAAACCCGTCTACCTACTGAAAATACACGCTTCAAAAAGTTTGAAAAAAGAAAACACTTAGTAATGAAATTGTTGTGTACATTCTATTTAACGTTAATCATGATCCTGATCTTTTATATGTATAAAGAACTTATCTACTTTTATGCGATACCTAATATTCGTCATCAATACTTAGGTACGACGTCATACAATATTTTAAGTTCCTCTTACAACAAACATGATTGATGACAACTGAGATATACACATAAAACTATCCCTCAAATATCTCTCAAAACTGCTACAAATATTAACAAAATATCTTATTCTTTTGTTAGGTTGGTGAAACTCTCGACCGCTAATTACACAAAGTTTAAGTAATTAATCTCTCAGTAAGAATGTCTTAAGGCTGAACCAGCCACTAAATCTTAATATTTAGGCAAAATTATGGTAATCATTCTTGTAATAAAGTTAGTTCTTATTTTTTACAATGTTTAAAGTAGACAGAAATCATATTGTATTACTTTTAAAAGCGTTCGGTGCTAATGGTACAAGAGTTGTGGCTTTAAGTAATAATAATAATAATAAAGCCTTTTTATTTCCTTAATAAGATACAATTTACAATTAGCATACAATAGATTTCGAAACAAATATCTTTGTTAATCTTTATTAAGGACCTCACTGTAGAGTAAAGGCCTCCTCCATCCCTCTCCAAAGAACTCTGTCCTTCGCCTTACTCATCCATTCCCTTCCCGCCGCCTTCAAAACCTCGTCGAGCCATCTTTCTGCTGGTCTATCTCTGGTTCTCTTGCCTAAAGGTCCTTTCAATGAAGTTATCTTTTTGGCCCACCTGTCTTCTTACATGCGTGCAATATGGCCGGCCCACTTCCATTGGTCTTCAAAAACAACAAATTTAATTGATGTTATGGAACATTTTCAATAGTATCAATTAAATTTGTTGTTGTTCTTATTTCCGTGCTTCACTTTTGTGTCTCAACTTCAGATTTAGTATGCTCCGTTCCATGGCTCTTTGTGTTGTTATTATTTTGGTTTTGGTCTTTTTGTTGAAAATCCATGTTTGGGATGCGTAAGTAAGGGAAGGCCAGAAAGAAATTCTTAAATCAAATATGTCGATGGAACTGAAGAACAAAATTGTGTTGGACTCCTGTCAAAATTGTGTTGGATTTATTTATGCATAGGTATTAATCAAAGCAAAGTCGGCCATGTAGTACCTACGAAGCCGTGGAACTGTTCTAATTAACTTACCCTACGGTTCTACCTACACCGTTTTGGGAGAGCGTGATTTATTAGGGTGGGTAGTTTCAACCAAATTAAAATTTAATTTGTCGTAACTCTTAAGCGCGTAATACGCGACTTTGAACGATACTTAATATAGAAACCGCAGAACTTAAATATTATTGTAGTGGCTCGTAGCTAAGTAATAACAGCTGCACGGTCGATTGAAGGTTGAGCTAAGCTTATTTAGGTCTGGAGTAGGCAGTGACTTGTCGCTGGCGGCCGTGGTCGAGAGGATGGTCCGCAGCGTCGAGTCCTGGGACGCGGTGGTGTCCTTCTGCGAAACAGTCAGCAGCAGGAAGCAGAAGGAGGCAGCAGAAGGAGGCTGCGGAAAGGGAGAGGGAAATTACCTCCACTCACCCTGCCCGCAGCTGACGCACCGGGCGCAGGCGGAGGGCGGACAACGCCCTCTTCCAGCCCCCCTGAATGGGTCCAGGGCGACGGACGCAAGGATGTCCGCCGCCCCCACGTACATGGACCCGAGGTGGCGGCGCGTCGTGTTCACGCGCGCCCCTCTTAGACGTCGCGAGGGGAGTCTAACACCTCACTCCCCTTGCTGACTTGGTGAGGCCCGCGGGCAGGCACCAGTCGGGGGTCGCGGAAGTATCTTCCGTTCCCGTGAGTCTGACAGACCCCTCCGCCTCCCCGGGCGGGGGACATCCATGAGGATTTACCACCCCTCAAAAAAAAAAAAAAGCTTATTTAGGTCTGTGCGTGGATGGGTAAACATTCATTACATACCAAGATCTTTTCGCACCTCAAAACTCATATCATACAAACGCAATGTTGGCATACAATGATATTTTAAGTAAAAAGGTGTAGATAGATATCATTCGATCTTCAAAAACAGTACACTAGAACGCACGCACTCGTCCGTTGAGGCGCTACGCCACACTAAGGTGAAGTGTGGCTAGTTAGCCACATTTTAACGTGTCGCTTGCTGAGCGCGCATAACCGATCTACACCTTTTTACTTATAATATCATTGGTGGCAATAGATCTACTTACAAAATGATAGCCGTGACCAAAGTCTCGACTGAGTGTTGTCATGTTAAATAAACGTATTTTCAAATTAATGTCTATTTTCTGCTATTCGATTCCATTCGTAGATCAATGAGTGGCGTTTCTGGTTTTAAGAAACCCGAAAATCTGCCAACGCAAAGCGAAGTTCTGCCATCTAAAATTTATAAGTAGCCAGACGCGCGACGACGTCTAGATCTGTCTCCGATAGATGGCAACCTGGCCCTTAAGCGCACTACACACCAAAGCCTAGCGGCATATGTTGGCAACATTTAGTCGGCAGGCCAGGTTGGCGGCTTCAGTCATTGCAAGTCGTAAAACTTTGCCGGCGGCATGTCGGCGTCTCGACATTAGAAACTTATTTGGCAGTTAGTGATTGTGTCGCCGGGCAACTTAGCGCTTGCGTACGCTAGCCGCCGGCAAGGCGCCGATGTGTCGGCGGGCTACACGCGCGCGCGAAGGTTGCCGACATGCTTCTATCAACATAAGCCGCCGGGTTGTGTCGGCGGGCTGTGTCGGCGGGTCGGCGGCTTTGGTGTGTAGTGCGCTTTACAGGGACTTAAACATGACAGGCGGAATATGGGTATACTACAGAACCTCTGGTTAACCTTTGGTTACGTTTATTAGACTAAAAACTATCCGCTGTTAACCTAATGCATTGTGGTAAGTTCGGTTTGTCTAAATCACGCTCATACGTACTTAACATAGTTTACAATGAAACCACAAAATAGTGGTTGGTCTAAACAGCTGATGCTGTAAATAGATTAGAGTTTAGTATATGAAACATTGCAAAAAAGTTTTTTATTTTTCCATTTTTAGTTGTTCCCATACAAATATTTGCCATGAATTTGTTTTATATTGTTAATTGTTAACAAAACATGTCATGATAATAGGGTTATCCACTTATCCCTAATAAATGAAAATTAACATACTTTACTGTCGAAATCTAGGTATATTGTACACATCTGCGTACCCCTCAGAGCATACAGGCGTGATGATACGCCATGATGTTGTATAAACAATAAACATCCAAGCGATTCCAGCAATCACGATAGATTTGCCGTCTGTTTTTGAAGAGTTCCGTTGTATATCTCCGAAGATCAGCACCAGATCTTCACTAAATTAAAATGGGACCACCCCAGGAGTATACTCCTTCAAATAAAATTTGAGAATCGGTCCACAAACGGGGAGAAATCAGGTAAAATACATAAAAAAAAACAAATACATACACATGAACATAGAACCTCCTCCTTTTTTGAAGTCGGTTAAAAACAACACGCCAGGATTCTCTAAAGTGTTAGTAGGTGGCATATACAAGGCAAGTAAGGTGTGATAAGGATTTTGACAAATTGTTCATCTAAACACGATACCAGGCTTTTGGGCCAACTGACTCGGCTGAAGATCTAAAAATGACAGCCGGGACTAACCGCTTAGGGTAAAAACCTGAGATGGGTCGCAAACCGTGAACTGCTACCGTAAACTGCATAGGTTTCCGTGAATGTTTATGAAATCGAGGCCTGCAGCCGCGGCCTAAAATTTGCGGTGGCGGTATTTCCGCGTTTGGAATCACTTTCTTAGTGATTCATGGGAACTCGTGCAGATTACAGTTGAAGTTTGCAATCTGCGACCCATCTCGGAATGTGTGTCAAATTTTCCCACTTGAATATGAACCTTATTCTGTTTAACATATAGTTGAAAAACGATACTGTACCTTTAATGTTGCTTCCGAGGCATGGAGGGGTCGTGATTATGTATTAAAAGGCCACCCATCTAGGAATCGACCTTCGATCAACCCGTTTAGCGTTGGCAGGCGTCCGGATAAAGCCGGGCACAGGCTCTTTGATTTTCTTTCCTTTTTTGTAAACTGAGACACTAAATCCTCAATAACGTAGGGTGTCCGGATTTTTTACCCAAATGTTCGGCCAAACTGGCTAGTCAGTCCGGCTACCAGAGTTGGCGACATGGCAACTCTACCCGTACCTTAAAGGGACTTGTGGTTAAATTTAACCACAAGTCCTTCTTAAACATAGGCCAGTTTATCACCAAAAAGTGCCTCGTTGCTCAAGATATTAGAACCACATTTACACGTGATTTATAAACTTGATCTATACGCGAATTCTTTTGAGTTATGGATCGCTCGCCACACAGACTGAATGCTGATGAGGTTTTCATTTAAAATATTGACAAGTGCTCGATATTTTATATTTCTAGGAGTTACAACAGTTTTGATACTGAATTGGGTTTAGTGGGTCTAGAAATATTAGGATAGCTTAAATAGATGATAAGTGTGGGGATAATGTAGTGGTATATCTGCCGAGATGAAAGAGAAAAAAGAAAAAGCATTTATTTAGCCCGAAAACTACGTGTATTTTTTTTTTGAGGTTGCGTGTCTCTGGTTGACGCTTACACGGTACTAATATTTGTATGACCTATAAGTTCCGGATCTGGCTGTTTGTGTATGTTAGTTTTAATGTTTGTATCAAAATAATAATAATTTTGGAGGCTTTTGCATCATTGTAGATTACAATTTTTTTTTTTTACCTAGGTATATAGAAGTATGCTAGCTAACACGTGCCAAAAAGTGTGTTAACCTGAAGGAAGCTATTTACTGAGCATTTCATTGTATAGATTCAAGTTCTTCAAACGAATCAGACAGACGTGTTCAGTTGGTGGGGAGTTCTTTCCGCCATTTCTTCTTCCCAGCAACAACACTAGGAAGTGTTGAAAGGGTGGGCGTTTTTTTTGACGATGTAGACACGTGATTCTCTGTCTAATTTGAATAAAAACTTTTGATTTTTGATAACATTAGAGACGATTTTAAAAGAATATGTCTTTATTTTATTACACTAATACATAATTATAATAGAATTGAATACTCTTCATTGTAGGTACTTATGTACGTACACGTCGAACACACCATAATAACTTACAAATTATAACTTTAAGGGCTACTTAGGGTGTTACAATGGGCGGCCTTATCGCCTAAAAGCAGTCTCTCGCAGAGAGGATTTATATATTTTAATTTAAAATTTATAAGTAAAGACAGACTTTTCAGTGAACCTGAATTGTGGTTTAAAAGAAAACGTAGTTACAAAAATTCAAAAGAGTATGCTTAGATGGTTTGGTCACGTGGAAAGGATAAAGGAAAGGCGACTTACAAAAGATTATTATACCTGAGGAAATTGTACGTGGGAACGCCGGGAGGGGACGCCCTAGAAGGACATACATGGGCCTTATAGCTGAGGTTCTTCAGAAATGTCAGGTGCATTAAGTACTCGCAACCGGCGTGTGTGTATGACAACATTTATGAATGTAAACGAAGCAAAATAAGTATGTTTGAATCGTTGCAGATGGGATCTGTAGTTTCCGCCTAGCTCTATATAATTTAATTTTTATTTTAAATTTTTTAATCGCATTATTTTTGTTTCATAGAGTTTACTGTTATGAGGATTTTTCAGTGCATTGTATGTAGAGACAAATGCTGGTTAAAACGAATCCAAACACGACATATCTGCTGCTATTTTCCCAAGAGTGTATTAGTCTGCTAGATATCCTGGCTGCATCAGACCAAATATACCTTAATCTTGCTTATTAATATTCCACACATGGGTGTTTGAAATATTAAGACACACATATGTTTAATAGCAACGGTAGCTAACACAAAAGAGCTGATAACCTTGAATCCGCTGAACCGATTTTGATTAATCATGTCTAAGAACCATCGCAAGAAACCCTGCTTTCGAATAAAAAAAACGCATCTAAATCGTTCACCAGTTTGGACGCTACGGTGCCACAGACAGACAGACACTCACACATAGCGGTCAAACTTATAACACCCCTCTTTTTGCGTCGGGGGTTAAAAAGGCGTGAGTTTCTATTTATGTACGTATAGACTTTTCGTGACAGTTTGACAAAAACACTATTTCCACTATTTATGTATGTAGCTATCAGTCAGGTACAGGATAACCCGAACCGTCTCAATTTTCCCCAACACCGGAACATACTGGAAAGTTTTCCGCTCTGTCAACCGTGTCCCGATTCCGCACACAAACACTAAGATTTACCCGAACTTTCCGGAATAAAAATATCACGTCCAGCCGAAATCCGATAATAATAGAAAAGGGTTGGGTGGGAAGAAAAAATGGTGTTTTCAAACTAACATTGTGAATGGAGAAAATATGGGGTTTTTTTAGGTCTATGTAATTTTGGTGACTTGGCTAAGCTACTTGTAGAATGTTTAGACTAAGTACTACAATTTTACCTATGGCACCTTTGCTTAAACTGTTTTTCTAACATATCAGACAGACGTGTTGCTTGCTGGGGAGTTTGTTCCGCCACTTCTTCTTCCCAGCAAAAACACTAGGAAGTGGCGAGGGTGGGCGTTTTGGGGGACTGTCTTATGTAATTTTTGACGTACAAAAAGTGCTGATCCTGAGCCTAATTTTAATCAATAACTTTTGTTTTTTTTTTTTTTTTTTTATTTGTACAAAATTATGCATTAACGCTATTTTACAAGTTCCCTGGTCCCCACACTAGGATTCCCTGTGTTGTGAGAACCTTGATTTTGACTTTTCGGATTCATGTGCGTATTGTACACAGAACATATTTTATGTTCTGTGGTATTGTACGGCCTGCAAAACCAAGTAGTTACCTACTAACACTTTGAAAATACAGAGTTTTTCTATACTATGGAAAAAATAGATTTAAGAAAAAATAAAGCAAATTTCATAAGCTGTTTCACTAGTCTTCTCAGAGTCTTGTCAGATAGTAAAAATCCGAGCTCACTGGTTATAAAAAATCTTTGCTAATGGACGTGTAAAAGTGTTCGTAAAAACCAATTTACAAAAAAAAATATGAAACATCATTTACCAAAAGTTATAGATTATTTTATTATTAACAGTTCATTAAACATAAAAGACCCATACATAACAACACACACGATTTATCGCCTCCCATTCACGGTACTCACGTCTGACTGCCTTCAAATATCAAACCACCTTTATATTACTAAATGTACAGCATTGTGAATGGGATGAATGAACGAACAGTAAAAATAGTAGATTGTTTATCTAGGGAGCAAACAACTATTTTAAAGGCGAGAGTGTTTTTTTTAATCCAGAGCGGAGCGAAGGATTCTAGAGTAGAATCCCGAGCGGAGCGAGGGATTCTCAACTGGAATCCTGAGCGCAGCAAGGGATTAAAAGTATGTCACTCGAACTTAAAATAGTCTTGCTCCCGAGGTGGACACTACTTTTTATCACCCTCTATGAGAAAATAAGTAACTGCAACTTAAGAACAAGAATTTATTTACGTACAATTCAGAACCATAAGACATGAAATATAAATAATTAGAGGCTGATGTTTATATTTGAACAATCATGGAAGTGTATCGTAACATGCAGAATGCATTTAATTTCGCGCGTTGTTTATTTTTCATCTTCGATCAATAATTATTGATCTAAGTTTTTCATCAACTTTTTTTAAATTTGGCGCGCTCGCAGTTTTTCAGCCAGTCACATATTCAATACATTGTTCCCGCATGGTTTGTGATTCACCTCTTTGCTGATTGAAACATTTACTAACAATATCCACATTCCAAATTCAAATCAATTTTGGTCCCTAGGGATTAATGAGCTATTTTGGTCCCTGTTTACGAGGAAAAAACTAGCTTTTTTTGAATAGATGTGATAAAAATACCTTTTCGTGATTAAAATGATAGTAATTTAGTTTAATTTTGGTTACTTTTTACAACTTTATCTACTTTAAACAAAATAAAAAATATTCCACAACTTCACATAACGCCATCTACTCCCAAGCTAAGCAGAGCTTGTGTTATGTGTACTAAATAACTGATAAACATACTCATATATTTTTAAATACACACTTGTTATAGATACATTACACCCAGACACAGTGAAAATGTCATACTCCTCATCACACAAACATTTGTCTTGGTCGGGAATCGAACCCACGACTTCCGGTATAGCAGTCAGGGCCACAGTCAGGGTACATTAAATACACACTAAGAAAAGAAACGAAATAAATGTTAGAAAATCCAGAATGTTGTACAAAATTCATGGTATAAGACTATCCTAGTCCAAAATCATAATTATAGAGGCCAGCACATGATTCAGAAATACAAAATTAGCTGGTTGACAGTTAATCGTTGAACACATTGCCCGGTGCTCATCACTGTGAAATGTCAACGGAGATAGTACGCAAAACAGCCGGTTGTTCGTCGATGTTACTTCCACCCTTTAAGTGAAACCGCTTTAAAAACAAATGGTTGCTTTAAAATAGTTATGCTCTGGAGTGTAATTAATGAACCAATATAGGGAGACTGGTAATTAGTGACCGATACTTAAACACGTGGTTGTACTCATGAATATGAATAACTTTCCCAAAGAAACTTTTTTTATATACTTATTAACTTTCAATTAATTCAATTACGTCAGTACTGCACAACGGGAGCGGTGGGGGAGGCGGGGGAGCGTGTGACGCTACTACTAGATTTTGCCCTTCCCGAGGTCAGACTATCAGCTGATGGATCGTGCCGATTCGTGCCTACTGTGATCGATCACAGCCTCACAGGCGCGCGCGGGGGTATTCCTAACAGCGTTTTTGTTATTTTATTGTGTTACTTATAAGTTAAGTTGTATATAAAAAAGTTTCTTTGGGAAAGTTTATTTAAATCATGAATACAATCACGTGTTTAAGTATCGGTCACTAATTACCAGTCACCCTATATACCCTTTTCCGACTTGCTAAACGTAAATTGTGATAGCTCGACTTATAGGCATGGTAATAAAATATAATTTATGCTATAAGCAATGAGTGGAACTAAAAATCAATCACGGGAACAGAAATAATAATGAAAAAGTACTCGGTAAAAGTACTGGGGTCTTACTCAGCCATTATTTTTTTTGATATTTTCAATGTAAGTACTGAATTTTTAAGCTACTGCATAGCTTCTATCGCGGGCCTTGATCGCGGGGACCGAATCCAGATGGGGTGGGGGAGGGGCGGGGGGCGGGAGGGGAGGGGAAGGGGAAGGAGGAGGTGAGAGGGGAGGGGATAGGGGGACGGGTACAGGCAGGGGTCGGGAGGGGTTAGGGAGGGGAAACAGAGGGAGGGGTGAGGGAAGGGGAGGAAGGGGTGATGGGAGGGGCGTGGGAGGTGTGGAGGAATGGGAGGGAGGGAGGGGGGGAGAGGAATGGGGAAGGGGAGGGGGAGGAGAGGAATGGGGAGAGGGGGAGGAGAGGAATGGGGAGGGGGGAGGAGAGGAGTTTATAAAAAATGCTATGCAATAGCTTTACCGCGGCAGTCTCCGAGTGCCACACGTCATTTTTACTTCTACAGATTTATTATAAGAATAGATGTCCAAACGAATGTCCAAGATCTACAAATGCAGTCATGTCCAACGGCTAGACGTGCTTTCCGGGTACTGTTTATATATGTTATCCTCACTGAAACAGCTCAGTTTGAAACTTCCTTGAACCAGTCCTCTTTATCCGTGCGTATACGTGCTTAAAGCGCAGCCATTTTGTTCCGAAACGTGACTGGAACATTCAAATTCACGCTGACCCGAACGGATCCACTTTAGAAGATTACATATAGTGTGTTCGTTTCTGAGATATCCCAGTTAGTAAACACACATGGAACGATAGTCAGATTATCGCTTCCCTTAATTATATTAAAAACATTAAAAAAAACACATAGGGTCACGCTTTTAATCCCCAAAGGGCTAGGCAGAGGTGTACCCATAATGTGTTTTTCTGGATGGATTGATGTTAGTAACTCTTTCACGCAAAAACTACTGAACAGATTTGGATAAAATTTAGTACACAGATAGTAGTTGTTTCATTTAGATTAACACATAGGATAGTTTTTATACCGATTATCTCTTCCCGTGGGGTATTTTTCGAGTTGTAGCGGGGGAAGCCGCTGGCAACAGCTAGTAACAAAATAATTCTAGACTGATACTGTTCCACTGCAGGGGAAAGCCATACAGAGAAGGCACGAGCATGGATCAATACGCCTGGTCAAGACGGTTGAGCAAAAAGTTTCTGGACAACTTATTGTCCAGAATTGTTCTTGGACAACGTATTCTCCACAATTGCTCTTGGACAACTTATTGTCCAGAATTGCTCTTGGACCACTTATTGTCCAGAATTGCTCTTGCTTGATTTTGTTGTTTTTAATTGCTTTGCAACATCGTGAGGGAACGTGGACTTATCTATGTTTCCTCACGATGTTTTCCTTCACTGGTGTCAATGATATCAAAGATAAACTTAGAAATTAAGTACATTTAAATTGAAAAGTGTCATGTTTACCAAATAGAATAACAAAATAAGAATTTACTATACTTAGTTGAAGGTATCTATAAGTTTGAGGATTTACACTATCGAGTGGGTCAGTAAGTTGTACTACGATTTATTTGTTAGATTCACGAATTCACTTGCATTAGGAATTCGGTCTTATCTTTTGCTAAGTTATTGATGTGAGTTCATTGAATATTTCCGGATGCCATTGAATTGCTCATTGTAGTTTAACTTTACCAGATTTCTTTAATCTTGCTACCTAAAGGGCGCCATTTTGTTTAAAAGGCATTCATTCAAATAAGACTTAGTATCAGCACTATTTTAACGTCAAACTTACATAAAACAGTCCCCCAAAAAATTCGCCCTTCGCCACTTCCTAGTGTTTTTGCTGGGAAGAAGAAGTGGCGAAACAAACTTAGTTTGTATAACTAAGTTTGTTTCGCCACTTCTTCTTCCCGGCAATACAATTAGTTATTATTATAAAACAATTTAAATAGGTTATTCGCTACAAGTTAGCTATCACACTTCAATATACAGAAAACTAGTAATATATTAGCTATGGACATTATTACTAACTAAACTCAAGCAAAAGTAACTGATTAAAAAGAAACCTCCCGGTATAAAGAGCGTGCCCGCTTATATGGTAGCAGCAGAGTTGGATTATATCAATAGATCTGCGAGACATTGTCACAAAATGATAAACTAGGACCATCGACATTAAATAAAACAAAAAAAAATATTATAAAAAATATTTAAAACAATAGCAAAACCAAGGCCAGCAAAACGACCAGTTACCACAAGCAGTACCCGTTCACGAGCATAACGTAAAGATCAGCCATTACCCCTTCGCCATACTAGAGGGAAGGTGGTATCCCGAGCCTCGACCCTCGTAATATTACTCGGACAATACACATACCGGTCAAAATCATAACCCCTCCTGTATGTTTTGCTATTGGGATTATATGGACTTCCTTATTTTTTGATACGATAAGGTTTTTACTTCCAGGCTCATAATTATACAATCAAAGTCAACAGTTATCTTAGAGAAATCTGAAGAGTAACAGTTTTGTGACCCCTTAATATAACGATAAAATAATAATTATATAAACAAAGCCACTTTACCTAACTCTCGCATGACTTGCAAACACATTTCGGAGGCATCGATTTAAAAAGCCATTTTGTTATAACCCTCGCGTCAGTCAACAGTTGTGGGTCTAGTGTTGTAACACTCTATATCGATATAAAGGTATCGATTTTGTTTTTAATGCGTACTGTGTTAATAGTCCATTGAAATGTTACATGGGCTTAGCGTGCATTCGTCACAAGGTGTTAGTGCAAAGTTAAATCTAAGTTTGTGGAGTAACTACCCTTGTCCCACCGCCGCCATCTAGGAAAAACTTACAAGATATTGTTTCTGAAATAAATGCAACCCCAAATGAAACGATTCCATTGACTATAAATATTTGTAATTTATTGATTGTATTGATACTTAATAATAAAAAAGTGTTAACCAGATTTACCTATGCTATGAAGTAATAATTTTGTTTTTCCGTCCAAAAAGAATGAATGGAATAGATGAATTGCAAGAGTTCAAAGTTTCGTCAATTTCCTCAATCACGTCATATACGTGGCAGAAATGGCGCCGAATGGTGCTGTTGATGAGGGTTTCGTGACGGTGAATAGGAGTAAGCGCCGATCGCGAGCGAATAAAAACAGCTGCGGCAAAGCTACAACGGAGCTCGACTTGCGCGCCGCAGCACCGAACACTCCGGTGTATATCTCCCACCTACACTACACCACTAAGTCGGAGGGCATCGTGGAGTACGTGCGCCAGAACATTGGATACATGCCGAGGGTGCAGTTACTGGAGTCGCAACGCAACGTCAACTTCAAGGCGTTTGTGGTACGCGTTCCGAATTGTTATCTGCCCGTCGTCGTCATGGATGAAAACTTCTGGCCTCAGGACGTGGTGTTCCGTCGCTTCCGCGGGCAAGTTCCACAGAGCAGCGCTAGTGCGTGTTAGTGAAGTGTTAATTTTTAAGTAATAATGTATAAATGTATAATGTATTATAGGTTAAGAAATTTATCTCTGGGCCTGCGTCGCCTGAAACAAAATGTATTATTATTATTATTATATAAAAAAACCACCAGTTTAGAAATAAAATAAAAAAACACGTTCAGGAACTTATCTACCAACTAGTTAATAAGAGCCTACATCCAGGAACCACAGTAATTTAAATCCGAATCAATTCCAAGCACGTCTTCACAAGCTGCAGCAAGTTCAAAAAGTGCTTCAAAAACTTAAGTCGTGCACGAAAAGCGGGAAGTAGCTGGCTTTCTGGAAGATTGCCAGTCACGGACAAGTAACAAGGCAAGCTGTTCCTATCACTTGATTGTAAACTCGTTCGGAATGTTAAGCAACTTTTACAGAACAGGTCTTTGTAACTAAGATAAAAATTCAATGAGCTCGATTGGATACGGAACCGGTCTGGTTTTATTCTGGATATTGTGTAGGTTTCTAGATCAGATATTCTATTTTATCATCACCAGACTAACATTATTATACTATAGGGCAAATATATTTTTCTTATAACATAAAAGGAATAAGTACCTACTTAATTCACTGATGAATAATGGTGGTTATTTCAGACTCATACTAATTTAGGTTTCGGTACAATGTTTTCCTTCATTGATGTCATTGATCTTCTAGATAAATTTTAAAGTGGTTCATAACAATTATTATGTATTGAAATCCCACAAACTCACGAGTTCGTGCATAAGATACTAGGTCATCAAAACATTTTTAACACGTTGACTTCCAACCTACGAGTATACTCGTAGTACAAGATCTGAGCCCCACTTATTTGCGTTTTTTTTCTTTTGTGCAGACACGACTCGGTTTCGACGGTGGTAGTGGTAGTAGTCGTTTGTGTGGGTGGTAGATGCTCTCATATATTCTTACTCTTAGTACACTTTGCAAATGTTTCGCCATAAAGATGTTTTAAGACTTCAACTTTGAACGAAAGGGCATCCAATTTCTTTTCAGGAGGAAGATTGGCTTGTTGGTTGTAAATCATGCAGGCGTTGTGAATGTATATTTCAAAAATGTGTATCGCTGGTTTTTCGTACCAAAAAAAACGTCTTACGCAAAATTATTTACGAAGATTGGCAATAGGTAATAAAAATCCTATCTCATTGCCATACTACGAGTTATCTCGTAGTTTGAACTAGGTTCCACTGCCAACTACGAGTATACTCGTACCTAGCATTTCGTATGGTGGCAATGGGCATTAAAAAAAGTTACTACGAGTATACGCGTATGGCAGCCAACGTGTTAATAATCCTTAAATCTATTGCGACCATCACAACTCAATTTAGAAACACATATATTCAATACAAATTCTTGCTCTAAATTGTCTCGGGAGGAAAATAAAACAAGTTGATGGTTTATATTTTCAGAAATGCCAAGTGCGTATATTTGCAACCGGGCGTGAAAAAGTATCGATACATTTTCAGCCCATCACTACCTTGGATTATGTCGGATGAAAAGTTCGGAGTACGCGGCGAGACGCTACCCTAATTATGTCTTCAATCAACGTCACTGTGATCTCGTGGTTGTACCCGGAATTATATAATTATATCCCTATTATAATATTATTATTATTGCCTGTTTTGTTATGATTCATTTACGAGTGATACGAGCAACTATCTGACATTCGCGAATGAACTGCGTTGGTCAAAATATTAGGGAAACGAACCTTCTTTATACGTCTTTCCCCTCGATTGCTAGATATTTTTTGTTGGAGTCATTTCGTGGTAGGGGACGGAAATGTGTAACAGGAACCCGGAAAAGCGCGCGCTGGTTGATTTGACGAATGAGCGCGCGGCGGTGAAATGGCTGTGAGTCGGTGTCAATCTTAGACTATATACCTCTAGACGTAGCCCAATTTACAGTGTCAAGTGTGGAAGTGAGACGCAATAATACAAAGTTCGTAGGAAAATTGAGACAAAGCATCGTATCTTCTGTCCCTTACGGCGTGCCGGATTTTTGCATGGCTAACTTTTGAAAGTTAGCCAAACAAAGAGCTGTCACTGTCACGTATATTATTATGCTCGATTTAATTTAAGTTTTCGGATGGTTTTTGCAATTTTTGTAATAGTTTAAGTCATTTAATGAGAAATAGACTCCATTAGATAAGTGTTTAGTGTATGGTGAATGCGCTACGATGGGAGGATTCAGTATAATAGGCTGTAAAAGCCGCTCAGAAAAGGCCAATAACAAAATCTCTTTTCATTCGTAAGTATTCAATACTGTTTGTGTTATTGTATGATTATTGAATTTATACATTTGTGCGCTTTTATTGTCATGGCTTTCAGACCAAAATATGGAAGATTTCTTAAAATAAACTTGATTTCTTAAATCACATAACCTAGTAATACTTACTTACAGTGTTGCTACACGTTTCAAAGCTTTTCCCTTAACTGTCAGGCCTAATGTTCAAAAGGTAGGCATAATAATCAAATAAATCTATGGTGGCTAAACACACAAATTTGTGGGCGAACCCTTATTTTTAAGTTTAAGTGAACATGTGTACGAACGAACAGAGCCCTTTCGACAATCATTAAGTTTTACTCTTGAAGGCAATCGCGTAGGTACTTAAAGATATTTGGAAGTAAGAATTCATTTTATAAATAAATGTTAAGTATAAACAAAAAATTAGATATTTTCAAAATAAGTTGGTTTTGTCTAAAGGACAATAGTTATTATACAGCAATGTCAATGTCACACTGGATGTCAGCCATACCTCAATATATTTTAATGATAAATAACACGCGAAAAAATCAAAAAAAGCTTCACCTGGTAGTGGTGTATTTTATTTGTGAGAATCAAGGTAAGATTGAAAGTAGGTATTTTACGTGAAATTATATTTTCTCACACATGGATACTTCTACACTCTTATTACCACGTTGAATACGTCGTATTTTGGGACTTTTTTAGGGAATAGCAACACTGAACTTTTATATTGCTGTCGCATGTGCGGCCACGCGGTAGCTCGATCTAGAGGTATATTATCTAAGGTGTAAATACATTTTGCGTGAGGTTGGTACCACGTCGTTCTGTCATTTTATTTTATGGTGGTATAATGACCACGTTAAAATGTCAGATTTTACAGATCATATGCGAATGCGACTATTTTAAGGCTTAAGTACAGTCAGCCTCAAAAGACGATGACCATATTTCCTAAACTCATGAACACGCTACGCAAACACACATTGCAAAAATTGCTAAACAAGGTTAGTGCTAGAATTGAATGAACGCCTTAAGAGTTCAAAATAAGCAGAAAACACTTTGCATGAATTTACTTAACGCTAAATTGTCAAAAGTAGCTTAACAAAAAAAATACACTCAGCGATGTAGGTACATTTATTGCGGTTAAATAGGTAATTTTTCAAAGTAACATACATACATAAACTCACGCATTTTTCCCATGGTACGCAGAAACTACAGAGCGCCATATGCTACTATTCTTACATACTTATTTTGTTTCGTTTAAATTTATACATGAAAAACATACACACACACACAACACACATACGCACACACACACGCACATAATTTTTCAAAATTAATCACATTAAATTCAAAATCACTTTAATGTGGTACTTGTACAAGGGCAAAAAAAAAAGACTTAACACTTTGTTCAGCTACTTTTGACAATTTAGCGTTAAGTTAATTCATGTAGGTAAAGTGTTTTTTAGCTAATTTTGAACTTTAAAGATGTTTATATAATTTTGGCACTACTCGTGTTAAGCAGTTTGTGTAAGCAATGGTGTTCATTAGTTTAGGAAATTTGTCATAGTCATTGACTTTTGAGGCTGACTGTACTCGATAATCCCCACACACATTTCGTTTTATATTTTAAAGACCCTGGATTTTCGTAACAGCAGCTTGGAGCTCGGTTTGACACCGGGTGTATGGTAATAGGTTCGCCCCAAATTGCATAAGGACTTTACATAAATGGAGAATTTGGGGGCACTATAACTTCCAGAAATACATGAATGACGTCACATTACTTTATAGAATGGCAAAGTCATTCATATTAACCGGTTAAAAATAATCTTGTACTTGTAACCTTTTAAAATTAGTAATACATTTTTCGAAAAATTGTGGAAGTTATTTACTAGGTAAACTAGGTTTCACCCAAATTACCCCATGTCTATTTTTTTGTAATTCAGAAGTTAGTAATTTTTAATACACCTAAGTACTATTTAAACGTTTTCAAGACTGTTTCGGGTTGTAGGACTTTCGAGAACTACATCAAGACCAACGGCATAACGAGCTTACCGAGGTACAGACGCCAGCACATCAAGTTACCCCAATGTGTCAAATTTCTTTGATCGTTATTCAACTTTATGTCAAACAAAATAAGGTTCATATTTAATTGGGAAATTTTGACACATTGGGGTAACTTGATGTGCTGGCGTCTGTACAAAAGAGACTTCATATGATGTGAATGGTCACCCATCTATGGATCGGTCTCGTCAACCATAGTTCAACATTCGATCAACCCATACGTATAAATCAAGCTCTTTTACACCTATTGACTAACGTAAAGACAACATTCAAAGTGTTCTTCCTCTGCGTTTTAAATCAATCCATTTAATTGTAAATGTATTATTTTAAATAAATAAAAGAAAATAAAAATAAAAATCATTTAATTCAGACTAATTTACATGTCCATATTATGTTAGTATAAAAAAAAATGAAAAGGAAATAAAATATGAAAATAAATATGAAATAAAATAGTAAAGAAAAAAAACAAAATACGAAAACCCCCGTATTTTGTTTTTTTTTTCTTATTTTTTTGTAGTTAGTTTAAGCGTACATTTTTAATTTATTTTAATTAGTTTTATTGTATTTTAGATAAATTTTAATTAGTTTTATTGTATTTTAGATAATAGTCTTAAAATAAAATTCATATGAATATGAAATATAGTATGATATGAAATGTGTTAAATGAAAATAAAAATCTACAAACAAACACGACGATCCCCATTTAATCCCTTAAACCTAATCTCTCCAAAACAAAATCCATTTATCCCACCAGGTTAAATCATAAACAACTTCCGGTTATTTCGGTTAGCCCGGATAATCGCAGCTAGCCGGATACAGGTACATTTTGCCGGCAAATATCATTACCCATTGGCTCTCGACACGCCATGTTGGTATTAGCTTAATAAGTACTTGTGACGAGGTTAAGGTGGATGCACAAGGGTAGCCCGCAAACATCAAATTTTCTTGTGTTTGTGCAATTTACCGTTGACTGTCAGGCTGTATGTTAAACAAATTATGATTTGCGGCCGTAACACGTATGTACAGACGCCAGCACATCAAGTTACTCCAATGTGTCAAATTTTCCCAACTGAATATGAACCTTATTCTGTTTGTCATAAAGTTGAAAAACGATCAAAGAAATTTGACACATTGGGGTAACTTGACGTGCTGGCGTCTGTACTTATATTTACACAATTATAATAGTTCAGATTCAACCCACAGACAACCCTCTAAGGGCCGAGTCACACTGGAATGGCAGCAAAGCGGCGAGCAGTTTCAGTGTCATATAATTTTAAACTTTATCTTTATTACCATAATACATAGCATCACTTGAAAAAAACGAGAAGGTCGCGCACCCTTCCGCGGCGACGCGAGCACTCCGACGACACCCGCGCAAAATTTTCTCAAGCCACACTATGTACCTACTACATGAATAAAGATAAGGTCGAAAATTATTTAACACTGAAATTTTTCGCCGCTTCGCTGCCATTCCGCTGTGATTCAGCCCTAAGTTCATATAATCCCATTGAATGATTATTTCATGAAAAAGTCATTTAATGGGATTAAATGAACTTAGGGGGTTGTATTGGTGATTTTAATAAATTGTAACTCAGATAAACCTTATTTGCTCAACATACAACCTATCACTGAATTGCAAAAACACAAGAAAATTTATATTTCGCCGAATACCATGGCACATCCACCTTAACGAGGTTAGGTGTTAAGCTCATTTCGCTCACAAGTTGAGTGTTATGTGATGAGCGATCGTTTTATCCGGAATTTACGTCGTTTTGTGATTTCATGATCGTGTGATGACAGTTTTATGTGGATGTGAGCGCATGTTGGTTAGTGTTGTTTAATTTTATGTACATACCTACAAACATAAACTCACGCCTTTTTTCCGTGAGGGTAAGAAAAAAACTACAGAGCGCCATATGCTACGATTCATTACATTCATACATGTTGTCATACACACACGCCGGTTGCGAGTAGGTACTACGCACCTGACCTTTCTGAAGAACCTCACCAATAAGGTCTATGTATGTTCTTCTAGGGCGTCCTCTCCCGGCGTTTCCACTTACATCTGCCATAAAAATACTGTTCGTTAGTCGCCTTCAATTCTTCCTTTCAACGTGACCAAACCTGTCACTGAATTGTATAGTTGTTGGCAGTTGCTCCAAGTAAAACATTGATATTCAGTTGTATTCGGGTGAACTGGAAGCTGACTCCAACAAAGTAGGTTAAAAATCAATTGGCGAGACCCAAAACTGACTAAGATGTAGGTACAGACGCTAGCACATTAAAGCTACCCTAATGTGTCAAATTTCTTTGATCGTTTTTCAACTTTAATACAAACACACTAAGGTTCATATTCAATTGGGGCAATTTGACATTTTGGGGATGGTTGATGTGCTGGCGTCTTAAAATTCAAAAAAGGTACCTATTTATAGATCAACAAGTATAATCGCTTCATTTGTACTTCTACTGCTCTATAATAATATTTTTTTATTTATTTCATAAGCGTTGTGGTTGTGAAGTACATTTTTAATTAATTTCTAGTAGGTAAATAGAGTGCGTTAAGATTAACTTTATATTAAACATTAATGGACATTATATCTTCGCTCAGCTCTTGTGCTTTCTCCACATCGTCGTTATAATTATCTGGGTTTTTAAAGAGACTGTGGTCTTTGATTTTCTTTCGGGTTCACCATCATCATTTCATTTCATTACACTTTTATTTCTGCTTTCTGCCTGCGTAGCATGAACACATTGAACACCGAAGAAACGGCCTTTGTCTACAGACGAATCGGCAAAGAGACAGATTATATAGACAGGAACCTCAATCTGTCAAATTTCTTTCAATACACCTGCCTGCGTAGCATGAACACTTAATTTCTTTTCTTTCGAGACACGACAAAGACCGTTTCTTCGGTGTTCATGCTACGCAGGCTGGCATGTTTTACATCACCCATTCAATACAAAAAATAAACCCCCAATTTGAAACGCACAGTGAAATATTTTATATTTCAACAAAACCGGTCGTTCATGGCTGTCAAACAAAAATGGCTGATTCGAGAAATACGAGACGCCTCGTGGAGTTGCAACTGACGTTTACAATAAAAAGCGAATCCCTGTGGGTCCCGCTTTGTGTCGAATTTTATATTGCGATTTGCTTCTGACAGTATTTCAATAACATCATACTTTTAAACCGGGATATTTTTGTGGGTTTTTAAGGAAAGGGACGCCCTAGAAGAACTTCTTCTGCCTAGCCATTTCTTAACTTTGTTTGGGTCGGCTTCCAGTTTAACCGGATACAGCGGAATACCAGTGTTTTACATGGAGCGACTGCCTATCAGACCTCCACAACCCAGTAACTGGGCAACACGATACCCCTTGGTTAAACTCATGGTGGTCAGACTTTCGTGCTTATGACTACAAGTAACGACTGTCAAAGATCTACAAATGACAGCCGGGACCAACGGCTTAACGTGCTTTCCGAGGCACGGAGGAGTCTTGGTATATAATGAATGGTCATCCATCCACGGAGCAACCTCGTCAAGCGTTGCTTAACCTTCCGATTGACCCGTGAGGCTGTTATTATTTAGCCACAAGCTCCTCTATGCCCTAGAAGGACATAAATAGACATATTCAGGAGGTGAAGGTCAGGTGAGTAGTACACACGGCTACCTACACATCAAGCTATACATTTCCAGTACAAGCTGATCTCGTATTTTATAGGATTTCCGTACAACGCTTGGTCAGCGTAAACTGGCAATGTATAGATTGATGTGTAGCCTTGTGTAACTCGCAACCGGCACGTGTGTATGATAAAATGTATAACCCGATTAAACTCGAGTTTAAGTAAACCCGAGTTACCTCAATTCCTCGAGGAACCGTCATCAAATATGAGTTTTGATAAGTACAAATGGGACCAATCTGCTAGTATACCCTATCGAATAAAAAAAATAATTTTAAAAATCGGTCTATCTATGACGGAGTAGGTACTAAAAAAATAAAAACTATAGGATGTATATACACCAAGAATTGAGAACCTCCTCCTTTTTTTGAAGTCGGTTAATAAAAACGTGCTCATCACACAAACATTTGTCTTGGGTGGAAATCGAACCGACTAACCGATAGACCAACAGCCCAGTCTTAATTAATTACTTATCAGGCTTAGTTAATCATCCTCGGTCTCCATCGATTCAGAATAAATTAATTTATTTTCTGCCAGCTTGTCTGCCTGCTTGTGGGATATATTATACCAAAAATGGTACCATAATAAATATATCCCACTCGCACCAAGCTTACCACACAACCCATATATCTCTAACCACAACATATATATTTATTACCTACCCATATTATCGGGAAAATGGTTCCACAAAGAAGTGTTTAATAAGGGAACCAAAATGGCTAATCAAATTTACGATTGCCAATTTTGGTTTATATCCTATAAACAAAAATTGCCAATCGTAAATTAGATTTTATGTGTAAAATACAATAGCAATTTAAATTGTATGAGGAATTTCATGGTACTTTCAAAGGGGAAAGTAACCATACATATTAAATAATACGACGGGTTTCGTAGTTTCGTATCGTCATAAAATACCTTTCCTAAAAATATCGTTTTCCTTATTTTTAACCTCCAACGCAAATATTACAGGGTGTTGTAGGTAAGTGTGGCGTCCACGTTAGTGTGTTTGTGTGTCACACACAACGGATGAACTGATTTTGATATTGTTTATTTTTTATTTGAAAGATGAATACCTAACTAAATAATAACAGCCCGCCTAAAGATATACAGACGCACGGACATCAGAGGCTTAATAATAGGGCCCTGTAGAATACGGAACCCAAAAAAGATGGCACTATCAGAGCAAACAAGTGTTACAATAGAATCCAAGACAAAGCTAAGTTTAAACTGTACGGTATTTATATTAAAATTGTAAACTAGGTCACTGTGAATGAATAATTAAAGTTCTTGAAGCATTAATTATGACAAAAGTCACTATTTGATGTCAACTTTAAGTAGTCTTTGTAATTATTTAAACAGCAATGGATACCGTCTGCTGTCGTGAAATGGTTTTTGCTAGAATGCTTTGTTTCAATCGTGGTTCCATCCAAGCTTGGAAGTTTAGAGATATGAGGTACAGGGGGTAATGTTCCTCATCCCACATAGAAGAGGGAGGATCCTCCTCGCAGATTGTCTTCCTCGCTTGTGTCTGGTGGTCTACTACTACCCGATGGTTGTTGTCGGAAACTTGTATAAGTTCAATCGCGCGGATAACTTTAACATCGCGATGTAGGATGTCAGTTTTTAGTTCATAAGTGGCGAGATAGATGTCGCTACAGAAGTAAGAACGCTTTAGATGCCGTCGCCATTTTTAGTGAGGTGATGCATGCCAAGAAGGTGGTGCAGAGAGAGATAGAGAATGCCTTTCACTCACCCGTACTGGATGAGCAGTTGGATATTAAAGAAGGATTCTCGGCCACTTATAGGGGTGGCAAATCAGTCTATCACCTTTAATCACTTAAAACCCCATGACCCCTAAGTTTCTTTCGGCATTTCTTCTCAGGGATTAGTCATTGTGGACAGTTCACCTTGATTCAAACGACTTGTAGAAATAAGAAACACTTTATTGCACACTGTGACACACACGTTAGAATGGCGATCGGAAGAGAAAGAAAACATAGACAATCTTTATCAAAGACTAAAAAGTATAATAATGTTGTGTTGCCATAAACAGTCATTTTTAAGTCTTTGTACGCCGCGTCGGTCACACGTTGACCGCGAACAATTTAATTTCTATTGTGTCTGGTAGTTGGCAGTCAACGTGTTAAACCGATTCCATAATAATATAGTAGGTATAAGAAAAATTGGCATGTAGCGATGTCTGGAAAGATCTTTTTATAGACGTAAATATCGTTTCATCATTTTTTTTTATTACTAAACACGCGAAATAAAACTGAAGAGTTAAAAATGTAGGTACGCAATATTAGGCTCACTTACAAAAAAGTTGTCAAAAATAATGTTCACTTAATGTTAAGGAAGAAAAAAGTAAACAGTTACTTCAAAATGTATCAAAAGATCCCGAAACTTGTGAAGTCACTTAACAAAGCTTAGAATCTGTAAATATTGTATGAGGTACACAGATGGTGGCGAATGGTCTAAGTTAAAAAAGTTTGGTCCGTTACATTAAACATGAGTTTCGCATTTTTGTTGACATCTTCTTATCGCGTGGTTACTAAAGTAAAAGTGTCAGAGTTTTAATGCCGCCCATTGGGCCTCTGACTTGCCATCACATGCCTTCGAGAAATATCTCTCAGGCCTAGTTAAACAACAATTCTTCTTCAAATTTTATCTATGCTAATATTATAAAGAGGAATTTGATTGTTTGTTTGTTTGTATTGATTAGGCTATGACAGACTGTACCGATTTGAAAAAGAAATCGCCGCTGGGAGTTAGGGCGCCTTCTAATTAGCCGCAAAGAGCCGCGCGGTGGCAGCGCTACCGCCGCGCTGCAACCGCTAGGTTCGAGCATCATAGTGTTGTACATTTAGTTTCAACCTCATCGATAAATTATTGTTCAAGCTGATTTTCGTTCATGTCTGAATAAAAACACTTACGCATCATCACTAGTCGATTGATGAACCGATGCGTGGCCACAGCGCGGGTGTAGCGCTGCAGTCGCGCGTTTTTTATTTATATGGATTAACAAAGCAGCGCGACGGTAGCGCTGCAGCCGCAAATTTGAAGGCGCCCTTATACTATCCCCGGGTGACATCTAAGGCTAATTTTTATCCACTACGCTAGTTTAATATAAAAATAAAAGGAAATGCTCATTTTTATGAGAAACCTTTAACCAAGTGATGCACATGAAATAAACAAATGATAGGCAATTGGATTGATATAACAGGTAAAAAACAACAGCTGTTTTTTGTTTACATAGAACTTGGTAAGATTTTAACCAGCCATTTATAAAATAGTCCATACGAAACAATAAAAACATCTGCCAATACCTATACTTAATTCTACTGCTACTACTTACTTCTTTACTAAGCAAGACTTTTGTCTTAGACAGAATTAGAATGACGATATATATACATATAACCTAACCTAACTCATCATACCTACCCTATAGCGAACCTAACTACCTAACCTAACTACCTTATTGAAATGCATTGATTTTGAAAGATACTTATTACATTATTTTAAAGTAATCTACTGTGCTGCGTGTCGCTACGGTGCTTACAAAACTAAAGTAAGTAGTAGTAATCAAAATAGTAGTAGTAGGAGGTAGTAATTTAACCCAATTGTATATCATCCATACATAAAGAGTACTACTTACTATTACAGATTGGCATACTTTTGATACGACTTAAACTGAGTGTTGGGATGCAGGCTTGGCGGGCGAGATATGGTAACGCTTTTTATGACGTCTAATATAAAGAATCATTTAATTATCAAATGTATACCTAATTATGTGGCCTTTAGGGCCTTACGCACAGAAACAACTAAGAACACCACCGTTAGGTTTATTGGAAAAATACATCATCCGCTATGTAGGTTGATCCAAGAAAAACGGAATTATTAAAGCTAAGTAAGTTCTCAAAATATTGGTATTTATCGACTCAAAAATCTTTTATTTATTCTTGTTGGCAAGGTCAACAAAGATAAACATAACTGGCAAAATGTGGGTGTACTGGTACACCTCTGCCTAACCCTTCGGGGATAACAGGCGTGATGTTGTGTTATGGCAAGGTCAAAATCAAAAATCAAAATTCAAAAGTCATTTACTCAAAGTCGTGATGGCCCAGAGTATAAGGCGCCTACCTCTCATGCACGAGGTTGTGGTTCAAATCCGGGCAAGTACCAATGTGAATTTTTCAATTCATAAGTACTTTCTAATTTTATCATCGTGAGAAAACCTGGACTTATAGTTAATATAAGTTTGAAATCGCCATTCCGCCATGAGCAAGCGTGGTGATCATGCCTTCTCTGTATGAGAAGACGCCTTTGCCCTGCAGTGGCACAGTAACAAGCTGGTATTATTATTTTTATTATTATTATTTACGCAAATAAGGCTGAGGATCAACACTTTTTAAACGTCAAAAATTACAAAAGCCAGTCCGCCAAAATGCGCGCCCTTATTTATTTATTTATTTATTTAATACTTCAAGCACACAAATGTACATAGGCGGACTTAATGCCTTAGGCATTTTCTACCAGTCAACCTTCCCCTTCCTCGTAACCGCCGCGACGCACCGCCGCGCCGCGCCGCCGCGCTTCCCGTTCCTTCGTTCCGTCTTCCTTGCCCTTCTTCGTAATTTACAAGTCTCTTGTGCCTTGAGCCAAATACCTGACATTGAAAGTAGGTACCTAAAACCTTATTACTTACCGTAGCAGGTGTTACAGGTATCTGAGGTAATGTTGATAATATTAAGTTTAGGGAAACATCTTAAATAATATTAGAGGCTTTTCTTAAAGAAACTTTATTCGTTGGCAATCTACTTTTATAGACTACACACTGGTTTTGCAATTTTCTGTTTGATTTTTAGTAAAGTAGGGGTAAAGGTAAAGTAAAAATTACCCCTGTTGTTGTGCCTTTTAGGATCTGTAGGCTAGTTTACTTGAGGATGAAGAATTCCTTGGATAGAAAACACTTTTTGATTGGACTTAAATTTCTTTTATTTGTATAATAACAAGGAAATAAGTTGCAAGTGTGGCTGCTGACGTCACCGTACGAGACCGACTAAAAAAACAAAAGAAAACCGTCATAGACAACTTTCTACAACCAATGTTGCCCGACATAAAACTTATTATCTGTGTTGGGACGCCAACAACCCATAAAACTTACGCTTCATCATCATCTGCCTAGCCTTTTCCTAACTATGTTGGGTTCGGCTTCCAGTTTACCCGCATCTGGGTAAACTGGAAGCCGAACCCAACATAGCTGAATACCGGTGTTTTACATGGAGCGACTGCCTGTCAGATCTCCACAACCCAGTTACTGGGTAACACAATACCCCTTGGCTAAACTGGTTGTCATTGTCAGATTTTCGGGCTTCTGACTATCTGTAGCGACTGTCATAGATTATCTACAAATGCCAGTCGGGACCAACGGCTGTATGTGCTTTTCGAAGCATATAGGAGTCTTTATGATGAATAGTCACCCATCCACGGATCAACCTCGTCGCGTAGCTTAACCTTCCACCGTCCCGTGATGTTGTTATTATTTGGCTACAAGCTAATGTTACTAAACCTATTAACCTGTCTTGTTGAAGCGCAACCTTTTCTAAGCGCAACCATTGAAGCGCTAACTATCTTATTCCGCGAAGCGCAACAGTTAGTTGCGCACACAAAATCAAAATAGAAATATTATCTTTTTATTCCGCGAAGCGCAACCATTATTTAAATAAGAGAGCGAGGGGTATGATGGATTAATCAAATATATCGATAAACAGTTTTATATCAACTGTCTTTTCAGTCGATAAAAGAAGAATCACAAATAGTTTTTTACCAGGCAAACATAAATTGACTGGAACTAAGTGTTAAGCAACTTTTGGTCAATTATACTCGTCTTTGTTTCATTCTCAATGAGGTTTGTTTACTCGTAGTAGTGGACTCTATATCACATAATTTCACAGCGTAAAACTGAACGCCTCCTCCCGTGTTACGCGCACCTGTTAGTTGTCTGTCAAATATCTTCATTGGTTTTTTATGTCACATAATGGCGTCATCTTTTTCCTATATTTTTTAATGTTTTGTGTTGTGTTGTGAAAATACTGTTCCAAATAGGATAAATATGGGAAAAAGGAATTCACTAGATAAAATTAGAATATCAAAACGACTGAGAGATGTATTAAATGCTAAAACTAAAATCGATTCAAGTCACGAAGAAGGTAAGAAAATTTCAAAAATGGCCGCTTTTATGCTGTTTTCTGTAACTGTTCCATCAGTAAACTGATTCAAGAACTTGCCTGATTATGACTACCTATAGCAAATTAAGACCCTGTGTGCGCATTATCGCTAGTGAATATGAAAACAGGGTGCGCTTTTTGTTTTTCGCGTTATGCACGTGCTAACGTGCTTGCAACCTGCAAGTGCATGCCTGACCTGTGGGACGTTCTGCGGGAACGTACGTGGTCAACAATGGCAATATTGGCAGTGAAAAGCCCAACCTGTGGAGCGTTAGGAAACGCATTTGTGATGAAAAATGGCTATACAGTGAGCAACTTGCCTAGAACCTGTGGGGCGTTCTGCGGGAGCGCACGTGGTTACAATGGCTTTGTTGCGATTTAAGCAATCTGTGGGGTGTTCTTTAGGGACACACGTGGTTGACTTTTTTCTTATAACCTTCAAGGGAAGTTCTGCGGGAACTTACATGGTTATATGTTACAATGTTTGTTGCCTTTACAGCATGGACTGTTTTCTCCAGACACTGTAATAAATTTATTAGAACAATTCATCTGAAATGAATGGAAAAAACAAAAAATGTTTCTCCGGAGTTCATAGAAAATCTTCAAACAAAAGTTGTATTATGCAGATTCTTGTTGGTAAATTGGAATGATTGAAGAATTATAGGTACCTTTGGAAAAGACATAAGATGATCAGATTCACAAAATGCTAGCTGTGGATTCTCAACTGGAGAAATCAGGAAAAGGTTTACCAAAATAGATTACCCAGGTATCTAATACTTACTAAGAAGCTCAACAAAATATGTTATTTAATAAGCATAGAGAAGATAAAGACAACATCAGGGCGTCATTGTCCTGCCTTGTATTAACTTAGACCTTCAAATGCATCTAGACACTCCAGAACATGAAATGTAACAAATTTGAGTGATACTTTAAGGTATGATATATATGTATACATATAGAGGGGCATATTTTCCCTGCTAGTAACAGTCATAAAGACATCAAGAGTTCTCTGCCTTATTCTGAGTCAGAAACATACTTATTTGGTGAAGACCCAATACTTCCCAAAAAAAAAAAAAAGCAGCTTTAAACTGGTGGAACCAACCTCGCTCCAAAAATGGGGGGGGGGAGGCATCGTCTGAGACACCAGTGGTTGAGTGAACATGAGAAGACCGGAGGATTCATCAGCGCTACAAAATACACCCACAGGTGGGCATTTTAAAAATTAATTTATGTGATTGATAACTAATCATCACTACTATTGTGGTTATTATTTTTTGTTAAGATTGTAACTGCTTTACAACTTTATTTCATACTAAACTACACCAAAGTTACTTTTCATTGAAAGAAAAACTCTCCAAAGAGGAATCTTTTCAGATAATATCTGTAATTATAAATACTTTCTGAGCAATAGAAATTGGTCAGACTACTCAAGCTGAGTTTACCAGTCTTTTATTGGTAAAAAAGCCCATTGGAAACTTTTCATTAATTTATAAATTAAAGAAGTTGAAGTCTTTTGTTAAAACAGAACATTTGAAATGGAAAGTCTACCGATACATAATAAGTGATACTTATCAGAAAAATGATTTTCTGATAGAGGTAGTTTTTTAAACAGGCTTATTGCCTGGTCAATATTTATACATATTAAACTTTATATACTCTTCTTCTAAGGAAATGACAAAAATTAATTGTTTTATGTTTTTTGGGTTATATATGATCAACATTTACAAGAAAGATGAAAGAGGCTTACTAAATAGAGAGGCTATAATATATTTTTGCTTGTTTATTCAGAATTTCTGCTAAGAAATAATTCAGTTAACTACAGATAAACAAGGAAAAACAAGATTCATAACTAACAAACTAAATAACTGTTATAAGTTTGTAGAGAAAAATCATGTCAAGTCAACTATAGTTAAATTCCACGTCCACATGAATGGAAATTTTACATCCACTAGCATGACATCTATTGAATATCTTGTCTTTTATTTAATAAGTTAATAATGAGAATAAATGATTATGGAATAGATACTACCCTGAATACTGTATGTTTAAACAAGACCTTGAATGGTAGTTCATAAACATAGTCAGAGTAAAGAATATTTTAAAGTTAGAAACTTTATTTTATTTTTTGACTGGCCTGTTGGTCTAGTGGTTAGTGACCCTGACTGCTATGCTAGAGGTTGTGAGTTTGATTCCCACCCAGGATAATGTTTTTAGTGATAAGCACAATCATTTGTTCTGTGTCTGGGTATAATTTATCCCTAATATGTATGTATTTATCAGCATATATATAAGTATTTTTATCAGCTGTTTAGTACCCATAACGCAAACTCTGCTTAGTTTGGAACTAAGTGGTGTTGTGTGGAAGTTGGGGAATATTTATTTATTTACAAATACTTTTTCCACAAGGTAATTTCCAAGAGGTTATGGTTTTCGGAGGCATTTAAGCAATGGACTGAAAATTAAGCTAAAGCTTCAAATTATATTTTAGATTCAATTGCTGCCTACTTAGTCTGTAATGCCTTGCAGGACACCCAACAGATAGTGAAATCTGATTGAGAATGGATTATATGACTACAATATCATACAATTGATTGGGAGGAGTTCAATATCCTTTCTATCTATATACCATTACTAGAAATAATTGGCAGTGGTGTGATTAAAAACCAAAGGGTTTTTTGTTTTTGGTTTCTACATGACTCAATTTTAATTAATATCTGATTTGGAATCTAGAAGAGAAGTAAACATTACAAAATGACTAATAAGTAATACAAATTGTCAAAAGATTATATATTTATTTGGTGGTACACCAATTAATTTGTCTGCTTCCCAGATCAACACAAAAGTGCCAAAGTACATGCTTTCTTTTTACATTGGTCTCAATCATAAGAATTAAGTTTTATGATCTCTCTCCACTCTCTTTGTATTCAAAACTATAAAAATGATAATTAAAGATAAAGCACAAGGTACTTTTTGTACTTCATCTGTTGATCACTCAAACCATGGTTCTCCATATTTCAGAGATTGTCGATACAGGTCCCTGAGACATTTTAACCCTTTAATTATTTCATTGGCACTATCATTCTAGATTGTTACACGTCCTTCACAGGAAAATGAAATAAACACCAAGAATAGATATAACAGACCGAAAAGTAGTCCATATTGGACCGTAAAGTTAATTATACAAAATAAAATGATTTTATTTTGCTTTATTGATTTTTAAAAGTATAGTACCCATACTCTTGATAATCCACCTAAATAACTTTAAAATAACAACTTAAAGAGTTATATGGGGTGTTTACAATGTGCTGATTTATTACTCTTAATATAAGTGATCTCTTACAAACAACTTGAAGAATATTGTCATGTAAACATTTGTACATGTTTGGAGTGTGAACAAGCAGTTGAAAATTCATTACGTTGAATATTGATTTAATTCCAGTGCGTTTTGGCTTAAAACTGTAATTTGTAGCATTACTAAGCCTACCATGACTCATGCTGTTCAATATCATAAAAAGACTTCCAGGAAGGAGTTTTTTCCTATGAAAGTTTGGTTTAGGTATATTTGATCCGGTCTAGCCTTGATAACAGGACCGCATAAAATGATAAAATGAAAAGATTATTAATGGCTTCATAATAAGACATCTTAAACCTAGATATACTTGGGATGTTTTTTCATGTTAACTTAATTATATTTTAACATGGTGATTTATACTTTGTTACCAAGAAGGTTATTTGATAACAATCTCCATTACCTATAAATATAGAGTGATCCAATTTGACATCAGTAATCATAATTGAAATCCATAAGCTTATTAAAATTTATCAAGATTAATAAGTTAGTTAAAACTGTAATAACCAAATAGCCAAACTTTATTTTATTTTACAGATTTTAAGAAAATTATATTATAGCTATTACAATGGATATGATGATGCAATAACAATAAATTAAAGATGGACAATTACAAATTTTTTTTTTCGTTTTTGTTAACTGTTTTACAAAACAGTAGGTACTTAAACATTGTAAGTAACAGAAACACTGAATTGTGAGCTCCAGTATCAGCCGTTGGATTACCAGGGATATGGAAGAGAGAGTGAACTTAACATGAGCACGTTTTTTCGACAATGCATTATATAAAAACTTCAGCTGGTAAGGGGGTTTTTTAATATCGACTTTATTATAAGTTATCCACGTGAACGGAAGGGTCAACCATTCCTTCCTAAATTTCCAAATGGAAATATTAATAAATAGACATTTTCTATTTTAGTTATGACAAGTATGATGCTATTTGAATTGTAATTCGATGTTGTGTTTTTTATTTTGATTCTTTTGAAAGATTTTAAATAACTCATTGTTATTTTAAATTCTTTAATAATTATTGATTGCTTTTACAACTTGTCTTTAAACATCTACGAGTAAACAAACCTCATTGAGAATGAAACAAAGACGAGTATAATTGAATAGTCAAACGAACTTACCTGTAAGTGAAGTTCGACGGTAATTATACGAAGTCTTTGTTTCATTCGAAAATGAGAAGAGTCCCACCCGACCCAAACAATACATGCTATTTCAATACAATTTTAAGCATGGACCCCACGTTGTAAAACCAATCATTTGCTGTGAACTTAATGAAGATATTTGACAGACAACTAACAGGTGCGCGTAACACGGGAGGAGGCGTTCAGTTTTACGCTGTGAAATTATGTGATATAGAGTCCACTACTACGAGTAAACAAACCTCATTGAGAATGAAACAAAGACTTCGTATAATTACCGTCGAACTTCACTTACAGGTAAGTTCGTTTGACTATTCAAGTATGTTAATGAGACATTACATACAGGTTCATTAAATTGATTTTTTTTTTTTTTTCTTAAATATTATAAACTAGTACTTGACTGCAATCCCACCTGATGGTAAGCAGTGATGCAATCGTTGATGGTGAGGCGCACTAGTTTATTAGGAGCCTATTCACTCTTGCCTTGAAGACACCCAAATTATAATCGGACGGGAAGACCGCAGCAGGCAAATTGTTCCAGTCCCTTGATGTACGTGGTATAAACGACGAGGCGAACCGCTTGGTCCGGGTCGTAGAGGTTTCAACAACATAAGGGTGGATACTCGCCGTACGTCGGCTTGTCCGATGGTAGAAGTGAGATGGTGGAATCGAATCATGTAATTCCTGCGCACACTCTCCAAAATGCATCCTGTAAAACACCGAAAGGCTGGCTATCCTTCGCCTGTGCTCAAGACTCTGTAGATTGGACTCAACCAGATCTGGATCACCAATTAGTCTCTTCGCACGCCTTTCCACCGAGTCCAAAGCTGCCAGGTGGCATTTTGCAGCACCGGCCCATATGTGGCTGCAGTACTCCACACACGAACGGACCTGTGCTTTGTATAGCATTAAAAGCTGTCCCGGTGTGAAGTACCGCCGGACCTTTGCAAGAACGCCAAGTTTTCTAGCTGCTACCTTGGCTTTGGACTCAATGAACCGCCCAAAATTCAGGTCTGAGGAGATTTCGACTCCTAAAAGCTGAAGACGATCGGTGCATTCCAGGGAGACATCACGAAAAGCAGGAGCTAAGGTAAACGGGCTCCTTTTGGCGGTGAACAGACACGCTTGTGTTTTGGCGGCGTTGAATCCCACCAGATTGGCTTCACCCCACTTGGAGACTGCCTGCAGTGAGCTATTCGTACGCTCCACCATAGCCTCTCTTTCGGACCGGATTAGCTCCTTACTAGCCCGAGCACCGGGCAGGTATCTCTCTACAACTGTGCTATCATCTGCATACCCATAGATACCGGGCACCAGCAGATCGTTGATATGCAGTAGGAATAGGGTTGCAGAGAGAACAGACCCCTGAGGAACTCCGGCATTAGTCGTCATGGGCTCTGATGAGCACCCGTCGACAACTACTCGGAGAGACCGTTCACTCAGGAAGTCTTTTACCCAGTTAATCAGACCAGGGGAAATGCCGTACGCTGGAAGCTTACTCAAAAGGCTAGCGTGCCATACCCTGTCGAAGGCCTTCGAGACGTCTAAGGAAACAGCAATCGCTTCCCCATTCTTCTCGAGGGCCTCGCCCCACAAGTGGGTGGCATACACTAGTAGGTCCCCAGTAGACCGATTGCGGCGAAATCCGTACTGTCGGTCACTGAGGAGATCGTTACCTTCTAGGTATGCCATGAGGCGCGAGTTCAATACACGCTCCATAATCTTGCAGAGTATGGAGGTTACTGAAATCGGCCGATAGTTGGCAGGATCGGCACGACTGCCCTTTTTGGGCACGGGTTGCACGTTGGCAAGCTTCCAGGACTTGGGCACTATACCAGTCCTAAATGAGAGGCGATACAAGCGCATCAGTACAGGAGACAACTCGGGCGCACAAGCCTTGAGAACAATCGCTGGTATGCCATCTGGTCCACTAGCTTTATTCACGTCTAGACGACGCAGCTCTCTCAGAACTTCTCTGTTCCTTATGTGAACCTCGGGCATTGACGAGTCACAATGAGGCAGAGTCGGTGGAGTAGCACTGCCAGTGTCCAGACGAGAATTATGGGCGAAGAGAGATGCAAAGAGACCTGCTTTCTCTCTTGCCGTATGAGCTAGTGTTCCATCAGGTTTTACCAGCGGAGGCAATGTGGGCCGACAGAAGTTCGCCTCGACCGACTTGGCAAGGGACCAGAATGCTCTGCTACCGGACGGCTGTGCAGAGAGCTTTTTGCCAATATGGGTAATGCGGTCGAAGCGTGCCTTCTTTAGTGCCTTTTTGCAGGACTTGGCAGCACGGTTAAAGGCTCTCTTCTTTGAGCTCAGATCCGGAGATTTGCGGTCACGAGCGTCAACCCAGGTTAGAAACGCCGAATGCTTACGCTCTTCAGCATGAGCGCAATCAGCATTGAACCATGGGTGAGCTGAGCTTCCGATGGGTACGTCACTATAAGGGATAAAATACTCCATAGCTTGACGTATCACATCGGTTACAGCATCCGCACAGCTCGACGGATTTTTAGAAGAGAAGCAGACCTGCTGCCAAGGATAAGACGCAAAGAAGTGCCGCATCTCATCCCAATCTGCTGACTTGTAACGCCACATTCGCCGTTCACCACGTGTGTCGTGGTCAGGTGGGGAGAAGGACGATACAGACTTCACCAGACAGTGATCTGAAGTTCCAAGTGGTGAGGAAACTATTACGATACATCTGTCCGGATCGGTGGTCAACAGTAGGTCCAGACAATTGGCAGTATGACCAACTACATCAGGCACCCTTGTCGCTTGCTTTACCATCTGAGAGAGGCCCATCGAAACTGCAAAGTTTCGCGCTTCTCTCCCAGCGTGGTCGGTCCTCTGGTATGGGAAAAGCCAGTCTTGGTGGCTGGCATTAAAATCCCCCAGAGCGACAAACTGCGCATCAGGGTGCCGATGATTTTTATTGTTTACCTCAAACTCTAGGTGAATGATTAGCTTGACGACTTCAATTAGTCCTTGAGCACGACCAGCGCGGGCGTCTCCTCACCGAAGTCCTTGATAACTACACACGAGCAGCCGACAATATTCCTGGCTTTGCCGTATTGTTTTGATAGTACCAGGGTATCAGGAATGAACAGAAAGTCGACGCCTATAACCAGTATTTCCGCGTGCATTTTGTACTGTAACATCCTCTCCAACCCTTGTTAGTTATGAAAATAAAATATAGCCTATGACACTCACAAATAATGGGACTTTCAACTGGTAAAAGAATTTTCAAAATCGGTTCATTAGATCCAGAGATTAGGTACAATCTCACAAACTCAAAAATTTTCCCCTTTATAATATTAGTATTGAAGTATAATCGCTCGTGTTATTTATAGCTCCTACAAGAACGCAAAGATCCGTCAAATCTTTTGGGAAATTATGTAAGAAGATTTTCTCTCCTCCTAGCCTGTCTAATTAGCAAGTAATATAATTAATTTGCAGACTCCTCAGCCTTTGATCTTGAAAAGGATGGAGGGTTAATTCGCGCGAGATGTATCGCGCTCGACACGTGGTAAGTACGTTCAGTGTTAAGCTGTGCTCACACATGCAACATTACCAGCATAGAAAAAAAGAAGAAAGGAAAAGTTTGTGTTTTAGCAAAGTTGATAACCAAGGTTGTAGTTTGAATACAGACAAGTTACTTTTCTAATTTATATGTACAGACGCCAGCACATCAAGTTACCCCAATGTGTCAAATTTCTTTGATCGTTTTACAACTTTATTTCAAACAGTATAAGGTTCATATTCAATTGGGAAAATTTGACACATTGGAGTAAATTAATGTGCTGGCGTCTGTACCTATATCTTGTACGTCTTAGACATCATTGCCATCGGCGAAGGAAAATACCGTGAGGAAAACCTGAACTTATTGTTGATATTAGTTAGAATTCGCTAATCTCTTATGAATAAGTTTGGTGAAAAGGCCTTTGTCCTGCTGTGGGACTAGCTTGAATTACAAGTTGATAACAATAGTTATATCCTAACTAACCTGCAACATTTCTTAATTTGAAAGAAGAAGAAAAGAAAATATGTTTATTTGGGACACGCACAGGAATTTAACAGTATAAAACTTAAACTAAATTTAACATATTAAATGGATAACAAAAAGACCTGTGCGAGGCCAAAAAGGCCCCTATCTCAGTACAATGCCACGATATTGAAAGAAAAACAATAAATACCGCAGCGCTGTTATTCTGATAGGGCCTACTGTAATGCCATGAATACATGTACATACAACAGCCCACAAAGAGGCATACAATCAAAATATATATTTAATTTATTTAATTTGGACAGGTGCGTAGTACTCTCAACTGAACTCTCAACCGGCGTGCGTGTGTGTCCAGATGAATGAACTTAAAAGAAGCTAAAGAAGAATGTTAGAATTGTAGCAGATGGCTAACTTCCCCCATGGGACAAAGGCTTGAGTTTGTGTATGTATTGCTTAATGTGTAAATTTAGATGCAGAGGCCAGCACATCAAGCTACCCCAATGTGTCCAATTTCTTCATTAAAATATCAGTTTATTGTGCTGGCGTAATGTATGAAAAGTACCCATTGTAAAAAGCTATACTTGTTATATTATTAAATTATATATTAATTTATATAAATGTCAAGGTACTTATGTTATACTTTTAGATTATCACTAACACACCTACTTCAACGAACGAGTGATTACTAACACCATAATTAGAATTTACATTTTCCGTTCTTAATTTTGTAAGTATTGTTTTGACAGTTTAATCCGCGTTCCCTTTGGCAAATGATTTTGACTTTCTTTCTTTCTTTCAATGTAAGTAGCCCGTATGACTGCCCCTTTATGTTTAAGTGAACCAAATAGGTTAATAATGTGATGAACATTAGGACAAGTGCGTGACGCCTTTACAATTTAATTCGTTCGAAAAGAACTTAAGTCTAAAAATAGGTGACATTTTCTTTGTAGACTCATTCTGAGTATATTTCAAATGTGAATTAAATGTGAAAAGTAATTACTTGGTTGTTAAATGTCAAAATTAAAAGTTGAGTGCTAGCTCAAAATGCTCTCGAGATTTTATTGTACCGATAAAACAATTTTGTTTTAAACCTTCGTAACAATAAAGGGCATCCCAGGCACCCATAACATGAAGAAATTTAAATTTTCTTTAAAGACATTCAATACTTAGGTACTATCACGAACAAAATTTTCACGGCGTTTAAACAGCTCAAATTTATTCTGTATTTTAAATATTTTTTTAAGCTTCTGCTACTGCATTTTTAAACATGTTTATATTTTTACTATGTTAAAATGTTGTAAACAGTGAATTAAAAATATAAAAAAAAATACATGCATGTACACTATTAGTCATTTTTCTAATAACAACAAAAAATATTCTAAGGCGGAACGAAGTTCACCGGGGAACCAGTAGTTAATTAAAAAAAGTGTTTTTTTGCCTCGTTGGTACTGATTGCAAGCGGTACTGCTAAGCATGAGGTCCTGGATTCATTGCCGGGTCAGATCCGGGGTCAGGTAAAGTGTTATTGAGTTTTTCCATCTCGAATTTCTCAGCAGCCCGGAGTCTGGATTTGTTGCCAATAGGCTCGCCCCCTATAATAAATAATAATAATAATAAATATTCCACAACTTTTCACACAACGCCATTTAGTCCCAAGTTAAGCTTGGGAGCTTGTGTTATGGGTACTAAACAGCTAATAAACATACTTATATATTTCTAAATACATACATATTATAGATAAATTACACCCAGACACAGAACAAATGATCGTGCTCATCACACAAACATTTGTCCTGGGTGGGAATCGAACCCACGACCTCCGGTACAGCAGTCAGGGTCACTAACTACTAGACCAACAGGCCAGTCAATGGGCCTATGACATGGGACTTTGTCATAACTGCCGATATGTGGGTGATCTATAGGTCTTCTCTGCCTGTCCCTTCGGAGATTACAGGTGTGATGTTATGTCAAGTTCTACTAACTTATCAGACAGACGCGTTGCTGGGGAGTTTGTTCCGCCACTTCTTCTTCCCAGCAAAAACAGTAGGAAGTAGCGAAGGGCAGGCTTTTTGGGGGACTGCCTTATGTAATGTTGACGTACAAAAAGTGCTGATATTGAGCCTAATTTGTTTTTTTTTTTTTTGAATTTTCATATTTTTTATACTACATACATAACATACATATCGTCACGCCTGTAATCCCTGAAGGGCTAGGCAGAGGTGTACCTGGTGGCACACCCACATTTCGCCAGTTATGTTTAAGTCCCATGTAATAGGGGGCGAGCCTATTGCCATCCATCGGGCACAAATCCAGACTCCAGGCTGCTACTGAGAAATCCCAGATGGAAAAACTCAATAACACTTTGCCCGACCCGGGGATCGAACCAGGGGGTCCGTGGGTTACGCCCCCAGTGTGTTTTGCCCCCGTGGTGGAAGCCCCCGATTTCGGTTTAGTACTATAATATTTATTAGTTAAATATTTTTATCAAAAGTACAGTCAGATAGCAAAGTGTAACCTATTATAAAAAATGTCTAAGTCATGGTTCATTATTAAAATCAAAATCATAGTTTATTATTATAAATCTTTATTAACAATGTCGGTGTAACAAACGTTTGCTTATCTAATAATAGGTACTAATGGGTAATAATAGGTAATACGTAGGTACTTAATATGTAATAAAAATTAAATTAAATGTCTAATAAATAATAATAGATATCTACGTAAATACAACTTTGATAACAAATAAAACCAAACATTAAAATAAAGCAACAATAACATGCAAAATCACAGATACGAAATTAAAAATCACAGTTTAAAATTAGGATTATTTTAAGTACTTATATACTATTTACGTACTAAGTATATAGGTAGGCATCTACTTAAATATTTAGAAGATTGGTAACAGAATGTTCAAACACTAAAATATAATAAAAACAATTAACCCTACGATGGTAACATAATTTAAATAAACACGCATGGTAACTGGGGTGTTATATCACCCCATAACAATAAATTGAATAAAAAACTTTTGTTTAATAAAAAATAAAACTTTATATTCTCGATTTATTTTATTTGAGATCAATGAGTAACTAAATTAAGTATTTAAGATTTAAAAAAATAACGTTTTTTAAATTTATATACAATTGCGACAAATTTGCACACGAAATTCAGGGCACACGGGTTTTTGCATTATGAACAAAAAATCTTCACTTTTTTGTCATTCCTTCGAGGACACAACGCACATCGAGCTTGCTTCTTCAATTTGGCGGGGGATTTACTTGCTGAAACTTGTTCGGGGACATTTAGAATGGCCCTTATATTTTCCGTTAATTTTTGAGGTAAGTTTGACTCCATACGTCGATTCATGTGCGGCCCAGCTAACTCCAATTCTAGTTTTTTTTTAGAAAATTACTTCTAAATTTACTAGCTGGCATGTTTGGGTGCTTAGCTTCTAGATAGAGAATCATAGATTAGATCCCTGCTTGATCTAACAGGCAGCTTCCTTCTTCTCTAATGGCTTTGTTTCACTCTCAGCATCCTGAGCAATATTATTTAAGTACCGCTCCAGCTCTTCATCATTACAACACGCCATTATAAACTGAAAATTACAAAATAAAAAAAATTCATCTAAAAAAAAATACCTACATAAATAGTAACAGGGGTGACGCAACACCCCACACATACCTGCAGAATGAAATCGACGTGTTGTAGCTCCCACCGCGCAACGGGTACTGATGGCTCATGGTCACATAAAAGAATACACAAAATGCTAGATCGAGACAGTAACTAATTCTCGATGAATCGGCGCGTGATTTCTCGCGTGGGGTGTTGGGGCACCCCTGTTACCATCGTAAGGTTAACATTTAAAATCACAGATAACAAAAGTAACAAAAGAAGAAAAACATAGTAAAAATATTAGGATGATTTGAACTTTGTAATTAAATTATGTAATTTAAGTCATTTATATGCAGTGACTATGGAGGTTACAACATTGATATGGATATAAAATTAAAATGTAGTAATTATGTAACAATAAACATGCAAAATCATTATTTTTAAGCTAAGTAAGTAGGTGATTATTTTTGCTTGACTTGCACATACGGACGGATTTGTTCCAAAAACTCCATAATTGTAATTTGTTTCTTTTCATATTTGTCTGTCAGCTTAGCAATGAGTTTGTCATTGATTATTGAAGATTTTTTCCTTTTACATATAGGACTGTCATTTCTTCGTAATCTGAAAGTATAAGATAAAGATTATTTACTAAGAGTAAAAAAAATGAATTACTGATATATTAAGCGTTATGTAAGTAATCAGCATTTTACCTCACTTGACCTGTGCTATACGTAGAAATATCAGTTGTTATAATTTCCAAAAACGATAATAATGATGGTTTTCGGCCCAGATAGCACTGAAGCCGTTGATTCCAGGCCTCCACTAAATTTGTGGTTCTATGTCGTTCTTTATAGCAACACCACTTTGAGATCATCCCCGGAGGCTCAAGCCATTGTTCAACGAAATAATCGTTGAATTGGGTGACTTTTTCATCGGGAATACTGAAAACAAAAATTATGATATATATGACATGTCGTATATACCTTAGCATTATTTTTATTTTTGCGTACTTATAAAAACAATCTATGAGCTGTTAAAACTTTAAAATAAAATGAAAATTAAAATTACCTGTTTTCCATTACGGAAAGCCAACCATCTTCTATATCTTCTTTAGGAAGAAATGCTAGACAGGTGCACAGTTTCACATACAATGTTGTTTCTTCGTGTGCCAATAAACCTAAAGACTTCGCTTTTCTGTAAATGGCTCTTTGGAAGTGAACATTACAGCCATGTATTGTGACCGCTGGCAATACCTCTTTTATTGCCAGCATTGTAGCTAATTCAAAATCTACAGTGAATTTCATGGGGCTGAAGTCCGGCACAGCTTCTTTAATTTTTTTAAACATGACTTCATATGTACTTTTTTCTTTATTAACTAGTAGCACATAAAATATAGGCACAATATTGGTTGCTTGTGCATCACTTCCCATATCTCCATGAATGGTAAATATTTGGTAAAATGGACCTGGACAACAATCAAATGTACCATCCCCGAAGTAGTGTTGTATATTTTTGATGTGTTTTAAAGCCTGTGCTGATACGAATACTATAATTCTGTTGTCGTTCTCACAGTAATCAACTAATAGATATTTTTGAAAAATCTCAGGTATAATGACTTCAGCTGGATTACGAAACTGAGTCTTTTCTACATTTAAGGCTTTCTTTCGAGAGTTGTATAACTGTTGCTTGATATTATTGAATTTGGGTATGTATTCATCGAAGGCTGTGTCTGTGTTTTTTAACTCGGCAAATTTTGTTTCAAATTTTTGTTGTATAGAGCTCGAGAAACTCGTTTTCACTTCCTTTTTTAATTTTTCCATAACAACTCTAACTTCATTTTTCATTAAGTTAGGTTGACACTCAGCATTATGACACTTTTGGATTTGTACATTGTCACTTTCCTCACTTAATTTTATAGAACCACTACACTTGCCATGTCTTTTATTTACGCATGTCCACACACTCGATTTATTATTTTTCCTATGAAGATTATAAGCAAATCCGACATGTAGTAACGTTCTTCCACCTAGTTTATTTGAAATTATTTTGTAATTGGTTTGTGCTAAACCCCGTGAAGGACCTGGACTTGCCATTTTGAGTTAACATGACCGACTAAACTTTCTTATCAGTAACATATTGCAACTATGTGGGAAAGGGATAGAAATAGTGCCCATCGCTATGTTTGCTATTTTCACTGTCCGTCACCCTGGACTCTATTGTTTTCAATCCTATCTTTCCCTTTCTTTGACTACCTATCTCTTTCTTTTAGAATTCGATCTGGCTATTGTGTAAAACCAGTTTGGCCGGGCACGGGCGCCTCGTTTAGACAAAGTACAAAGTAATGCATCTAAAGTAAATAATTGTAATATAGTAATAAAGTGAATATCCTTGTAGCATGTTTATAGTATCCAATATTGTGTTAGTTAGAATACTTATTTAGTAAGTTTGTCTACGTATTTGGTTCCGAAACACTATTTTCATCGTCTGTATCTAGTAAAAAATATTTTTATTTCGGCGAAATCAACTATAATAACTTAATTTAAAATCGGGGGCTTCCACCACGGGGGCAAAACACACCGGGGGCGTAACCCACGGACCCGAACCAGGGACCTCATGAACAGCAGTAGCGCTTGCAACCACTAGACCAACGAGGCAGTCATTTTTTATACTATTTAAGTAAAAATCTCATTGGGTTAGAACAAAGAGATTAAAATACTATATAGCGGGCATGTCTCAGTAACGCCATCTAGAATAATATATGAATATTGGAGCGGCAACGGAGCGTACTACAAAATACTCATAGACTTGTATCCAGCAGGACACACTTTTTCGGACGAAAATTTTGTTCGTGATGTCCGGTCTATAGGTACCTATTGAATGTCTTTGGGTTAGAATGAGTTTAACGGCCCTGAAGCCTGATACACAAATTACGGAATTTCTGTTACGTCGCAGCCAAGGTACCTATAAGAACAGAAAGTGTCACATAGTAATATGTTTCGCGGAGGTCAATAAATATTCAGACGGGTTCACGCACCGTGCTGGTCCTCTGACCTTTGTAACCCTTTGGGAAATCGTCTGAATGCTGGGCATCGATCTAGTTTTCTTCTAAATCTGCTCTTAATACATTTAAATGATACGTATAGTTTCTAAATTTCGTAATAACATTATTTGTGACATATTCAATACTCAATACTTCTATTGCATTCCACAAGTATTCTTAAGTAGGTGGTAAAACTTAAAATTAGATCATAACATGGACCCTGTCGGGCACAGCAAAATAAGTGAGTTTAGGAGAAAGAAAAAAATATAGAGAATATTAATAATGAATGAATAAATTTGAGGATATAAAGAATGTATAGACTAATGGATGTTTGTCTACTTATACCTTAAAAGCAGATGAGTGATTCCGAAGATCACTCCCTACTTACAAACGAACTTTTACCACTTGATGATACAAAAAAACCGGCCAAGAGCGTGTTGGGCCACGCTCAGTGTATAGGGTTCCGTAGAATATGTAAAGGAAGTCAAAAAAAAATGCTTGCATAGACGATTATACTACAAACTTAGTCCAGAAATTATTTTGTACAACTTTGTCTTTTTTGTACAAAAACTGTTTCCATCCAAGATCAAAATGATTTTCCTAGAAAGTTCTTATAAAGTTCTACTTTTCAGATTTTTTTCATATTTTCTAAACTTATGGTTCAAAAGTTAGAGTGGGGGGGGGGGGGGCACATTGTTTTTACTTTTGGAGCGATTATTTTCGAAATTATTGACATTATCAAAAAATGATTTTAGTAAACCCCTATCCATTTTTAAATACCTTTCCAACAATATATCACAAGTTGGGGTTGAAATTAAAAAAAAATCACTTCCCACTTTACATATAGGGGGGCTACCCTAATAAAACATTTTTTTTCCAATTTTTATTTTACCATACCATTACGGACAGACAGACATGGTGAAACTATAAGGGTTCCTAGTTGACTACGGAACCCTAAAAAAACGTAATACAGTACAGGTAGGAAGATAGAACATAATACAAATAAATTTACTAAACAATTTTCAAAAGAAGTATATAAGAATCGTAGCATATGGCCCTCTGTAGTTTCTGCCTACCCCCATGGGATAAAGGCGTGAGTTTATGTATGTATGTATGTTAATTAACACTAATTTATTTATTTATTTATTATTATTCTTTCAGACAACAATTCAGGTCCACTGTGTTAGTAACAATCTTACTTAGCCTATGTTAGTACTTAATAACTAAAAGAGATCTTGTGCGATCGGCTAACGCCCACACAAGCGGATTATCCGTCCGGGCGGCTATCGAGTGCAGGATGATGTTGGGACTGGCACGCAACCTGCGAAGTAAGGAGTACAATAATTTAACAACAATATATAAAAAAAAACATAGTGTCTGTCTTACCTCCACAACCCAGTGACTTGGTAACCTTCGTATATACACCACTAATTTTTAATTAGTAAAAATACTAGCGCTTATTCTAGACGGTCTTCTCATTATATTTAATTTGTGAAGTATTTATAAATAATATTCATAAACAGCAAAGTTATCAGCGTTTGTTTACATTCCAAAAAGTCACCCAATTTATGGAAATATTGTACAGGCTATATTCATGACATAGTAGTATTCATAAATCGTCATCTCTCGCTCACGTTCGCGTGATCTCGCTCAAGCATGCCTCGCCTCCAACAGCTGTTTTCGTTATTTAAGTTAACTAAATATAGGCTTAATTAAAAATTCAATTTTTTTATTTTTTTTACATTTGATTACGCAAATATGATCAGTAACAGGTACGGATACAGCCCAATATTTTTTTTTGTACTAATTGAAAAATAGTGGCTACACTGCTTAATAGATTTTTGGGATTCTGACTACCCGTAACGACGTATGTCAAAGAGATACAAATGACAGCCGAGACTAACAGATTAACGTGCTTTCCTACGCACGGATGGGTGAATGGTCACCCATCCACAGACAGACCTCAGCAAGGGTAGCTTAACCTTCGATCGACTGCTGCGGCTGTTATTATTTAGCTACAAGCCCATTAAAGACGTCAATAAAATGTCGATGAAAAAGCACCACAAAGGCGAAATCAATTGTTTTGTTTGACCCAGGTGTGACGGTCGCAATATAACACCACAATCGTGCAATAGTGTCTTACTACGCAATATATCGGCTCTAATTCACAACGGCTATGCATCTGATGGCAATTTACCAAATAGCCGGTCAATGGTGGAAACATACGAGAAGATATTTTGGGCGTTACGTCATCATCTGCCTAGCGTTTTCCCGGCTTACAGTTTCAATGGACGCAGCTGAACACCCTTGTTTTGCTAGGTGTGACTGCATGTTTGACATCCACAACCCAACTGGGTACGTGGGTATCCACGAACCAACCTCGTTAAGAGTAGCTTAACTTTCAATCAACCCGAACGGACAAGCTCCTACCAAAAAATTTCTTTATTTTATTTTTTTAGTAAATTTTATGTGAATCGCAAATCCACCATCATTACGAAAATAATCAATTGAATTCAAATCAATTACTGTAGAAGACTCTGAAGATTTAGGGAAGGTTCATATCTGACGGAACATGCGCCGAGCGTTTGCGACAATGTACGCTCGACGCACTAACGCATCATCTGTTGAGTGTGAACGGTCAAGTGTTTTTCTATACATTAGTCTGTTCTGGCGTTACGCGACCGATAATACGCGACGCATGTTCCGTCAGATATGAACCTTCCCTAATTGTCATGGTTTTGTATTTAGATCCAAGAGACATATTTTGTAATAATGAAGAGTAAAAACAAACTTTTCCATTCTATTTCTATTTTTTTTTATAGAATTATAAACCGAGCTTGTCTTCAATCCAACCTCATGGTAAGCAGTGATGCAATCAATGGTGAAGCGTACTAGTTCATTAAGAGCCTATTCACTCTAGCCTTGAAGACACTTAAATTATAATCGGACGGGAAGACTGCAGCAGGCAAGTTGTTCCATCCGTTCGATGTACGCGGTATAAACGACGAGGTAAAACGCTTTGTCCGGATCGTTGAGGTGCCAACGATGTATCGTTGTCAGATGGTGGAAAGGTGATGGCGGAATCAATTCATGTAATTCCCGTTCACACTCTTCAAAATGTATCCTATAGAATATCGAAAGGCTAGCTACCCTGCGCCTGTGGTCAAGTCAAGGCTTTGCAGATTGGTTTTAACCAAATCTGGGTCACCAATAAGCCTCTTCGCACGCCTATCGACTGAGTCCAAAGCTGCTAGATGACATCTTGCAGCACCAGCGGCCATGTGGCTGCAGTACACACGAACTGACCTGTACTTAGTAAAACATTAGAACCGGACCCGGTGTCAAGTACCGCCGGACCTTTACGAGACCGCCGATTTTCCTAGCTATTCTATTCTTTCTCAATATTAACCTACTTTCTATATTTATCATCATTAATAAAATCTATCCCTCGTTTCTTTGGCCGTCCTCTACTCATGCAACCTTTTACACCTCAAACTGATAACCTTGAGGGTATTAAACCCCTTCCTCTAAAAGAATATCTCTTCTCAGTTTACACAGAGCTCCCTCAGTTCTTACATAACTCTTCTATTTGAATACTGTATACTGTATAAGGAAAAGAGTTTCCATTCGATTTACCTGTAGGCATTCAACAAGTGTCTAATATGAATCTTCGGTGGCTATCCCAAGAGGCATAAAAACATCAGAAAAAAGGGCTTTATTCATGAAGATGCAGGGGTGAAATTTTATATGTGAAGATAAAAAATATCCGGCATAAGAGAATTGTTGTCTTTTGTGGGATGGGTAACAATACAGTTTTAGAAGATAGTTTTAAAATTCTGGGTAAACAAGTGTTATTGGGGTTTTTTTATCTGGTACGTCTCTGTCTGGGACTTGAGGTAAGTATAAGACTCACCCCTTATTACATGAGACTAAAGGATAATTATAGGTATTTGAGATACGGACCACCTGTTATGTTCAACTGTAGCATGATTACAGTAGAAACGAGTTATGTCGAGGGAAAAGTCGACTAAGTGACAGATTGTAGTAATATTTCTGCCGATTATTACCTATCGTTGAAATTATGCTCACTCGACATTGTAGACTGTATAATATGTAAAAAAGAAAGAAATAATAGTAGATTATTAACCAAGGGGATAAAGCAGTGTCTTCTGTCGCGGGTGACGATTTAAATCGCGAGTGTAACGATGGACTCGAGGTTTACTCCCGAGCGTAGCGAGGGTGTTAAAAACTTAAATCACGAGCGAAGCGAGGGATTTAAGATGAGTCCTGAGTGTAGCGAGGGATTCAAGTTCACCCAAGACCACCAAATTTTCACCGAGGAAAATACTCCACTTTTCGTACCATTTGCAAAAAAAATAACACAATAATAATATGAGATAAACATTTATTAAAAATAGTGACCATTAAAAGTAAAATAAACGTAACGTTTATGTATTTGAAGAAAATAAAAACGCGGCAAATTCCTCGACTAATATTTTTTTTGTCGGAAAAGCAAAGGCAGCAAGCTCATACGTCCTCGTCGGTTTTCGTAATTTTATATACTTAATCTTAACTGCATAATAAATGCGTATTCCTTTTTCAAAAAATTGTATAATGCTTTATACAAACTCAATGGTGTAAACACAAATGTATTTCAGTATAAATTTCGGTATGTATTCCAAATTTAAATCACATTCTCTCCATAGAGGATGAATGAAATTCACTACAATTTTCTTTCCCTGTTTTTAACAGATTAAAAATGACTATTGTTGTGTTCGCTTTTTGTGACATAGAATGTCACTTTTTTGAGCAAGTGGTACGAAAAATACATTTATTTGAATTTTAATAACATAAACTAAATCTAACATCTTTAAAAAAACAAAAGATGTATATATGAATAGTAGCATATTATTATAGCGCTCTGTAGTTTCTGCCTACCTCCATGGGAAAAATGCGTAAAGTTTATTGTGTATTATGTACATACGTATTACGTATGTAAAAAAACAAAAGACCTGTGCTAGACCGATAAAAAAATAATCCACAACTTTCACACAACGCCATTTAGTTCCAAACTAAGCAGAGCTTGTGCTATAAGTTCTAAATAAAAAAAAAATCTTTTTTGCAAAAAATAAAACCGACTTAAAAAAAACACTAACCAGTGTAAAATAACTCTAAATTAGGAAGTCTGTGGCTTTGGTGGTTTTGTCTTATTCATGATGGGCCACCGACTTCCGAATTTAGAGTTATTTTACACTGGTTAGTGTTTTTTTTAAGTCGGTTTTATTTTTTGCAAAAAAGATTTTTATTTTACCATTTTTAGTTGTTCCCATACAAACATTTGCCATGGATTTATTTTTATATTGTTATTTGTTAACAATACATCGTCAGTCATGGTAATAGGGTTATCCACTTATCCCTAATAAATGAAACTTAACATACCTAACTGTCGAAATCTAGGTATATTGTAGGTACACATCTGCGTACCCCATCAGAGCATACAGGCGTAATAATACGTCATGATGTTGTATAAACAATAAACATCCAAGCGATTCCAGCAATCACGACGGATTTGCCGTCTATTTTTGAAGAGTTCCGTTGTATATCTCCGAAGATCAGAACCAGATCTTCACCAAATTAAAATGGGACCACCTCGGGAGTCTACTCTTTCAAACAAAAAAAGTATTTCGAGAATCGGTCCACAAATGGGGGAGAAATCAGGTAACATACATAAAAAAAAAAAAAAAAACATACACACGAACATAGAACCTCCTCCTTTTTTGAAAGTCGGTTAAAAAACATTGACACACTGCTTAGGTATAGCACCTACAATAGTCCAATAACTACAGAATAATATAGGTAATACAATTTTTAATAATACAATAAGAAAATAAATGACAAACAATAGTAACAAATAAAAAGAAAACTTTTTTGCAAAAAATAAAACCGACTTCAAAAAAAACACTAAACGGTGTAAAATAACTCTAAATTCGAAAGTCTGTGGCTTTGGTGGGTTTGTCTTACGCATAATGGGCCACCGACTTCCGAATTTAGAGTTATTTTACACCGTTTAGTGTTTTTTTTGAAGTCGGTTTTATTTTTTGCAAAAAAGTTTTTTATTTTTCCATTTTTAGTTGTTACCATAAAAATATTTGCCATGAATTTATTTTATATTGTTAATAAAACAATACATGTCATCATAATAGGGTTTTCCACTAATCCCTAATAAATTAAAATTAACATACCTAACTGACGAAATCTAGGTATATTGTACCCTCCTGCGTACCCCTCAGAGCATACAGGCGTGATGATACGTCATTATGTTGTATTTATAAACAATAATCATCCAAGCGATTCCAGCAATCACGACAGATTTGCTGTTTATTTTTGAAGAGTTCCGTTGTATATCTCCGAAGATCAGCACCAGATCTTCACCAAATTAAAATGGGACCACCTCAGGAGTATACTCTTTCAAATAAAAAAAGAATTTTGAGAATCGGTCCACAAATGGCGGAGAAATCAGGTAACATACATAAAAAAAAAAAAAAAAAAAAAAAAAATACATACACACGAACATAGAACCTCCTCCTTTTTTGAAAGTCGGTTAAAAAACAACTTCAACACTGACGCTGGCAGAATAGTCGACATCGGCTCAGTTGCCAAAGAAGAAAAAAAAAAAACTTCAACACGGTCTCCCACTTTTCAGCTTAGTCGCTTACATTATCTGTGCTGCGTTAGTCTGTTGTCTATGACGAATTGACGAATAAGAGAAAGCGGGCGCGACCGGTATGCCGACTGTCAGTCTTTGTAATACGAAAAGTAACAGTTTTTCTGTAAATCGAAAATTACAAATATACAAAATACATACTATAGATCGGTAAAATACCACGGTCGACACGTAAATATAGAAAACAATATTACTAAGGTACTAACATTGTGCAAGTGTGCTATACTCGTATATAACGTCTAAGTTTTGTACTGTTGTATGTAGTGTAATGTTGTGTTGTGTTGGTAAAAAAGGGAAGAAAATAAAAAGTGTAAGTCTGCTGTCTTGCTTGCATCATACGAATATAAAACATTATTTATCCTATTAAAATAAAAATAAAAAATAATATAAATGTGTGGTGTTTGTGTATGAGTGTGGTGTGTGTGAGTATGTGTTGTTATTTGGAATCGCCTTAGTCACTCATGCAAATACTGGGTATGTTTGCTGATCAATTCCTTATTGAATAAGTTTTGTTTGTATTTCAAACTAAAAGTAACAGCACGAAAAGGCAGTGGCAAGTGGCAGATCGTTCCAGCATAAAAAGCAGTGAATTGGAAACGACCGCAAAATGCAGCAGTTTTCGAGGTAAGTAGAAGCTCTTGTTTTGATTTTATTTATGTCTCGCGACCAAGTCCACTTATTATAAGGGACGTGTATACATTTATCTACAAGCTTATTATTGATTAAATTAAGCTTTGGCTATTCGGGATTCAAATTCAAATAACTAGGTATTTAAATCGACACTCAATAAATGTTTACAGTAGGTAAGTTTCTGATTTTACAAGTAATTAGGTATCTTTATATCGCTAAATAGCCTACGAACTTGGCGGCTTTCTTTGATGCGACTGGATGCGACTGAACACGCCGTCAATACCACGACGCCTGAGCGCCGCGATACAAGATAAAAGTTAATTTTAATGTAATAATTATTCTTAGACGGAACGTGACTTCTATTACAATGGCCACTAGGGATCAGTTTTAGCTGTCTCACCTTGTTCATACAAGGGTTCTGTGCGTTATTATTCTAAGTGCAGAGGTTAGAAATCAAAATTAATTTTAGAATACATAGAAATTATCAAAAGCGGCTTGAGCAATATGGTGACAATAGAAACTGAACTTTTGGCGAGTACCTATGTTAATGTTTCATAATCTAGAGCAAGAAAACGATGAGATGTTGATGATATCGGCACTAGGTGGGTAAAATTAAGAGATAAATTATGTGTAATTCTTTAAATTCGCTTTTATAAACACTTCATCATCTGACTACTTAGAGAAAAAAAACAGCTATCTCTCCGCCATCGCCCGCGCTCACATTTCCGTCCCTTTTCACGAAATCACTCACACAACAAAATATCTAGCCATCGAAAGGAAAGATGTTAGAAACACATCAAAAGAACAGCTGTTCCGTCTCAAAACTCCACCTTGTATCACGCGTATGTATTCCCGTGTTGCGTTAAAATACGATCTCATAGTTATCGAGAAGGTGCGTGACAGTCTGATTTACAACCGTCATGTATCTCGTGCTTTGATCACAAATTAAAGGGTTTAGAAAATGATACTCCAGGGAATTCAGTTCATTGTAGTGATCAATAGGTATTTTTAACCCGACTTCAGGCAGAGGTTTTTTTTTGTGTTTGTGCACCTAGATTTGCGTGATTCTTTTTTAGTTTGATGCGAGTTGCTTTTTGGCCTGATAGTTTTCATTTGATGAACATATTTGTTCATGAATTTTTCTTTTTGATTTTATCGAATTCTGTTTATTTCTTTAATATTAAACAAAAGAAATGGAAAATAATGGATCACCTACGTAAAAAAATAAAAAACTAAAAAAATATAAAATAAAAACTTTTTTATAAAACTTCATGTGCTGGCCTCTGTTCATATCATTCGATTCACAAAAACGCCATTGTTTCATATAATAATAATAATACCAGCCTATTATTGTTCCACTGCAGGGCAAGAGCGCCTTCTCATACAGAGAATGCACGAGCATTGATCACCACGCTTGGTCGGTGACTTCAAACTTATATTAATTAAACAGTCCAGGTTTCCTTGCGATGTTTTCGTTCACCGATATCAATTACGTCTAAGAATATAATTGTAACCATAAGGCCTTGGAAGTTGGGTAGGCCTTTGGTGTGGGATGAACATGTGTCGATACCCTTGCGCCATCCCATCTTCCTAGAACGACGGGTTGAGCTGGTGCGGCTACTGCAGTTGCTGAAAACCTCAAACGCCGAAAATATAACAACCTTATCGTAAGTTATATATTTGAACCGTTTGGGGTTGAAACATTCGGGCCGTGGGGTCCGAATGCCCATATAGTTTTCCGTGACATCGCCAAGCGGTTGATCGACTCTTCGCGTGACCAGAAGGCTGGCCTTTATTTAGGTCAGAGAATCAGCATTGCCATCCAATGTGGCAATGCGGCCAGTCTTTTGGGCACGTTTCCCGTTGAGAGCGATGCGGATGAATTTTTTGATGCCATAAAATTTGCTTTTCTTTTAGTTTTTTTAAGTACCTATGTAATAAATGTCTAAGAAAAACTTAGTAATGGTAAAGTACCTACATATAAATTGAATAAGTCACATTGATACTTGAAAGGCGCATAAACCTCCGAACCATCACGATATTGTTACTTATCAATTATTACAAAATGTAATGAATCCAATTTCGGTTTCATACTCTGTGTTACACTTACTAAAAAAATCACATTACTGTACGTATTTGCAAAAACATCCCGCTGCTATTTGTTTACAACTCGCAGAAATGTGGGTCAGACGGTTTTTTCACCATTACATAAACCATTAACTTTGTCAGGGTTCCTGCTGGGCCAGTGGCCCCGAATAACTCGAACGGATGAATTTAGTTTTATTGTGTGTTTCCGAGCAGAAAGCGCAGGTATTAATTTTGAAAGGGTTCATTGTGTTGGCACATTATTATTAGGAATACAGTCCTACTATTTGTATTTATAAGTGATTTAATATATTACATCTAGTAATGAGAGTACATGTCCACCTGAGTTTAGGTAGAATGACCATCAGCCAGTCGTTTCAGTAAAAGTCACGCCGTGAAAACTTGAGTGAAGTGAACTGTGTAATTTGACCAGAAACGTACTACTGTCAATGCCTAGCATTAGTATGGAATGACAGCTCAATTCGCCCTCACTACGCCTTCATTTTCACGCGGTGATTTGACCAGAAACGCACTGCTGATTACGATCATTTAAATAAATTCTGAATTCGATGTTAAAATACGAAGTGCAGACAAAGTCTTAAGTGAAGTGTTAGTGTTAAATAAAAAAACAAAACTGTTTGATCTTCTCTAGTGTTTTTTCAGCTATTTACTCATTTATATTTCCAATTAAACCACACCGAAATTAAATTTGCTTAAACGAAAATATTAGGTTATTTATAAACAAATTTATTCATCATCTGCCATCTTTTATAGAAAGAATTTATTATTTTTACAATCTAGTCCCGACTGATTGGACTCGACGAAATATCTTCTTCTATAGAATACATAATATAATACAAAATAAATAAAATTGAAGTTTCTGTTTGTACCTAAGAGAAGAAAAGTTTCTCAATAAATGCATATATAGGAAAGAGTATACGGTACTTACACCAAAATTCTTCTTCTCAGCAAAAACACGTAGGTAGTGAATCTTTATAAAATATTTTACGTACAAAAACTTTTGTTTTGTATACTACTATTACATGGTATTTTACTCATAAATTGGTACCATATAGTTACCCAAACTAAATATAAGTATAAATAAATTTAAAATGCTGAGCTTCAGCGTAAATTTAATAACAGGTTTTTGATTTTATAAATTAAAAAAAAAACAAAAACATTTTTTTTAAGTCTGTTTGTCTGTTTCTTTACGCTAATCTCCAAAACGGCAAGACCGATTTTGACGGGAATTTCTTTCACAGACAGATGTTTTTATTTGACGTAACTTAGACTTACTTTTATTTAAAAAAAATAAAGGATTTGTAAATAAAATCCATAAATTTCCCCGCAGACGAAGTCGCAGGCATTGCCAGTATAAAATAAATTCTATTGTGTATTGTGTAGTGTATACCTTCAAGTTGTTGATTTTGTGGATTAGAAACCTGGAGTATCGCGGAATATCTCGTTGGAAAGTGTATTTTTAAGAGTAAATTATAGCTCTGTAATGCGAATATCTTTCGAATGAAAATGGGGCGCACTGGTTGAAAAAACACGAATCAAAGAATAATTTTACAATTTTAGGTAAGTAATAACTTGTTTAGAAAATGTGAAAAACTTTACTCAATACAAAACGCAGTAATTGAGCTTCTCTTTAATGAATAGGTCTCAAAGGATTAAGGCTCGTGTGATTTCTCTGTAAGAGAAGAGGCCCATGCCCTGCAGTAATACTATGTTTTTTTTTGCTTGGAATTTTATGATTTAATTTAAACGTGTTATAATTTCCTTGAGCTTGTGGTTAAATTTGGATTGGTGACCATTAATCAAGACTCCTCGTTGGTTCCGGCTGTCGTTTGTAGATCTTTGACAGTCGTTACTTGTAGTCAGAAGCCCGAAATTCTGACAACCACACTTGTAATGGCCTAAAACTTCGGTTCTTAATTTGGCAAAGTTTAATATTATTGCTTCGATAAGATTAGGACCTTTTTCTATGCACGCATTCAGTGAATTGCTGTAGGTTCCTGTCTCTGGCTGAAGCATCAAATACGGGACGTATTTCTGTAGTAGCACTCTCCAGCTTGATTACAGCATTATGCGGTAAGTAGTGTCCACTATTCTTTCTATCATCCACTACTTACCTTCTCAATAATGCCTTTATCTATACAATTCTGAAAAACTGCATTATTATATTATTATTATTTATTTATTTATCATTAAACAAGAGGGTAAGTAACTTATAAACTAAGCCCCACAAAACCGTTGCAATGGTGCGACTGTGGGGGCGAAGAGTCTCTAGACATGCCTACTTAAATATACCTAAAACTAAACAATAATTAACTTACACTTGTAAAAAAACTTAAGATATTTCTAAATAATATAATTTTAGTTTACGTTTAAAAATATTAGCGTTTGTTTCACTTCTTAAGTCCGCCGGTAGACTGTTCAATAGGTATGGTATTCTTTTGTTTAATGTTCTGTCACCAAAGTAATTGGTGACTCTGGATACATTGAATCTACCAGCAGCCATAGATCGTGTATTATGGTTGTTGTCTACGTGGGTTAAACTATGCTCTTGGGTACTATGGTGGTTAACTAATAGTAGATATTTCTGTTTGTTAGTAATTGGTAGGATTTTGCATAATTTAATTAATTTGTAAAAAAGTAAAAAATAATAATAAATAAAAATAATAATACATAATTTACATATTTTTTTTTTTGCATGATAGGCTTCAATGTTCTTTGTGTGTTCCAGTTTCTTTGTTGTGGAGAGTAGGCGCTTTTAGGTTGGTCGTAGTTTGATTCCAGCTCTGGATGCCCTAACTTCCATAAAAGGCTCACCTCATGGCGGCCTTCTTCATTAACTGAAACCGTATCATTGAAAGGTAAGGGGTATCACTCCTTGTCAAACACTGGTATTCGGTTGATGCATCCGGATAAACTGGAAGCCGCCCCCAACATAGTTGAGAAAAGGCTAAGCAGATGATGACGTAGACTGGTACTCACATACGCCCGATGTTAATATTCTATCTCAATCCAAATCCCGATCCTTTGTTTTTGACGGCTGCTTCTGATTGGACATCTTTAAGACTCGGATAGGCGAATTCGGTCGTTGATTGGTTACAGACAAAGATCGGGATCAAGATAGCAACCGAGATAGATTATTAATATCCAGCGTTAGATCACATTCTATTAGTCTTTCATTGTATTAAGTACGACTTCTCCAACGAAAAGCTCATAAAAGGTGATGTATCTGAAAAAGGTCATCTAAATTGAGAAAATTTTCAAGCCACCAATATTATCTTTTTAGCTTAGCAACACCATTCCTAAATATAAAACAGAATTTTCCCAAAGTTATACTTAAGTATATCCTTTGTTTAACATTTCCAGAAATAGCACCATTATGAAACAATGGTTCAATGTAACCTTCACGAAGTACCGGCTAAATATACCCGATCCACGGCTGATTATAAAGGGTAATCTTTACATAGGCACAATATAAACCTGTTCATTCATGAAAATATCAAGCGAGGCTTACCTACAGAATTAAGAAAGAAAAAAAAAAAGAAATACAAAAAAAAAATACTTACTACTTGGCAACACGAACTACTATATCATGATACTACGTTTAATGGACTTTATCAAGATTAAGTTTAAAATTATATGACACTGATACTGCTCGCCGCTTCGCTGCCATTCTGGTGGGACTCGGCCCTAACGCTAAAAATTAAAGGTGTTGTCTATGTGAAACTGTTACCATGGGCCTGCAGTTGGTTGTACGTTGCCATAGTAACCAGATTACTGTCAAAGTAGCCCTCAGTACGTTACCCTTTGCGTCTATCCGGCGCCATATTATCTCAAAGACCTGCCACTCAGAGTTAGAAAAGCATCGCTGCATCGAGTCAGCGACCCCGTAAAGTTATTATGCTAGTAGTAAAAGTATGCTAGACTATGTTAAATCAAGAAAAGAGTAAACATTAAAACCACTTAAGGACCCCCCTCGTAATTAAACTGAAAGTTTCGGGATGAGTAGTATCACTACATATAAGAAAACAAAGTTCTCCACCGCGTCAGTCTGTCTGTTCACGAAACTCAAACACTCCTACACCAATTTTCATGCGGTTTTTCACTAATGGATGGAGTGGCTTTTGAAAGAGGATTTAGTATATAATTTGTATTTTTTTGTAAACTTTAAAATACAATGATACTTATGTGTGTGTGAATGTGAAGTGTCGGAAAATATAAGCCATCTAGGAGCTGGGTACGATAAACGACATCCACGCAAGCGAAGTCGCGGGTAGGTTAGGTTAGGTTTAACGGGCAGGTGTCCGCAACTCCACGACCATGGCAAGCGCGTATTTTGTTGCCTACGGGTGAGAATTTGCCCTAAAGTCGCGGGTATCAGCTAGTATTAATCATAAAACGATTAATCAAAGAACTTTTATATTCCAGCCTGCGTAGCATGAACACATTGAACACCGAAGAAACGGCCTTTGTCTACAGACGAATCGGCAAAGTGACAGATTATATAGACAGGAACCTCAATCTGTCAAATTTCTTTAAATACACCAGCCTGCGTAGCATGAACACCGAAGAAACGGTCTTTGTCGTGTCTCGGAAGAAAAGAAATTAAGTGTTCATGCTACGCAGGCAGCAGTACCTATTTATGCTCGTAACTGTACAAACCTCCTACATTTTGTCCTCCTTCAGAATCGCGTCTAGTTTCATAGTAATAAAAATAAAATGATTCTGAAGTAAAGTTTAATTAAGCGTTGATATAATTAGAATAATAAAAGGTGGGCTTATTACAAACTTTATGACTTTTGGAGGTGAAATTAAATTACTTACTTAAGTAGGTTCTGCCATGTTCTTTGGTTTTAATTTGCATACTAAATTGGTTTGAAATTCTATTGAAATTAGGGCTGAAGGTGGCACCTAAAATGTATCTACGTCGCTTGAATAGCTGGGGTAGGCAGGAATGACTATGACATATTAATTTATAATATTTATTGTGTGTTTTGTTTGCGACTCGTATAAATATGTGTATTGTTTATTTTATTGGATTGACATTTTTAATTACTATTTGACATTTGTAGAATGATGTATTTTTTTTTTACTGCTATTTATTTGTTTCTTTTACTGGTTTGACATCTTGTATTTGACATTTGTTTAATAATTTAGGTACTTACTTAATGGATTTTTTTAATAATTGTTTACTCTGTATATGAGTTATACCTTATCATATAAATACTATGACTATGAATACCTTGATCACGCTTGTAATCCTCGAAAGGGTTAGGCAGAGGTGCACTGTTATGTAGCAGTCTTCTTCTTAGCTTATGGTTAGTAACTAACCTAGTATCAGAGTTTATGGCAACCCTGGCCCTCTGATTTAGCTTCACATGCCTTGAGAAATGTCACACAGGTCTCCCGTTTTTCTCACGATGTTTTCCTTGACTGTTATTAACGCAGGTGATGTCATTGTACATGTACAGACGCCAGCACTTCAATTTACCCCAATGTGTCAAATTTCTTTGATCGTTTTTCAACTTTATGTTAAACAAAATAAGGTTCATATTCAATTGGGAAAATTTGACACATTGGGGAAACTTGATGTGCTGGCGTCTGTACATTACGCACATGAATCTTTTTATTAATTTAAACTTATATACATACATAGGTACATAAACTTACACCTTTTTCTTATTTATTATTTACTTATTAAACTTTAGGCACAAGTAAAAAAAACTGTACAAAGGCGAACATTATTGACAAGTAACTAAACACTTAGTTCCAGTAAATTTATGTTTGCCTAGTAAATGATTTAGACATTCGATATTAAACTGCTTATCGATAATAATAATAATACCAGCCTGTTACTGTCCCACTGCAGGGCAAAGGCCTCTTCTCATACAGAGAAGGCTTGAGCATTAATCACCACGCTTGCTCAATGCGGATTGGCGATTTCAAACTTATATTAACTATAAGTCCAGGTTTCCTCACGATGTTTTTCCTTCACCGATTTCAATGATGTCTAAGATAAACTTAGAAAGTACATATGAATTGAAAAAGTCACATTGGTACCTGCCCGGGTTTGAACCACAACCTCGTGCATAAGAAGTAGGCGCCTTAACCTCTGGGCCATCACGACTATACTGGCTTATCGATATCTTTGCTTATATCCATCATACCCCTTGCTTTCTCATTTTAGTCATGGTTGCGCTTCGCGGGATAAAAATAGTAAAAAAAAAGATAAAGATACCGGGCTGGTATCCGCAACTCCACGTCAAAGCGCGTATTTTGCGTATGGGCTATAATCTACCACGCGGGCCCAGTGCGAATTGGTAGATGTCACATGTCTTCGAATTTTTGGTTCTAGGACATGCCGGTTTCCTCACGATATTTTCCTTCACCGTTTTTGACAGCAGTGGTGATGAAATAAATTACACAAAGTAATGCGTCTGCCTGAATTCGAACCCACGACTTACTGTTCGTAAGTCGGGGCCGTCGCCACTGGCCCACCGCAATCTAAATAAAAATAACAAAAAAAAAAAATACTGTTTAAGCGTCGCGTCAGCGCAAGCTATAGCATTTTTATTAAGATTTTGTGTGCGTAACTAATAGTTGTGCTACGTGGCATAATTTAGTTGCGCTTCGATGGTTGCGCTTAGAAATGGTTACGCCTCGAGAAATACCCCTGCCTTGGGTTCGAACTCAGGTCTTGACCTGAACATGACCGGCCGCCGGTTACACTACTAAGCTACAGTAAGTAACTACAAGTTACAGCCACAGTCCTCATATTTATAAGTCTCCTGTTTGTGATCAATAATGTATGAACAAATAAATGAATTAGTTATTCCATGAATTAACATTTTAATAGATCCGTTCATGAACGACTGTTGGACATGACGAGTGAGTTTATTAATAATGAAATGATTTAATTTATGCATAAATTATGTTGTACTAGCAGACGTCCCCGTGGGAATACAGGGATAAGAAGTAGCCTATGTGTTAGTCCAGGGTGTCAGCTGACTCCATACCAAATTTTATTAAAATCTATTCAGTAGTTTCTACGTGAAAGAGTAACAAACATCCAGCCATCCATCCATCTATCTATCCATACTCACAACCTTTCGCGTTTATAATATTAGTACGATGGATTATCATCATCTGCCTAAGCTTTTCCAAATTTATTTGGGTCGGCTTAGGGTCAATTTATACTAGCGCAGAGTCGAAGCGCATCGAAGCGTCTATCCAAAACTGAACATAACAAATTCAACCTTAACTCCACAACGTAACGCACACATTACTTCTGGGATTGTTGTTGATGTTCAGTTTTGGATAGACGCTTCGATGCGCTTCGATTCTGGTGCTAGTATAAATTGACCCTTACAGTTAAATCGGTGCAGCTGAATAGTTTTACATTTTTTTTTATTTATTTATTCATTTAATTTAAATAGAACGGCCGAAGCCAATTACACTATTTAACATAATTATAATTTATTAAATCATTTACTTCACACTCATGAATTCTTCTCACAAAAGTTCAAGCATTCTGACATTATCATCTTCCATTCATCCGCAAACATATCAAGACCTGTGCCTGAGTCCAGGAGAGCGTTAATAGACGCTACAGCCCGAGGAATAGGTGACTTGGAGTGCGCAATAGTACGGCTAGTTGGAACAGCCAGTAAGCGGTGCTTTCTGCCACGACAGTAATTGTCTGGGACAAATAGATTGCAGATTTCGTTATGCAGATCAGGATCATCGATAATCCCCCTAAGAATTTTGAATACTACAGCCATCTGATCACGCGACGCTGACACATAAAGCGACTGCCTATATATGACCTAGTTACTGTACACAACCCAATAACTGGTTCCATTTATTTTTGGTTAAATTGGTTTTCAGACTTTAGAGGTTCTGACAACATGCATGTAACGACTGTCATAGATCTACTTTATGACAGCCAGGATCAACGGCTTAACGTGCGTTCTGGGGACCCATCCATGGTCCAACCTGGGCGAGCATAGAAAGAAAGAAAGAAAGAAAGAAAGAAAAAATATTTATTTGACATCAGTCATTAACACACTATATTATTGTGTGTATCACAATAATATAAGAAACGTACAAAATATACAGTTGGTACTTATTTGGTAGGTAAACATTATGTGCTGTGTGCCTCACGGCTGCGCCAAAAAGGTCCATTTCAGCATTCATGCCAGACAGGTGATGCTGTCTGACGCTGGTCTTCCAATGAACCTTACATAGCTTAATAGTCTTTATCTATTTTTTTAGCTAGAAGCCCCTAAATTAAAACAAATAGGACAGTTCTGAGTTTACGTCGATAGAATTATCGAACTAGCGACATCTTACTTTCCAGTACTTAGTCCAATTTGACCTTTCAAAGCACTGATACAATGCAGAACATTAAAAACGCCTTAAAAATCAAAATGCCAGTCTCCTTCTCCTTATTACATCATAAACTGACTAATTATACATTTAATTAATTCATAATTATCTGTTGACCTTTTACTAAGACCTCAGAAGGTTTTCATTTATATTTTTTTGCTTTAAACTAATAAACCTTCGGAGTAGACCTTGGAGGGGCCCTTAAAAATGAATGAAAAAATATATACATTAAGACAATAGAACACTTTAAGGGTATCTTACTTACCCGGGAAATTAGGTCGGATGTGCACATGAAGCTAAAAGATTTACAGCTTGAAGCTAAAAGATTAATATTTTCATGCTAATTGTGAATGTTTAAGTCAAAGTATTCATTCAATTAGACTATTAAAGGCGCTTTCGAACGTCAGACTCGAGTTAAATAAAAAAAGGATTCTATTTTCTCCCCCCGAAAGAACGATGATAGACGATTTGATTTGATTTGAAAACGTATGGTAATTAATGGTTCTTGTCATAATCCTATACAGCCTTTATCAAAATCCATTTGGTGTCGACGCAGTATAGAATCTAATGAAGTGGTCTATTGAAAGTTGTCTATTTTATATTATAACAGTTTATTTTCCGTTAACAAAACGTAAGAGAAAAGTATTCATGTTTACAAAGACTAAATATAACAGCGAAGCTTCATAAAAGATACTGTAACTATAAAATATCGCCTAGCATTCACTGGTAGATAGCATTATTTTTTAACAGAAGTATTAATTCAAGAAGTGAAAGGGGACAACATTAAAACGTATTAAAGAACAGTAACACAAACTATTTAAAGTTAAATAATTAATTAACTATTTAGTTTACAACTGCATGCGTGATACGACAAATGCGTTCAGTGATAGGGTTAGGTCCACTAATATCTGTATTTTTGTTTTATTAAAAAACTAGCAGACGTCACGCGGTTTCACCCGCGTAGTTCCCGTTCCCGTGGGAATACAGGGATAAAAAGTAGCCTATGTCACCCGGGGATAGTGTAGCTTCACAACGGTGAAAGAATTTTTCAATTCGGTCCAGAAGTTTCGGAGCCTATTCAATGCAAACAAACATAATTATAGTAAACATATAGGTAATATTAGTATAGACTATCTCAGACACTAACTGCATGGTTCTCATTATGTTCTGACCAAGATAAAGACTGCACTTTAAAGAGACAGTGACCTCAGAGTTTATTTAGGAGTTTCTTCTCTGATTAGTCAGATAGTAGAACACCGACTTTACCAGTTAAAAAAAAGAATATATTGCTTGTCTCACGTGTAAATAATACCAGTTGGTTACTGTCCCACTGTAGGGCAAAGGTCTCGTCTTATACAGATAAGATATACGCATTGATCACCACGCTTGCTTAGGGTCGGTACCATGCGTTTCAAATGAGAATAGGAACGTCAATGACCTCTACCTGTCAGATGTCACTTGAAAAGTGCGGTCCACAAGACTAATTCATTTAAGACTTTTTTTTCATTTTGAATAACTACGAATCGGTATCACGAAAAACTAAAAATAATTGATTACGCGACTAAGGTTTCGTTGCAGACCGAACTTTTCAAGTGACATCTGACAGATGGAGGTCATTGACGTTCCTATTCTCATTTTGACGTTCCTATTCTCATTTGAAACGCGTAGTACATAATTATCTGACGGAAGATGCGTCGCGTATTATCTGTCACGTAACGCTAGAACAGACAAATAGCTTTAATTAGATTCCCTCACGAAGTTTCCCTTCACCGATGGCCATGATGTCTAAGATAAACATAGAAAGTACCTACGTATGAATTAAAAAATTTTTACCATGCAGCGTTGGAATATAACAACAATGCTAAGGTGTAAAAGTGTGTTTTCTTCCTCCCTATCAAGCTCATTCGTAGGTTGTCTGCAAGAAATCGCTTTTAGCGATAAGGCCGCCCATTGTAACACCCTATGTGTCCCTTAAAGTAAGTGTTTAAGTTATAATTTGCAAGTTGTTATGGTGTACAATAATGAGTATTCTATTCTATTCTAAAAACCAATTTACATATTCTAAATATCATAATAAATATTTAATATTACGTTTGAAATAATAACACACACAGTAACGTTACTATATTGTGGAAAACAAGTAATAATAAAACGTTATGCTCAAGCCATTTTGTGTTTAATTTGCATAGTCATCCCACATTGTTACATTCAAATAAGAGGTGTGATAGGGTCCTCAGGGATGGGATCTCGGATATGCTGATATTTTGTATCGAATTATTCGTATCCACTTCTATTTAACTTATTGACAAACAATATAATCACTTGAGTAATAATCATAATGAAAGGTATGTGTTTTATTACATAATATTTATGGTTTTTAATGTGAAGCAAAACAGATGAATGACCTGTTTTAAGCCATGGTCTCAGACAGTGACAGACGAGAGAGATGTTTATTGCAAAAACAAAATTAATTACATAATCAAAATTCATCTGTGAATCAGCGTGATATGTAAGTGAGTCTTCTGAAACGCATGTCCTTTACTGCTTCCTAATGTTTTAGCTAAAGGAAGTAAACAAAAACAATGAGCAAAGAAAATAAGAAAGTAGAAAGGAACAAACATATAAGAACCTAAATCTTTACAATATCTTCCAAGTATCAACCTAATTAATATTACAAAAAAAAACATGTTTAATATTTACATAGCCATCCCATGTCATTTTAAAATCAAATATCGAATATTCGGATACACAGTATCAGAACATCACTAGAATGCGTTCTGACTGTCTCTTGTTTTGATGGAGACGTACGATGTAAACGTATAAGGCGCAGACCAGACAAAAAGGACGTATCACGTAAAGTGTGGACGGGATGAGGACGTGGTGTCTTTTAAGTGGAGCTTTATACAGAACTATCGTCTTGAATAAAACTCCAGGCTTCGTCCACGTTCAATTTTATGGGTCATCTTCTCCGTAATGTCCCATCAAATTTGGTTGTCGGCTTAAATATTTTATGGTTAAAAAAATGATTTTGGGAAAATCTTCTGTGTAATTATAATATTTTACTAAGTACTACTCTTACTTCAATTTCAACTATGTATGTTTAAAAGAAATAAAGAAGTATCACAGTGCAAAACATTTAGTGAGGACAGGGTGCGGACACGACGCTTCCAAAGAAAGAAGAAAGAAAGGAAGAAGAAAGAAAAATGCGTTTATAGGTATACACCTTGAAACAAAATTGCCTCGGCTCAGCATAATGTCAGATAAACACACAGGGTCTACTATCTGACGCTGATTTTCAGCTGCAACCCACGAGTGCCATACGGAAGGATAATCGTTGTTTAATCCTATATTACACATCACATAGATGGGGCGAAGACAGGACATAGACGGTAAACGTTGTAGAAGTCGCCGATGTTGCGTCAAATGCGTGGCCATCTATATAATTTAGACAATCGCGTCCGTGCCCATACTCTGCCCTGTCCGCGACATGTCCTCGTATGACGTCTCTTCTGTCTGGCTTTCCCCTAACATTTCATCTCTGTCTTGTACAGTTTGCCTATGTAATTTGATTAACTGTAGCACTCACGAACTCAGAGGAAAATAATACAGCTATTTGGCATATTAACTTAGAAATAGGAGCAATTTCGTATTTAGGGCAACGTGTTGGCCAAGATAGTGTCGTAAAGGTGTCGCTATATGACATTATGATGTATGCGTTATGTGTTAAGAGTTATGTCCTTTTGACAAAATCGTGTTATTTTGAGAGGTTTTGTCTAGTGGTCACAAGAATTTCTGCTGTGCATGAGGTTCTTGGTTTGATCCCCATCTAAGGCATAGTGTTATTGGGTTTTTCCCGATATCTTTAAGTAGTAGCCCGGAATCTAGATTTGTGCCCAGTGGATGGTAATCTTCCGCCGCGCTGCAACCGCTGGGTTCGTGCATCATATTCATATTCATATTCATATTCTTTTATTTGCATACCATAATGTCAGATAAAGTGAGTGTTGTACATTTAGTTTCAACCTCATCGATAAATTGTTCAAGCTGATTTTGCTGCTGATCACTAGTCGATTGATGGACCAATGCGCAGCCACAGCGCGGGTGTAGCGCTGCAGTCGCGCGTTTTTTATTTACATGGATTAACAAAGCAGCGCGACGGTAGCGCTGCAGCCGCGCTGCCGCCGCGCCGGCGCCGCCGCGGCACCTGGCGGTAAATTTGAAGGCGCCCTAAGTAATCGTATCATTAATGTGCATAACTACCTAGGTACCTAAACTAATGACCAATATGGAGCTATTCATACACGCCATCATACATCAACATTCATTGAGAATGTCAAGGAAAGCGTATTAAAAATGTTTGTTTTTTCGCAAACAACCATACAAACATTAATATTCAAATTTAATCAGTTTCTCAAACTCGGAGAGTAGAGGTGGAGGGAGCGCCAAAAAGTATCAATAAAGGAAAATGCCCATTTCTAGCCATGTTTTTCCTATCTATGTAGTAAATAAAAAAAAAAAGCGTTAGATAATTTTTAACATATAATCAAAATGATATTCCTTCTACTCATATCTGTCAATACAAAATGTATTGCTATTGACACTTTGCACACCACGCATTTAAACAATAAAATATATTTTTCACTATTTTGAATTAAAAATTATTAAAGTTTTTTTTCATCCCACCATCTCGGAAAGAGTATTTTTAATCTTCAATATCTGAGTGGAAAAGCCGTTTTTATTCTCTAGAGGATAAAGTAAATTGAATTTAGAACATCGTGTGCACTAAGTTTGTGAATTAAAAAAAACATTAAACCTATTTACTGCTACCTCTATGGTGCCGAATATATCATACAACTTTTTTTTAATTTGTTAAAAACTCAGACTCGGAACCTTCTTGGTGTTCTTTTTTCAATTTGCTTGTACGCGGTTCTGTACGCGGCATTTTTTCACGTCATTGTTAAACCTTATATTAAAAACAAGAAACTTGAAAACAAGTGAAAAAACTAAAATGAGTGATTCTAGCGATGAGAAATTTTGTTTGACGCCAACAGAATTGACTGAAACTGTTAATAATGCGCAAATGAGCTTTCTCCCTCAACAATCACACGAGAAGTATTTAAAACAGTACGATATGTTTAACACGTGGCGACTAGCAAAAGGAGACAAAACTTTCTCAGAAAACGTTTTTTTTTTGCATTTAGTCGTTTCCTCGCTGAGGTGGAATGAAAAGTTACGTGTTGCACTCGAGTGCAAAGATTTTTCACCTCGTGCTCTTTTAATTCCCCCGCTAACGCTCAGATTCAATTTTAGAATCCTTCGCTTGCTCGGTCATCAAAATTGAACACGCGGTTAAAAAGCAACTTTGCACTCTTGTATAACAAATAACTATTTCTATTTTTAGTTGTATTTTTAAAGTCGGTAACTTATCCGAGAAATAGGTGACCGGCTCGCCTGGTAGTTTCCATTATTGGTCTTGACGCAGGCACTCCGAGTCTCAGGAAAACAAACAATCGCTAATCCTGATTATCCTAGTAAGGATAACGGTTCAAACTACTTTACTAACTGTTTAAAATATTGAATTGTCATCGGTCCTTAAAAGTATGCTAAATTTCGAGTTAAACCAACGTTTTGAAGGGGGTCAAAATCATGTTCAAAGATTCCGTTACTGATTTTCGTACTAACATACATACGTCTGAAGTTAATAAAAGCGTATTAAAAACAGCGCTTGTATCTTTATCTGCGACCAGCTTCCCCGGCAAACTGCCATAATATTTATTTAGTTTTTATTAGTTTCCATCCTATTCTCAGACCTACTGAATATAACACAATTTTTTTATAACGGTCATGTTTTTCGGTGGAGTTTGATTAAAAATATTGTGACAAGAGAATTGTATATGTTAATTAGACATACCTACTTTTAATAAGATAACAACAAATAGATCCAAAACAATAATAAATACTACTAGTTTTTTTTAGGAAGTCATTAAACATTTTGCGTTAGATAGAATTAGAATGACAAAATGCTCGTATATAAATATAACCTAACCTAACTTACCATACCTATCCTATAGCGAACCTAACTACCTAACCTAACTACCTTAAAGAAATGCATTGATTTTGAAAGAAGCAAAATACATCATTTTAAACTGAACTACTGCGCTGCGTGTCTAAATGTTACATACAATTTACTAAGCTTCCAGACAGTATGTATCTACCAATTCGCAAATACTTATTAAAGTTCGATTTTAACCGACTTCAAAAAAGGAGGAAGGTTCTATGGTTCTATGTTCGTGTGTATGTATTTTTTTTTTATCTATGTTACCTGATTTCTCCCCCATTTGTAGACCGATTCTCAAAATTATTTTTTTATTTGAAAGAGTATACTCCTGAAGTGGTCCCATTTTAATTTGGTGAAGATCTGGTGCTGATTTTCGGAGATATACTCGTACAACGGAACTCTTCAAAAATAGACGGCAAATCTGTCGTGATTGCTGGAATGGCTTAGATGTTTATTGTTTATACAACATCATGACGTATCATCACGCCTGTATGCTCTGAGGGGTACGCAGATATGTACAATATACCTAGATTTCGACAGTTAGGTATGTTAATTTTCATTTATTAGGGATAAGTGGATAAGCCTATTATCATGACATGTATTGTTAACAATTAACAATATAAAATAAATACATGGCAAAAATTTGTATGGGAACAACTAAAAATGGAAAAATAAAAAACGTTTTTTGCAAAAAATAAAACCGACTTCACAAAAAACACTAAACGGTGTAAAATAATTCTAAATTCGGAAGTCGGTGGCCCATCATGAATAAGACTAAATCACCAAAGCCACAGACTTCCTAATTTAGAGTTATTTTACACCGTTTAGTGTTTTTTGTGAAGGCGATTTTAGTTTTTGCAAAAAAGTTTTAGCCATGGGGGTAGGCAGTTTCTACAAATAGCCATCTCCTACGATTCTTGCATACTTCGTTTACCTACTAATCGTTAATTCGTTTCGTGAGTATGGTAAGTATACTTATTACGGAAAAGTGTAAAAAATAATGCTTTCAATACGAATTTAATCCACTGGATGGGTGACCATATCCACAAATCAAGACTTCTCCGTGCCTCGGCAAGTGCGTTAAGTTGTTGGTCCCGGCTGTCTTTTGTGAATCTATGACAGTCGTTACAGATGGGTAGAAACCTGATAATCTGAAAGCCATTTTCACCAAGAGGTATCATGTTACCCAGTAACTGGGTTGTGGAGGTCTGACAGGCAGTCGCTCCATGTAAAACACTGGTATTCAGCTGCATCTGGTTTAACTGGAAGCCGACTCCAACATAGTTGGGGAAAGGTTAGGTTTGGGATGATGACGTTTTTAATATCCACAAAATTTTGATATCGACTTATCGCCAAAAAGTATCGATGTATCGAATAAACGATTCGACAAGCCTATTGGAGTGGGGTTCTACAGGGTGTCTCATTCAAATGGGTCAGTATGGGAAAGTCTGAAACTATAAGACATACGAAGATCTGTTCTGAGGAACCATGTCATCGATTTGAATAAAAAGAGAAACTGCATTCATACTTTTTAAAAAACATCTGTACTCCGTTCGGGAATCGAACTCGGTTATTTTGAAAAAAAAAACCTACACTATTCTATTTAGATATCGATTGTGTAGGTCTTAAGCAGTAAATGTCTGTATGAATCATGATGTCTAAAATGAATAAAATGCATTGTTTCCACATACTTTAATTTACTTTAGTAGGTGCTCGAAGTGACTACCGCCTTTTTCAATACCGCCTCTGGACTATTTCTTGTGGGGTTACGTTAAGGATGAAGTGTACAAAACAAGCTATGACACCGTTGTAGACCTAAAAGTAGCCATAGAGACAATTTTAACGCAAATTCACCACATGAAGATACAAAATGCAATTGTAAGATCGTTACCCCAACGTGTTGAATATTGTATTGAATACGGTGGTCACTTCGAGCACCTACTAAAGTAAATGAAAGTATGTGGAAACAATGCATTTTATTCATTTTAGACATCATGTTTCATACAGACATTTACTGCTTAAGACCTACACATTCGATATCTAAATAGAAATTAGGTAGGTTTTTTTTTTCAAAATAACTGGGTTCGATTCCCGAACGGAGTAGGTGCAGATGTTTTTTAAAATGTATGAATGCAGTTTCTCTTTTTATTAAAATCGATGACATGGTTCCTCAGAACAGATCTTCGTATGTCTTATAGTTTCAGACTTTCCCATACTGACCCATTTGAATGAGACACCCTGTATACTGCTGCATGTCTATAACCCTATTAATACCAATCAAAGAGGTACCTACTCGTAGTACCTATAATAAAAAGGAATTGTATTGTATTGTTGACTACTAATTTGGATGTTCTAAGGGTTTCTTTAAGATTGTCATAGTTTGAGGTTTTTCTGTAAAAAAAGTAAGTATCTTTGGTTTGTTAGTAAGTTGCAAAATAGGATAGCGATTGCCATATTTTAAGTACCTATGTGTTTGTCAGTCTAAATCTGTCATAAAATGTGTAGGTAATTTACACCTGCATTATTGAAAAGTTTTTTTATGGATTGTCGCTCAGATGAGATTGATAATTTACGGGAATTAGCTTCTTATAATGGAGTGTTTACATTATATTTTGCCATTGTCATTATAATAATGATGACTAAGTACATATTTTGAAAAAAAAAGCTAGATAAAGGTAGATATCTTTAAGAATTATTAAATACAACCGCGCGAGAGTCTGTGGCTTTGTTGGTTTTGTTTTATTCATTCTTGGCATTTTATACAGTTCTTTTACACCTTTTAATTATGTTTATTACTAAATCGGTTGTATTAAAGTTTTTATTATGCAATGTTTAGTTTTATATCTAGATGATTTATTATTTTACAAGCAGACTACTACTAAACCGATTTCAATGAAATTCAAATGGGTTTAGACGGGAAGTATGCCTTCGCTAACCAAAATAAATCTGATTGGTTCATAAATGACGCATTATGAGGTTACACACAAAAACAGTCGAATTGTGTAACTCCTTCTTTTTAACCAAAAAACCTGCAAAGTCATGCTTAAAAAGCGACTTCTCTTCAACCAAAATTGTTCTGTTGTTCAAATACCAATCTATCTTAACGAAAAGCTACGACAAGGAATACAAACGATTCATTTCACGTAAGATTACGCAAACGTTTCTTGTATAAGCTAAAATATTCCACAAGTCACGTCTTCAGCATCACGCGCCAATCCGCTTATTCAGATCTGGTGAATGGCTGATTTACCTAGTAGACAGAATTTTTCGGAAATAGTTCTGTTAGATAAAACAACGAAGGTATGTATACTTATGGTTTTTTTGTTCGACTTTCGCAGATAGAGGGTTAGTGTTTTTCAAGTATGTAGAATAATGTTTATTATGTACTCGGATGCCTATTTCTTTGACACTAACTGTAAAATTTTGCCAATTTAACATGAACCTTATTCTGTTAGTTAGAAAGTAAAAAAAAATGTAGGTACTTCCCCTTCTTTTTTTTCTCCCTTACAACACTGAAATGCCTGTGCAGAATAAGGTTTTATTTGTGTTGAATGTAATATTCTATTTTTGAATTTCGCGCCTATTTGTAGGTATAGTTGCGCTCTCTAATGTATAGCTGTCTCTCTCTATACCATGACATCAAGCGACCGGCATTACACTGTAATTTCTCACTATTTAATTAAATAAATAGTAATTAAAACCTGAGCTACGTTATTTAATTCAACAATTTGTTTTTTTTTCTTTTCTTTGGTTAATGATAAATAATCCTTTCACTCTTAGCTTCCTAAATCAACAATAATTACTAATTTAATCTCCAGCGTTCGATCATAGTGCAGAGGCCAGCACATCAAGCTACACTAATGTGTCAAATTTCTCTGATGGTTTTTCAACTTTACCACAAATAAGGACTAAGGTTCATGTTCAATTGAGAAAAGTTGACACTTTGGGGTGGCTTGATGTGCTGGCGTCTGTACCTACGTGTTATTGGCAAAATTGTGGTGTCTCTCTTCCACAAACACCACTAAAGAACAGTTGAAGTAGAAGTTTTAGTTATAAAGTTGAAAAACTATCAAAGAAATTTGATTCATTAGTGAGTAGCTTGATGTTCTGGCCTCTATTAATAAAATCAGCTGGTCGATTCAACAAAAGTCACCCGATAAAAAACTTGAGTGAAGTGTACCGTCATTGATTAGCATTAGTATGACATAACAGCTCAACTTGCCTCATTTCACCTTCACTTCACAGTTTCACGGGGTGACTTCTACACTCTCACTGCTTCATAAGTTCACCAATTCACTTTCAAAAAACAGAGGGTAATTCTGAGTCACAAATAAAAATGTTAAGCAAAAACATCCCTTTACAAATAGCTACGGAGTCTATAATTACATGCAAAATGAACCCTTTTGAGTAAGCCAAAACCTCCGGTGTCAGGAGATTGAATTCTCTGAAAGAAAACTCAGTGTTCATGACGGACAGGTGTCTTAGAGAAAATTAATATTTATTCAAGTAAGAACGTATTAGAAACTAGTAGGAACATAGCAATCCTTTGAAATCTTAATCTGAACTGTAGTTACATAGGTACGTAATATAGGTACGTATAGTTGTTTCGGGTCTAATTGTTAATGTTTTTGAATTTTTTAACGACACAGGAGAAATTCCTGTGTCGTGGGGCAAAGTTTTTTCAAATAAAAATAGTTCCTAATGTAACTGTATTTAAGTTTGTTTTTAAAACCCGCTTCAGCCTAGAACTGTAAAGTATATCAAAATGATCGTAATAATAATTATGTAATACATATATGAAAGTCTACTTATCTATATATATAAAAGAAAGTCGTGTTAGTTACACCATTTATACATCACTCAACAAAAATTCTCAGCTTTTACTCGCGAACAAAGAGATGCATGGATATGTCACCCCTGCAGTAACATCACCCAGCGGAGCCGCCCCGAATCGGCCTCACTTAACTGCTCGATTTACATCCCCGCTAGCGAAGACGCGATAAACATGTCCTGCGACAACTTGGAACCGCAGCCATGGTTACCTAACTCATCGCTGAGCACTACATCAACGATTGTCACTGGCGCTGCAGCCAACCCGACTGACACCGACAGCCTTGGCACAATATCTCAGGAGCTAAACAAAACACTCAAAGGCTGGCGGACTGATATGGACCACGCCATGGCCAAGTTCACAGATGATATCAGGACCTCTCTGCGCGGCTGGCGTGAAGAAATAGAGATTAGTATGACAAAATTCAATGACAGCATCCAGTGTAGTATAACTGAAATGAAGCAGGAAATGATCTCCCTCCGGAGCGCTCACAATAATTTATACGACCATGTTAATTCGGTGGCTCATGATGTTTCCGAACTAAAGTCGTCCGTGCAATTTCAGACAGCTGAGCATAAATGCCTTCAGGAACGTGTTGAGATGATTTCCCGCCGCAGCTCTGATAAATCTCAAAGCCTAATTAAAAACCTTGAACTTAAAATTGATTCCTTAGAGCAACAAGCTAGAAACTGCAATATAGAAATTTGCAATGTCCCTGACAGGCGCGGTGAAGACTTAATTCGCATGATGGAACAATTGGGCACTGCCGTCAATTTCCCTATACTACAGAAAGATATTATATCTATTCACCGAGTTCAGCATGCCCAGCAAACCAGCAATAGACCGAAAAATATAATTGTTAAATTCGGTACACGAATTACACGCGATAACCTTCTGAGCGCATACCGTCTGGCTAAGGAACTCAAGTCCGACCAAGTCGGTATTACAGGATCACCAACTAGAATATATTTAAATGAACATCTCACCTTGGAAAGAAAGCAGTTGTTTCGTGCCTGTAAGGAAGCCGCGAAACTGCATGATTTTAAATATGTTTGGGTTAAAAACTCAACAGTACTTGTACGCCAACGTGATGGCATGGCTTCGTTTGCAGTTCGCACTCTGGATGATATTCGAAAAATTAATAGGGGTGATAAAATCCCACCGGTCATCACTCAAAACCCCGCTTAGATGCTACAACGATACGTCACACTCTATGATTCTAGTTGGTACTCCGGATCTCACACTTTTTTCTTACAGTTTTATTATTGTTTTCGCGTTTGTAATCGTTATTTTTTGTAGTTTTTACGCGTTATGCGTTATTTTTCATAATTCTTACTCAGTTAAACTGCATGTACATGTATACAGTTTGAGGATGTTAGTACTCTATTTTATGACTTTAACTTTATTATATTTTGTATGTTTAGTCAGTTTACCTTTGAAATATTTTATCTCCAAACAATTGTTATTTTTTGTAAATAAGTGGAACATTTTTAATTTTTCTATTTTGTTGTCTGAGCTACTATTTTTAAGTGACATGAGCTTGTCTTGCTGTTTTTCGGGAATAAACTCACTTTTTTGTACCTCTAAACCATGGCTTAAAATAATCTATTCTCTTGGCATCCTAGTACTCAATGATTATACATGTAGATTTTCTGCCTTTATCAATGACTGATAAACACTTAACCATATACTATCAAAATTGTAGGGGTATCCGTACAAAACTGCAGGCTTTATATATGAACATTCTCACTCGAGCTTATGACATCATCATTCTGACAGAAACATGGCTAGTGCCGGAAATCAGTAACAATGAATTTATTGATCAGCGTTACGTTGTGTACAGGTGTGATCGCGATCGGGCAAGCACTAATAAACTAGAGGGCGGCGGTGTTCTTGTTGCCATCTTAAAAATTCTCCGTCCAATTGAAATAGACTTATACACTTCCACAAAAGCCACCCCACTGCATAACTACATAGAACAAATTGCTGTAGAAATACCTAGTAGTCAAAAACTAAAGCATCATGTCGTGGCTGCTGCATACATACCTCCTAAAACTACTCCATTTGTGTATGAAAAGCATTTTGAATATCTTTACGAAGCCTTGTGTATTCCCAATGTTGATTTTTTCTGTGTAGTCGGAGATTATAATCTCCCTGAAGCAGCATGGCACACGTCTGTTAACCCGATTACCTCATTAAGTTTCCCTTTGTGCTCTGGGGCAACTGCAGCTTGCGACCACCTCAACAACTTTATATCCCTACTAAGTGCCTCTCAGTATAACAGCACGGTTAATTCTAAAGGCAAAATATTAGACCTATTAATATCCAACTTCCCCTGTTTTGTGCAACAAGAGTTATCCCCCCTGTTACCTACTGACGTTTATCACCCTCCATTTGTTTGTGACATAAATATTAAAATAAATAATCATCCCCTGGAAAGGAAATCTCTACAAAAATACAATTTTTACAAAGCCGATTATGGAAAAATTAATGACACGCTTCAGAGAACCGATTGGCAGGAACTTCTTACACATAATGAACCTGAAGGTGCCTTATCATTGTTTTATGAAACACTAGACCAAATTATCAAGGCACACACTCCCCTAACTTGCTCTAGATCTTCAAATTATCCAGTTTGGTTCTCGCGTCCCTTGATCAACAAATTCAAAAAGAAACAGAAGGCCTGGATCAAGTGGAAGAAGTACGGAAATATATCGGATTACGAAACATTCAAAACACATCGAGCCAGCTGTGGGGAAATGTGTGGAAAATGCTTATCGAAATATATTAGCTCGGTAGAAGACAGCCTACACACTAATGTCAAACACTTCTGGACATATGTCTCAAACCGAAAAGACAAACCGTGCATCCCAGCCAAAGTTCACTACAAAGACACTCAATCCAGTGATCCAGCAGTCGTTTGCGATGTGTTTTCGAATTTCTTCCACTCCGTTTACGAACCTGCGTCGCCACTATTATCTCATTGGCAACCCCCCACGGAGACTTCCTCAGCTTGTGATATTATCTCTAACTTACACTTTGACGAAAACAAGGTCACAAAAGAACTCAAGGCTCTGGACCCTGCCAAAGGTCCAGGTCCTGACGGTATACCTGCTTATTTTCTACGCAACACTGCTGATCACATCTGCAAACCGCTTATGATAATTTATAATAAGTGTATCACTGAGGGAGTATTTCCGAAAGAATGGAAACGTGCAAACATCACACCTGTACACAAGGGTGGATCGAAGGGTAACGTAGAGAACTACCGTCCAATCTCGATCCTTTCCACATTGTCAAAGGTTTTTGAGAGACTCGTCCATAATGAAATATACCCAGCCTTACACAATATCATTATACAACAACAACACGGGTTCGTTAAACAGCGATCTACTACAACAAACCTCCTATCTTTCTCCAGTTTTCTTTTTGATAGTTTCGACAATGGCCTCCAAGTAGATGCTGTATATACAGACTTTTGCAAGGCCTTTGACAAGGTGGACCATGAGCTGCTACTTAATAAAATTGCCTATAACGGAATCCGTGGCAATTTAATGCGGTGGTTTGCTTCGTACATTACGAACCGTTTTCAAAGCGTGGTAATCAATGGTTACAGATCAGATATTATCGAAGTCACATCTGGGGTCCCACAAGGCTCTATCCTTGGGCCGCTCTTATTCAACATTTTCATTAATGATATAGGCAGCTGTTTCCGCAACACCGAGATTCTGTTGTACGCCGATGATCTAAAGATCTACAAGCCCATCAAATCTGTAAATGATTGCATTTTATTTCAACAAGACCTTGATAGACTCACAGACTACTGCCAAAGTAACAAATTAAAACTAAGTTTACCGAAGTGCAGCTGCCTTACATTTACTAAAAACAAGAATATTATTAAGTTCGCCTACACCCTTTGTCACATGCCCCTATCTCAATTAAATTCAATCCGAGACCTCGGAGTTATACTCGATTCCAAACTTTGCCTAGACACGCACATTAACAAAATTGTCAGCAAAGCTTTCCAGCTATTTGGTTTTATCATGCGGTCCACCCTTGACTTTAAGAGAACCTCGTCATACCTGTGCCTATACAGGGTGGCAGGGACATCGACGCGCAAACGTCGTGAAAAGGTTGCACCTGATGCCATAAATGAAATTACGAAGGTCATTCATCTCGGAAATGGCTGGTTAAAAAAATATCGTACAGACTAGACCGCGCGCCGCCCGGTGCGGTGGCGTCCTTTGTGGCCGACAATAGAATGTTGGCATTAGGTAGAAAGCGAAAAGCGAAGGCACCTACTATGCTAGTGTTGACCTCGCATTTGAACTTTAGAAAAACAGCTGATCAGGTAGCCCTATCCTGTTTTACTTTCATTGCTGGTTTAAGTGAAACAAGTGAATTTACAAAATCTCATTGGAATAGGTAAAAATAATGTTTATATACAGTTTACAGTAAAAAAAAATGCAGAAAAAAACGTAAAATTTAAGGAAAAGCCGACGAAAAATTTCAACGCAGGGGGGTCCAGAATCATGTACTGAATCCATGGTAAGCGGATGTGCGTCGATGTCCCTGCCACCCTGTATAAAGTCCTCGTTCGCTCTCAACTTGAGTATGCGGTGTCTGTATGGAATCCTTTCTACAAAAAATATTCTGAAATGATTGAGAATGTACAGTATAAATTCTTGCGTGCTATGCACTATAGATGCCATAAATACTACTTATCGTATTCTCAATTACTCAGCAAGTACAAGCTCCTCACTCTTAGCTCTCGAAGGAGTTACCTCGAAGCCACACTACTTTACAAAATTGTCAGAAATAAGTTTAACTGTACAAATCTGACCAGAATGATCTGCTACGCTGTACCCAGAACGATTCGCAGGCGTCAGGTACGCGCAGGTATGCTTTTCGCTCTGAAAATTAGCCGTACTAATTCAGGTCTACGCTCACCTGTCCGCCGTATGGTTGACTCATATAATAGTAATTTTGTAAACATTGACATCTTCAATTGTAGTCTAAGTAAATTTAAAAGCCTCATCCTCTGTTCCCTATTAAGTCCTATAACAATTGACCCAAGGCCCCAACTCCACCTTAAATAATATTATATAACTTTGCCCCTTTATATTCTTACCTTCTCATTTAAAACTAAAACTAAACTAAATTTCTAAACTCCTTATTATGCTTTCTAAACGTTAGTTAAGTAAGTATTTTGCTACACGTGCTGCTGTTATTATTGTTCCTAGCGATTAATTTCCTTTTTATTAACCTCTACGTCTATTTGTGGACAGCGTTGTGGGTTACATTATAACCAAATTATTAGTATGTTTAATTTAGTTGTAAGTTCTTATAATGTTACTGTTTGCTGTTCCTTTCAATAAAAAAATAAAAAAAAAAATAAAAAATTTATAACTCAAGAACGGCTGGATCAATGTGAATGATTTTGGTCTTTTTGGATTTGTCTTTGTCCGGAATAGCATATAGCATAATAATTAATAAAAAAACATGAAAAGTCCTCCAAAAAATAAATATCAAGAATATTGGTTGTCTCAAACATTTTTCAAACGCAGCGCCATCTTGAATGACATGACAGGAGTCAAACATCCCAGTTCATTATCAGGTGACAATTTGAAATTGACAAGTCTTAAGCTGAACCCAAGAAGGTAAGGTTGTCAATTTATACGTACCTACGTTCTGAAATTTATTTTGTTACTAAACTTAGAGGTTTTATGTAGCATAAAAAAGTCTTATATGTATTTCAGAAATCAATTTACGTAATTCAATGACGACAGAGACGAACTTTATTAATTCTTTGCAAATAGAGATTTATTACTATTTGAACTTTAATTAAAGTAGATTGGAAACTTAATAAATTATAATGTAACATAGAGGCATGCAGCGCAATAGATCAGATTAAAATTATGAATTTAGTATTCTTTAAATTAATGCATTTTAGTAAGGAAGTTAGGTTAGGCAGTTAGGTTAGCTATAGGGTATGGTAAGTTAAGTTAGGTTATAATGATACATAATTATGTTGTAATTTTAATTCTATCGAACACAAAAATGTTTAAATAAGATCACAGTAGAGACTCGCTACTTAAAAAGTAGTTGTAGTTATTATTGGTTTGGATCTATAAGTTGTCATCTTATTAAACGTATGTATATCTAATATATAAAAAAAAATGATAAGAGCGATAAATTGACTCTAGGGCACAACGAAGTTTGCCGGGGCAGCTAGTTAGACGTGCTATAACTGCATACACTTCTGCCCAAATCTTCGGAAAATACAGACGTTTTATTATATGTATGTTTGTTGATATTATTCGATTTACATTGTTGACAGTACTTACATGTTAGAAGAAAAGTGAACATTATAATAAGGCGCGAGCCGAGCGAGCGAAGCGAAAGCAGTGTAGTGAAAGTGATACATTGCTCGAAAAAAAGAGTGCCGTTACTAGATTAAAACATATCTTCGTTCCTTTTCAGCTAGAAAATAATGACCATTCAAATGCCTACATTTTTTTTATTTTCTTTATTATTTGCCTAAAACCTTTTCCCAAAAGTAACTGTGTTGTGCTCGGCTTCCAGTCCAACCAAATTCAGCTTACTACCGGTGTTTTACACGGAGCTATTGAGGAGTATTGTGCTATTATATATAGAACAAGTAGTAAGTACTTCATTTCTGGGCATACAATTGGATCAATATTGCAACTGGAAAAACCATGTCTACTATGTTTGTGACAAATTAGATAGATTTATTTATGCACTTAGAAGATTAAGAGCCACGGTTTCAACTGAAGCGGCTCTTGCCGCATATCACGGATACGTTTCTTCAGTACTCTTATATGGTCTCTTGTTGTGGGGTAATTCGGTGGATGTCAATAAAGCGTTTATGGTACAAAAAAAATGTGTGCGTGCAATCTGTGGAGCTGGGAACATGGATAGCTGTAAGCCACTATTTAAAAAATACAACATTTTACCTTTAGCATGCATGTATATTAAAGAATTGTGCCTATTAGTTCGACAACATCCTGAAAATTTTACTAAGCATAGTGATGTAACCAAAAGAAATGTTGCCTCTAGAGATAAACATAGGCTCTGCTTGCCACAATGCAAGCTCGATTTATATAAAAGAAACTCATTTATTATGGCTATTACGGTTTTCTATAAATTACCAAATGCTTTTAAAGAACTTCCTTTGCTTATGTTAAAAAAAAGTTGTTTCAGTGGCTTAAAGAAAACTGTTTTTACACCGTCAATGAATTTGTGTCACATGTCGAACAAAGCAAATAACGTCAATTCTGATTATTGTATTTTTAGTTTATTATTATTTTTAATTTGACATTTGCTTACTACCTAGAATTATTATTTTTATCTTGACATGTTATAAAAATATTTAAGGACATTAAAAATTTCAATTAATGCATGGTATCTGACATGTAGTATCTACAATTAAATTATTCTACAATTAAAAATTTGCACACCAGGTATAATGGTAGAATGTAAACGGCCACTTTATGTTAAGATTACAACTTTGTACACCTACGTTCTGGCAAATAAAGTATTATTATTATTATTATTTAGTAATCTAAATTGCACAATACTCCTTGATTGTCAGACTTCCAGAATTCTGACAACCTGTAACGACGACTATCAAAGATCTAAAACTAACAGCCGGGACCACCTACCTTACGTGCTTTTCAAGGAACAGAGGCGTCTTGACATGTTATGAATGGTCATCCATCGACCGACCAACCTTGGCATCGTAGCTTAACCGTCGACCCTTGCGACTGTTATTATTGCCCCAAGCCAGTCTAAAATCCAAACAAGCCTGAATTTAATTTTGAATTCTGTCCATAAAAAAGATAAAATCTTGCAAAAAGATTTTGAAACGAGATCTCTTACAAATATTTTACATCAAAAGGGATCATTTTCAGCCGTCCAAACCACAGAGCAATTTTTTTTATGTTTTCTGTTACAATCATGATCCGATAGATATTTTTTTTATTCAGTATTATTTTGTGATGAGGCATTTTGTACCATTGTCACGCGGGAACAATAAAGTTGTTAATACTTTTGTGTTATATTTATTTTCTCGGAGTCTGGCTCTGTGCCCGGGTATTAGCAATAGGATCGCCCTTATTACATGGGACTTAAACATAACTGACTAAGTCTTTGAACTACGGGATCAGGGACTAGCGGGTTTGTTGTTACAGGAACGCAGGCATGCTTGAAATCACGTTTAATGCGTTTTTGTATCAAACAAAATATGTAGCCGCGTGCGAAGAAAAAGAAATACGCGTGCACGCGTGTGATGACAGACTGTATATGCACTGTCTGGTCTGACTGGTCAGTGTGACAAGCATGTCAGCGTGTCCGTCCTCTAAGCTTTGTAGTTAAGCTACTTATTTACTAAATACATAGATAATAAAACCAGTTTACGCGCCAGAGCGGCGCCAATAGGTGCTGCGTAACTAGAAAGAAAGAAAGAGAGAGAGAAAGAAAGAAAGAAAGTCAGAAAGAAAGAATGAAACTGCGAATAAAGTCCCGGGTTTGCTTCCCGCTTTTGCTTACTTCAAACCCATCTTCTTCAGTTTAAAGCAATCACATCCTCCTCACATCACACACATACACACTCACACACACACATCATCCAAGAGGTTCATATAATAATATGATGTTACTATAAGTTTATCACCTAATCGAGCATTGATCACCACGCTTGCTCAAGGTGGATTGGCGATTTCAAACTTATATTAACTATAAGTCCAGGTTTCCTCACGATGTTTTCCTTCACCGATGTCAATGATGTCTAAGATTAGGGCTGCCATCCGTCCGGGTTTCCCCGGATTTGTCCTAGTTTGGAAGGCGTCCGGGGAGCGTCCGGGCGGGGTTTTATTTGTAGTCCGGGTTTTACACTTTTCAAATAATCAACGGTCGCGGGCGACTCGAAACGCGCGCCGCTTGGCGTGACGCGGCTCGCCCCGCACCCAGTGCCGTGCAGTGTTTTTTTTACATGTACGACTGATAATAGTTCCTTTTAAAGCTTTTTAAGAAAATCTTAATTTGTTATGAGTTAAGAGTAGAGATATTTTTTTTTGTTACAAGAGTCTAATTTTCTTTTATTTAAAGAAACGAGAAATGTAAGTTCCTTAAATCTTTAAGAATATTTTGTTTTGTTTCCTTTTTAGACGTAATTTAGTTTAAATTGATTAAAAATAATAAATAAATATTTAAAACCATTAAAACTATATTTTTTTCCACTTTCCACTTGGAAAAAATAAAATCTCTTGAAACGTCCGGGTAGTAAGATCCAAAATCCGGGGTTTTCACGTTTCTTGTCCTGAGTGACAGACTTTCGAGATGGCAGCCCTATCTAAGATAAACTTCGAACATTGAGTATTGAATGTTGAGTATCTTCACTTGCTTATGTTGATTACTCGTCCAAATGCAAACACCGGCATCGTCAGGTGGCTTTTCAAGTTATAATAATCCGTATCTGACTAAACAGTCCCATGGTATGATATCTTTGCGCCATTAGAACCATAATGACGGTCGTTATAACTTGGAACAGATTTCCTGAAGGTATTTAAACGTTTAATCATCGAAGTAAATTGTGATTCCACCAGGGATAATATCCGTGTTTGTCTCAAGATGGTTTTGGATAAGTATCTTTGGTACAGATACATATAATAGGCAAACTCAAGTTTTTTCTAATATAAAAGACGCTAGACGTGTCGCTAGAAAGTGAGTTTGTTCCGCCACTTCTTCCCCAAAAAAAAATATTGGTGATCGGTGATTTTGATTTGTAAGTTTAGGCAGAAGCGTAGGTACCTACCTGTAGTACACCCACATTTCGCCAGTTATGTTTAGTTTAAGTTCAAAGTAATAAAAGGTGAGCCTATTGCCATTAATCGGACACAAAGCCAGGCTTTGGGCTGGTACTGAGAAAAACCAAATTGTAAACCTAAAAAACTTTTTGTTAGAACCGGGGATTGGACCCGGGACCTTACGTTCAGCTGTAGCGCATGCGACCAAGGACGCAGATTCTTTTCGCTGCAACAGCAATAGTTTTTACGACTTTCTCAAATATCGTCAATGCAAAAAGGATTCAAGGTACAAAAACCCATCCAGTTAAAATTTGATTGAATAAAAAAAACATGTAAAAGATTTGAAGAAAGCACTGATATAGCTGTAAAAATCACCCTGTGGACATGTATGTGAAGTAAAGGCGAATTGAGCTGTCATTCCATACTAATGCTAGGCATTGACAGTTCACTTCACTCAAGTTTTCACAGAGTAACTATTTACTGGATACATTTTTCTGCCAAATTATACCTACTTGAACAGTTGTGATTGGTTGTCAAAACAATCGAACAACTTGATCAGACATTTGACTTCGAAAACGTTGTTTTGAAGTCCCGAAGGCGATTCTCCGTTAATGGCAACTACAATTAACTCCCTATTAAATTCCCAGGCAGTCACCATGGAGACGTAATATTGAAATAACGTCTTTTAAACACGAAACAGACATTAAAAGCTAATGGTGTCGTTTGCATTTGATCACCTTCAAACTTTTACACCCTTAAAACGTGCTGGACCGTTCCAACTCAGTATAATAAATAATAATACGAGCCTTACTATCTCGCTGCATGGTGAAGGCCTCTTCTCAAACAGAGAAGGCGCGAGCATTGATCAATGTACTTGCTCAAGGCGGGTTGGCGATTTCAAACTTATAATAACTACTAATATAGAGCGAGGCCCCATTAGTGCATTGCGCTGCGTTGCGTCGTCGCAGCGTCGTCGCTGCGTCGTTTTCCATATATTTTTTATGACATGCCCCATTAGACCGTTGCGTCGTCGCGCGCGACGTTTCAACGGATCGACGGACAAGAGACGAAGCGGGAGGGAGGGTAAAGCGTTGCGTTTAGGGCATCGGAACCGGTTTTTCCCGGTTCTAAAAGAACCGGGAATTCCCGGTTCTGAGGGTCTCTTAAAGAACCGGTTCTGTAAAACGAAAAACCGGTCGTTTCGGTTCTTTCGGTTCTCTCTTCAAATAAATTTTGAAATAATATTATCTCTATAATACTCTTTATGCTAAATATCAAGGTATCATCCAAACAGAATAAATACTGTTATTTCACTGTTAAATGAATAAATAACGTTATTATTTTAATATTATTGATGAATCTTTGAGAAACTAGCGATTTTATAAAGGGATTCGGCAAATTTTTGATAGTATGGTAATGAAAGTTGTAATCACGGTAATGACACATACTAGCCGATAGCGAGCTGGTATTTGTAAAAAACGTACGAATATTTGAATTTCGGGCGGTAATCCTACAGCTCTCACCGTAACAATCTCTGGTTGGCAACAATGGTAGACGTGCTATCGCCATTTTGTTTAGTTCGATACATACAAACGTTGTGAGTGGGTGTATTGTTTTTGACGCCGATTTGACAAGTAAGTGACTTAAAATATTATTACATATTGTTATTATTATTTTTATCAATCAATTGAGAATACTTCTTTTAATTGCAATTTGTTAAGTATTACGCTTTCACTCTTGTGGGAGAAACATATTGGACGGAATAGATAGAATAATAACTAAGCCAGACTTGGCTGGACAGCGACATGAAAAATAAATAAATAGGTGTAACAAACTTTACATGATAAAGTTTGTTACACCTATTTATTTATTTCTCTTTTCTCACATTACTTTGTCTTATGGCATCCGATCTGATATTTATTGTGAGTTATACAACACAAATCAAGGTAGGTAGTATTTCAGTTTTGGGCACTTGGTAGAACACGTGGCGCGTGCTACATTAAAATACTTATTCTTAGTAGGTAACTAAAAACTAAATAATCATAAAAAATAACAGCGTTGCTCAGGCTGGACTAAATTACACTGGTGTTAATATTATGAGCTGTTTTAATATTATGTTCGTGTCGATTTTTGGTTATAAAAGACATGCCAGTTGCCTCACGATGTTTTAGCTAGGCCACCGAGTGTTCAAACATTCGACCAACTTGTCGAATCAATAACTTTACTAAGAAAGTTTATTAAATTTCAGACGCATGTTTCGATTGACTGTATTCCTGAAAAAAATACAAAAGAATGGATTTTGAATAGGTGATTAATAAGGCAAGAGACAATTAAGGCCTCTGTTTGGCAGTACTTTCTGAGAAACAAAAATAAAAGTGAAGCAAAATGTAAATTATGCCAAAAGATATTAAAATCAGGCGGCGGTAGCACGAGCAGTTTACAAAAACATTTAAAAAACGTACATAAACTTAGTATAGAAAGTCCAACTACATCAGAACAGGATAGTGCATGTACTACAAAAGAACTTCCGGACCCCGAAATACCGAAAAAGTAAAATTGTTAATTTTTTAAAAGTTAATTTTTTATTATTTAATGGATACTTTTTGATCTTTGTAGTATAGTGAATTATAAACAACTGATTGTTAATTGGTTGTGAAAATACTGAATGTAAAAGAACTGATTGTTGTCAAAAATACTTAAAAACGATGTTGTAATTTGAGTATAATTTTAAAAATATATATATATTTGCTTACCAATAAAATGTCTTTTATTTAGATCCTTTCCCTTTATTCGTTTTGATAGTAGGAATTCTAAATAAAAGATAGCATATCTTTTAAACTTGAATATATGAAAGAAACCCGAAAGAACCGAAAAAACCGGGTACTCGGTTCCAGCTTGAGTTTAGAACCGAAAGAACCGGTTCCTAAAATAGGGCCGATTTTCGATGCCCTAGTTGCGTTGTCGGAGCTCCGCTGCGACGACGGACAGTGATCCACTGCTAGAGGAGGAAGCTAGACGAGCGTAACATTTTTTTATCTTACGATGAGTAGGCAGGATATTGATATAGATTTTCTCATATCCTTGGTCCAAGAAAGACACAATAAATGGGAAAATTACACGAACATTGCATACCCTCTTGCGTTGCGTTGGCGCAGGGTCAACGCGACACAGGTGTGGCATACAATGCGTTGTTCCGTTGCGACGACGCGACGCAACGCAGCGCAACGTACTAATGGGGCCTCGACCATAAATGACCCGGCAAACTTCGTTTCGCTTTTGTTTTGTCAAAAACAAATGATTTACGTCCTATTCTCAGGGCTGAAACTGCGCGTGCAACCGTCGCGTGTCTACGCGCGTGGACACTCGGATGGGCTCCGTAGGAACGCGACGGTCCCTGTTTCGAGTACCCGTTGCGGAGACCGGAGTATTTTATTTACGCAGTGTCCCGTGTTCAACAATTTAATTTATTTTTATATTAATTTCGCTAGTTTCGGGCCCCGTTACATGGGTGCGGTTCGCGCCTTCCCGTGACGGACGCCCGTTCAGGTCCCTGCGACGGAGCACTTTTACTATACACACAAAATTTCAAGCCGTTTCGGAGGAGTTTGATAGTAAATAATGTTTAATGTTTAATGTTCATGTTTGTGTTGTGTTGTTGTTTGATAGTTAATCATGTTCCATGTTCTGTCTCTGCACCACCTTAAGGTAGACTGGTAGAAAATGCCTAAGGCATTAAGTCCGCCTTTGTACAGTTTATTTTACTAGTGCATAAAGTTTTAATAAATAAATAAATACTATGGACACGACAATTTTATGTTATACCTACTTACTTTTAAGATGACAAAAAATAGATCCAAAACAATAATAGCTACTACTACCTACTTTTTATTTAGCGAGTCTCTGTAGTGCTATTTAAACCCTTTGTGTTAGATAGAATTATAATGACAATATATATACATATAACCTAACCTAACTTACCGTACCTATCCTATAGCGAACCTAACTACCGAACCTAACTACCTTAATGAAATGCATTGATTTTGAAAGATACAAAATACATAATTTTGAACTGAACTTCTGCGCTGTGTCTGTGTCTCTTAGTAATACACAATACTAGAGTAGGCAGCAGTAGTATTTGTAATAGTAGTAGGAGATAACAATTTAATTCGATTGATATGTGTTGGCAACGAATTAAAAAAAAAATGAATAATTAAATTTAAGTATCAATTACTTGGCAATAATGTTGCAATATTTTCGTAGTGGCAACACCGTGACACTTCTTTCCTTGCCAGCTAAGCATCTAACCTGTGCGGTCACGTTTTTCCACTCTCGAATATTTAATTACTAAAGTATATAAGAAATACTAAATTGTATCAACGGTTGTGTACACAAAGCTGTACAATAAATAGTGTGCATCTTAAACGTCTTTGGATTCCCCCTGGTACGCAGCCCCAAAAATTATTCCTGGCGTGGCATAGCAGGACGCGTACCCGCCAATATGTCATCCATACATAAAAGACTACTTTGACTGGCCTGTTGGCCTAGTGTTTAGTGGCTATACCCGAGGTCTTTGGATTGATTCCCACCCTAGAGAAATTTTGTGTGATGAGCAAAATCATTTGTTCTGTCTGACTTAAATTGGGGTTGGGGGCACAGTGCCCAAAACGGTGGATAAGCGCTTAAAGAAGTGGAAGTTGGATATTGCTGATAGCTACAACAGGGATCTTTAAGTCAAGAGTGAATAGGTTTCTTCTAGGCAAGCGTGCTTCACCGTCGACCACATCGCGGCAGCGTCGCTTATCATCAGGTGAGATAGTGGTCGAACGCGATCTTCAATATAATTTTATAAATTATATCTTATTGTATATAAATGAATCCCTATTTCCTTGGTTATGGCATCACGCGTGTTTAATCGACGTGTTGTAGTCTTCGAGGCCTGCTTTCACCCGAACATTTCGGAACCTGTAGGTGCAGGGCGTGAGCGCGTCGCCGGTACAGACCTACAGGCACATCTGGGGGCTGTACTCAAATTAGCTAATTGTTTTTTTTATTGTGTGTCAGAAGAAGGTTCTTATGAAAGAAAACACATAGAATAGTTGAGCGAAACCTTAGAAAATTAAAGAAAACTTGACGACAATCAAACATTTTAAAATGCAGCGCCATCTTTGATCGCATGACAGGTGACAAATGTCTCCCCGGTCCATTTTTACACGACATGAATTGATTCTAAGGCGGAACGAATTAATTATACTAAAATAACATACATAGTTAAAACAATCAACTTGTTTTTTTTTAAAATATCAGTCCCAATAAACCTATAATTAGTTGCTTAATTATTCGTTTATCATCATTCAAATTTCAGCCATTACATTACACATTTAAACAAAATTTGTTTACGAAATAAATGTCGCAGCCATTTTGAGCAACTGTCGCGAGCAATCATGAAAAACCGTTTGATGAGTCCCTTAGCCTTTACAGAATGTGACACGGTCATGTGTTGGTCAATTTTGAACTTTGTGCTATAAGAGTTGGAGTTTAAAATTGTCTAAGCTACGTAAACTTGCAGAGTAAAAAGCAGCTTTTTCTATTAAAAGAATTTTAAAGCTGGCCTTCTTAGTGTAGCGTGTGTTTCTTTTTGAGGAGTTGGAGTAAGGGGAAGAGTAGGCTGGTTGTGTATGAAGACATTCTTTTCACATGTTTTAATAATGAGATCTTGCTTTTAGGGTACCGTACTCAAAAGGTGTCAATGAAACCCTTTATAACCTCCTACGTTCATTTGTCTGTCCATCAGCGGGCTGGATCTCACTAACCTTGATAGGTAGACAGTTAAAACTGTCACAAAGTGTGTTTTATTAATGTCGTTATAATAAACAATTCTACTCCTACTGTAGTTGTTGCAAAAATACATTGAAATGTTTGTACACAATTAATAAGGTAGAATGTAGAGAACTTAAAAATATTAACACCATCAACATCTACACTAATATTTGAAAGAGGAAAATTAGTATTTTTGTGTGTGTAACGAAAAACTCAAAAACTACTGTGCCAATTGTTTTAAGTGTGATGGTTATTAATTAATTAACACAACTTTAAGTACTTAGATAATTATTTTAATAATAAAATTTAAGTAGTTCCAGAGATAAAAAAGACATGAGCACATTGAGCACCAGATCATAGACAAACATATTTTTACTCTACACAGACTACCTAAAGCTCACACGCTACCACAGATAATGCTTTTGACATCATACTTCACCTTCCCTTTTTAGACGAATACACTTACAGTAATCAATTAATAACATTACAAATTTAACCTATTTATCGGCTTAACAATTCTGCCACATCTAGTTGTAATAACATTTGGTTTTGAGAGAGAGCTTACTTCCTCTCTAACATTATCCTCTCTCACATTATTTTTACTATTGTTCAAATAATATTTTTTTAAAGAATTATTTAAATAAATGTGGCTATCGTGGCTACTCTCAGTAAAGGATTTTTTTAAATGCTTTATATTTCTCCTCAATTTACCCTCTTCTCCATCCTTTTTAATCCAATACGATCTTGGTTCTTTACATTTTCCTACTATAGTTCCTTTTCTCCAAAACATATCCTTATCAGTTCTATGTACTATCTTATCACCTATTTTATATTCAATCTCTTTCTTCCTCACAATATTTTTCTGCTGAGAAAGTGACTGTTTTAATAATAACAGCTTATGAATATTTGGTACAACTTTTGCATCAAGAAGCTTTGAATTTATAGGAATAAGAGTACGGACCCTTCTACTGTTTAAAATTTGTGAGGGAGAATATTCTAGTCCTGTTAAAGGTGTATTATTATAACTTAATAAAAAGTCCCTGTAATCAACTCTATCCTCATAAGCTTTTCTCAATACAACTTTACTTATATGTACAGCTTTTTCGGCCATTCCATTGCTTCGAGGATAGTGTGGGCTGCTTGTTGTTAAGGTTATATCCTTGCTCTTATAATATTTATGACACTCAAATGAATTAAATGGGTTATTGTCTGCTATAATTTCTTCGGGATATCCAAACCTCATGTACACTTCCTGAAATGCATTCAAAACTGAACTAGAAGTTTTGTCATTTAAGGGCAACATTTCGAGCCAAAGCATATCTGCAAAATGCAAAAGTTTACCTGGTAAATAATATACATTTAAGTTATACATTAATAGTTTCAGTCTCAAACGCCTTAACCTAGGAGACCCAATTTTTGAAATGGGTTTTGACATAATAGCTACAATTGGTTTGTGATCAGTTTGTACATCAATACTAGAGCCATAAATATACCTATGAAATTTTTTGACTGCAAAAGTAATGGCCAAGAACTCTTTCTCAGTCTGGCTATAATTTTCCTCTGTCTCATTCATAGTTCGTGATGCACATGCTACTAGTTTCATTAAATTTTTATTAGCATATTCTTGGAACAAACAGCAGCCAATACCATTTTTAGACGCATCACATTGTAAAATAATTTTCCTTTGAGAGTCGAACGGTGTAAGTGATGGTGTTTTACATATATATGTATTCCTTTTTAGCTCAGCAAAGGCTAATCTATGAGCTGGTAACCAAATAAAATCAACATTCTTTTTAAGTAATTTAAGGAGTGGGGCCATTATATTTGCCATATCAGGTACATATCTACGTACATAGTTAAATGAACCTATAATTTGTCTTAATTCATTTTGATTTGTTGGTTCTTTTAAACTTAACAAAGACTCAACTCTATCTTTATCTAGAGACATCCCATTTTTGTTAAACACCTGCCCAACATACTTTACTTCGGTTTGTTTATATTGAAATTTACTTTTATTAAAAACAATTCCTAATTTCTTAGCCTTACTTATAACACTTTCTAGAACTTTATCATGTTCTAAAGCAGTATCTCCCATTACTAATATGTCATCAGCCCAAACTATAACATTTGGCATGTTTCCGAAGTGATTTTCAAGCACCTCCTGAAACAATTCCGGTGCATTCATTAAACCATATGGTAAAACTGAATATCTATATACACCAAAGGGTGTTGCAAAGCAACATTTCCAAGATGCCTCTTCAGAAAGGAGTAAATGATGAAATCCTTCAGTTAAATCAAGAACTGAGAAATATTTCTTTCCTTGTAGTTTAAAACTTAAATCATCTAATGTAGGTAACATTTTCGGTTTTTTTACGATGACTTTGTTTAAATCTAATGGGTCAAGACATAATCTTACTTTTCCATTTGGTTTCTCAACAATCACAATTCTATTAACAAATGCATTACTATTGATATTTGTAATCTTAATAATAGCCTTCCTAGCTTCTAATCTTTGAAGTTCTAATTTCAACGGTTCCAGTAGACATGAAGGTAGTCTTGGAGAAGGGTGACAAATTTGTACCGCTGTGGGCATAGTTGGAATTTCTACATATCCAGGCAATCTACCTATTCCTTCAAAAACTTGAATATTTCTTTTTATAAACTTTTCCTTATCATTATCAACAACAAGTGTATGTACCCTCTTAATTAGGTTTAGTGAGACACATGCTGGCAGACCTAACAACATAGTGCTAGAATCAACCACAACAAAATTTTCATGACACATATTTTCCTTATATTTACACATTAAATTTACAATCCCTATAGGTTTTACGATATTTCCCGCAAATGATTCAATTTTAATACTTGTTTCTTTTAACTTTATACCTAAATTTATGTTTAATTTTTCAAAAACTTTTTTTGGCATCACACTTATGTCTGCACCAGTATCTAGCTTACATTTAATATATTGATCTTCAATCAAAATATTTTCAATCCAATCTGTATTGTTCTCACCTGAATTTTTCACTTCGCCACAAAAAAGACTTTCACTAGACTCTGAATCTGAACGCTTATTGACTTCCTGAACTTTTTTGACCTTACAACTTACTGCAAAATGATTTAAAATACCACATTTGGTACACTTCTTGCCAAATGCGGGACATTCCCTTGGACCATGAAATTTTTGACATCGCCGACACTCAAACTTATGATCATTTCCCTGACCCTTCTTTTTCTTTAAAGTGTAGTTGTTTTTGCTGCGACTAACCCTAGCTTCATCAATTTCTATTGTTGGGTTCATTTCCTTAGCTTGGGAACGACTTACTTCACTTGCTCTACATATGTTTGCAACTTTGTCTAGTGTCAGATCATCCATCCTTAACAGACTTTCCTGGAGTCCTTTATCTTGGAGTCCCTGAACAATTCGGTCCCTTAGGAGCTGATCCTCTAAAATTTCCTTAGTACTGTTATAATTACATCTGGAGATAAGTTGTCTCAAATTCGTATAAAAATTTTCAAAATTCTCATTTGGTTCTTGTCTCCGTTCATTAAACTTGAACCTCTCAAAGACCTCGTTAAATTTCGGGTTTACATATTTCTCAATAGCCGCCAAAACTATCTCGTACACTTGAGAATTCTTTTCAGACAGTTTGAAACTTTGTATTACTTTTGTAGACTCCGGTCCCATCATATTTCTTAACAGAGATAACTTGATCTTATCAGAGGCGTCATCTTTACTAATCGCCACTAAATAGTCATCAAATAGACATTTCCAAAATTTCCACTCCGTAGATGCTGATTGTGATCTAATGTCAAAATTTGGCGGTAACTTAACTTGGTTACTTTCCATGATGTTTCGTACACTTTACACTTAGTGATTCCTTGTCGACTGCGCCATGTTTTAAGTGTGATGGTTATTAATTAATTAACACAACTTTAAGTACTTAGATAATTATTTTAATAATAAAATTTAAGTAGTTCCAGAGATAAAAAAGACATGAGCACATTGAGCACCAGATCATAGACAAACATATTTTTACTCTACACAGACTACCTAAAGCTCACACGCTACCACAGATAATGCTTTTGACATCATACTTCACCAATTTCAAAAATTCATTCACCGTTGGGAAGTTACATTATCTCCGGGTGACATAGGCTACTTTTTATTCCTGTATACCCCCGGGAACGGGAACTACGCGAGTAAAACCGAGTGATGTCTGTTAGTATTATACACCACTAATTTTTAATTAGTACAAATACTTAAAGGGCTTATTCTTGACAGTCTTCTCATTATATTTGTAAAGTATCAATAAATAATATCCATAAACAGCAAAGTTATTTTATATTCCATTTGTTTATATCCCATAAAGTCACCCAATTTATGGAAATATTGTACAGGATATTCATGACATAGTAGTATTCATAATTCGTCATCTCTCGCTCACGTTCGCGTGAACTCGCTCAAGCATGCCCCCCGCCTCCAACAGCTGTTTTCGTTATTTAAGTTTAAGTGTATTTCGTTTTTTTTTACTTTTGATTATGCAAAAATAATCAGTAACAGGCACGGATGCAGCCCAATTTTTTTTTTGTACTAATTAAAAAATAGTGGTGTATAGAAAACCCAACCACATTTCTCAACACGCGATTTATCGGAACATTTCCATTATGATAAATCACTATCGTTTAGTTCTGCACATGACAAGTTGCATCGAGATATTTTTACATTTTTATGCGCGCCCCCGAGCGCGGCGCCACTCGTTTATCTTGTTCAAACATGTTCTGGATAAAATGTCGTGTTGGTTTCAAATAACTGTCTGTATTTCGAGATTGAAATAGTGTTTATTTATAGTTAGGATCATTTTTTGTAACACACGACTACTATAATCAATGTTTTAGGGTCTAGAAATAGACTAGGGCTATAAAAGTCGTAATATTATATTACGATATTTTTCTTTCGCCATCAGACTCAATAAATATGAAAGTTTTAAGGAAAATTTTGAGGTCTGCACTTACTGGCTTTATTACCACTGATACGTACCATAGCTACAGACAGACCAAATCTCACATATATACATGTACGTACTAGCTTTCCGGCAAACTTCATACGCCTTTTTTTTAAATAGTTTACGACCTCAGACTCTACTGAATATAAGTTTCGGAGGAGTTTGGTAACAAACATCTGTGACACAAAAGTTTTTATTATTATTAGACGTAGTTTGAATCTTTCACTGCAATGGAAGCTGCAAGATATGTATAAGAATGATAACAAATTGACAAGCGAAGATATTCTTTTGAGTAATGATAACAGATCGTATCGATATAGACAATAGCTGACAAGCCACCTAGGCCGGATTGATAAGTAAAACAAGGAAAAAATTCCGTTCCTTATGACGTATTTCGTGGATGGGTCTTTCATCAAAGTTAAAATAAGCTTAAGGGCCCGTGCATAAAATTCGCTCGCTGGAGTTTAGGTAACATCATTGCGATGCTATATTTGCGTGTACCGTTCACGAACACACGCGTTAAGCTCGAGTGTAGTGATCGCTTAAACTGTTTTAATATTTTATATCATATTTTGTGTTTCTAAGTAAATTAAGACGGTTAAGAAATAAATCTCCGGAATTTTTGTTTATACATATTTGTTTACTATGTTGGTACACAGGTTAAAGTACACAAGTTAAAAAATAATACGAATATGTAATAAACTGAAGATTAATGTTACTTTTAAAATTTCTTAAAAGTGATTCAAACAATAGAAAAAAAATACTGATTAGTCTTGAAATCTCCGGAAAGTAACGACATTGTATCAATTTTTTTTCCGTACGTTGTAGTAAAAATTAAAAAAGTGGTTCCCTCACGTGCAAGTAGACTATATACTGGTTTTGGTAGGATTTTTTGATTTTCAAAATCTATTGCAGTTTCTTGTTACTAAATGTTCATACGACAGTCTCGCGTCATTTTTTGAAAACATGTGCGTGAATTTTAGTGATTTTTCATGAATACGTAATTTATTTCCAAAATGTAATTCCTCAACATGCAAAGCAAGGAACTCGTCTTTTCAAATCACAAATAGGATTGTATAAATTCTTCTTCTCTTTCTCACAAATAATGATTACAGTTGATCAAAATCAGTCGATTTCAGGCACGGCCCCTTAACGAGGTCAGTCCGTAGACGCGGGACCATTCACTACATAGGTACTACATATTGATACCCCTCCATGCATAGAAACTACGTTAAACCGTTGACCTCTGTTTTCATTTGAATATCGATAGGTGACAGGTGTAAGTAGTCAGAAGTTTGACTACCCGGAATGCCACGGTTTTTTTTTACAATTAGTATCTACCTTAACACGTCTTCTAAGATTTACTTTTGTCGTTTTATTTCTCGTGCGTGTCCCCAATTTTTTCATGATTTTGTTTACCTTCGGCTCCATGTAGGCAAAATGTACGAGCGAATATTGCTCATACAGCAAAAGTACGTTTATGCGTACCGAACTAACAACAAGTCAATTCAGTCGTAACTAAGATTCAATTTTACAGTTTAGATTTCACAATTTAATGTCTTGTTATTCCCCATATCCCCATTATTATGGTGTATTTTTACCCTTTCAATCATTTTTAAATCTTTTCTTTCACTATACTTTCTATTTCTAGTTAACATAGTTGTTATAAATGCCGTGAAACTCTGTTATTGGTTTAAGTGAAAATTGTCACCATTTTACTATCAACGTGCAGCGTGTGTAGACCTCACTTTTACATGCTAGTTACTTCCACAAACTGCATTAGGCTGTTCATTGATAGTGGGTTGGGCCTTCTCCTTCTATTATGTCTATAATCATGTAACTTAATAAATAAACTGTTGAGTTTCCAATAATAAAATACTCAAAATAAAATAAAAAATAATTTGGAGAGGGGTTGGGGTGCAGGGCAATCTATAACTACAAAACATTAAGTGCGGCTCAGATAACCAACAAATATATCATCATCTGAGACTTCACGTTGCTGCGTTGATTAATTGCGCAGATAGATGGCGATTGCGTTAACACCTTAACTGTTTCCATAAATAAAACTTTAACCTTAAAACTTAACAGTGGTTTAGTACTTACAGCTACTACCGGGATATCAGTCAACGACAAGAAAACTCCAACACAAACAGTGTCATAGACTTCCACAGGGCCTGTAGTCTAAACGGTAGCCATAAAATCTATGTTAATTTTCAAAATGATAGTCATTTATCTCACCAACAAAGATACAAACTGATAGCAAACCATGTGCTAGTAGAATGTCAGCTCTTCACTTCATCAGGCATTTCCTATGATTCATATTCGCAATTCATCATGAGTCTAATTTTTATTGTCACCTCAGACTTTGTATTATCACATCAAAATATAAACACTTGAAGCTTATCAGACCAATACCTTGCTATATAAACAGATTACCACACGAGATGATATATCAATCAGTCATGGCTCTTTTAAAGTTATTTGTGGTGTTCCTAACTTTGGTCGCCATCGTTCACCTAAAGTCAATCGAAGAAAGCAATGTGAAAGCAGAATTAGAGGCGTATATTGAAGAGAAGAGGGCAGAAATCAACCCCCGGTACAGACTACACTACCACGTGGCTCCCCCTGTAGGCTGGATGAACGACCCAAATGGATTTTCATACTACAAAGGCGAATTTCATCTGTTCTATCAATTTTATCCTTATGACAGCCAGTGGGGCCCTATGCACTGGGGACATGTAGTGAGCTCAAATCTCGTGGACTGGACCCAACTACCTACAGCCTTACTGCCTGAAAAAGAAATGTGTTTCTCGGGCAGTGCTGTCGTTAAAGATGACACCATGGTCTTAATGTACACAGGCCACATATTAAGCGATGACGAATCTTCTTACAATGAAACCCAGTACTTGGCGTTCAGTGATGATGGCGTGGTATTCCACAAGTATGAAGGTAATCCAGTTCTGCCATATGCACCTAATGGATCCCCGGATTTCCGAGATCCTAAAGTATGGAAGCACGGTGACCACTGGTATGTTGTACTTGGAAGCAAGACTGAATACCCTGAAGAGGAAAAAGGCATAGTGTTGCTTTACAGATCCTCAGACATGATCAGCTGGGAATTCTTAAGTGTCCTAGGAGAATCTACTAGTGGATTAGGCTTCATGTGGGAGTGTCCTGACTTCTTCGAGCTTAAAGGTAAACACATCCTTCTTATATCTCCTATGGGCATTCCCGAAGAAGGTGACAGATACAAGAATTCGCACCAAACCGGTTACATCATCGGAAGTTTCAATTACGAGACGTTTGAATTTTTACCTGAAGTAGATTTTCAAGAACTTGACTACGGCCATGAGTTTTACGCTGCCCAAACTACAGAAGAAGATGGGACAAGATATCTGATAGCATGGTTTGAAGGACGTGACGAGGATGTTGACGGCTGGTCAGGAGCCATGACTATCTTCAGAGAACTCGATTTAGTTGACAACCGTATTCTTATGAAGCCTGTTGAGTCGATTACTAGTCTGAGAGAAGAATTAATATGGGATGGGAAGGTTGCACAAGGTAACAGTATACACTTTGATAAGACTGGAGAATTATTGGTGAACGGTGACTTGAGACAACACATTGAATTAGAAATCAAAGGCAGTAATGGTGGTGGTCAAGTAAATTTGCGATGGGATCCTGAAGTACGTAAAGTTGTGGTTGATAGAGAAGGAGATATCAGACAAGTCGAATGGTTTCCTCTGGATTCCGAAGTTTGGAGGATATTTCTAGATGCTTCTACTCTGGAGCTGTTTTGCGGTGAAGGGGAGGTTGTGTTCAGTACGAGGGTTTTTCCTGATGGAGGCTGGCAAGTGACGAATCTGAGTCCACAAGGCTTAGACGTTGTAGCTTACAAATTAAGGAGAAGTGTGCCTGAATAGTTTGTGTATATTTATGATCTCAGGGTCTAACGGAGTGAATAGAAACGCAGAGGTGAATAGAAACATATTTGTTGGGAATTTTCACGTGGTTATAGCATTGTTGGTAACACATACAAGAAGTCTAATGTTTCTGATTACCTATATAAAATTAATAATTTCTCCTCATCAAAGCATTTGTTCCTATTTACCCATGCGTTTCTATTCACCTCGTTTGGTTGTGACTGATTCTTGGGATAAAACATTTTGTGGTAAAAGAGTATTTTTTGTTAAGACTTATTATATTAACTTGGACTGAAATAATTGTTTTGATAATTTATGAAATGGTTTAGTACTCTTAATTTAGCTGCATCTGGTTAGACTTCGAGAAAAGGCCAGATTGGATGTTAGATGATAGTTGATGAAATGATAGTTTGTCGTTTGAGGATAGTTAGAATAAGGACTTGATGTGTTCTCCGAGAAACAAAGGGGCCTCAATCAACTATCTACGATGCGACCTCGTCAAGCGTCAATAACCTGTGATCGACCAGTTTGGCTGTCATCATTTAACAACAACCACCAATCTATCAAAAATTTTCAGATTCCCCAATAAAATACCCAAAAACCAGAACTTGGCAAACACCTGTTTTTAACTCGACACAGTCGGTTAATTAACGTAAAGTGTCTGAAAGAAATTAGTATTCTGTGTTTGTGCTGCAATTGAACTCATTAGAACAGCGGGAATTACACCTGAATGCTGTGGTATGCATGATAATGACTGCATTAACTTACAAGATGTTTCAAAGAATATAATTTATTTTTAGGTAAGACTTTATAAAATCTATATCTTTTTTGTTTCATCACGCGTGAACGGCTGGACAAATTTCGCTAATTCTTTTTTCGTTGTGATTGTTATTGTAAGGAGAAGGATATTATGAAAGAAAAAGTTAAGAAAGTTGAGCGGAACCCAAGAAAATTTAAGAAAACTTGACGACAATTAAACGTTTTAAAATGCAGCGCCATCTTTGATGACATGACTGGTGACAAATGTCTTCCCGATCCATTTTTACACGACATAAATTGATTCTAAGGCGGAACGAAGTCTGCTGGGGCAGGTAGTCATAACTAAAATTACTCTATTACAAATAAATACTTAAGTAGGTATACAGGGTGTAACGGAAAGGGTATATACATACAAACAGGGTGAATAGAGTATTTAATAACGAGTCTTTCCTCAAAATTTCAGCTCCCAACTAATAACTTTGAAACTTTACGATATTATTTAATATCGACAGTTTAATAAATGCAAAATCATAACAAACGTGTCACCACACTATGAGGGTCATAATCCTGTCCGGCAAGGTTCAAGTATATCTATCTCGGGTTCTGCGCGCCTAGTACAGACCTATCGGGCTCTGCCTAACCGACGAAGGCGCGACGGGCGCGAGCGGGCTCAACTTTACAATTATGTATGTATATGTATAAAAACGTTGCCATGTCGTTTCTTATCACCAAGAGAATCCGTGCACTTCGGATGTAGGTATATACCCTTTCCGTTACACCCTGTATACAGAAGGAGGTTGTGGCTAAATTGTATCAGCCGCGCGGTTCGGTTAAGCGGTTGTTGAGAACGATCCTGGGATGGGTGACCATTCATTACATACGAAGACTCTTCCGTGCCTTGGAAAGCACTTTAAGCCGTTGGTCCCGGCTGTCATTTGTAGATCTTTGACAGTCGTAACTTATAGTAGAAGCTCAAAAATGTGATAACCAGTTGAACCAATAGGTATCGTGTTACCCAGTTACTGGGTTGTGGAGGTCTGACAGGCAGTTGCTCCGTGTAAAACACTGGTATTCAGTTGCATCCGGCTCAACTGGAAGCCGACCCCAGATGACGACTTACCTGTACACGCTAGAAATTAAATTATACAAAACTAATAACTACCTCTCTCTAAAATATGGCGTCGAAAAATTTATTCGCATCGCTATCCACTGGAAGTGTACCCAAAAGACTGGAGCGGCATTGCCTCGTTGTATGGCAATGCTTATTACTTTGACCAAGGTAAAAGCCGCTGGGTCACGCGAATTGTAAATGGAGTTTAGAATCATTATATTTTAATTAACTTTTACGTTTAACGTTCAAAAGTTTCTTTTAAATGGCCTTGTACTTAAATGATTTGACTTTGACTTGGTTGTCAGACTTCCAGGCTTGTATAATAATAAAAGCCTTTATTCGGACACAAAAAAAGGATATTTACATAATACTATTTAAGTTATCGACTCTTCTGAGTCGATGACATCGACAACTTGGTCTGTTTGCCTAGCTTTGGCAAATGCCTCCTCCATTTCTTTACACTCTGCTCGGTTTAGGGCTTTCCTTGTCCATAGTTTTCCTGCTATCGTCTTTATCTCGTCTTCCCACCTTCGAACTTGTCTGCCTCGTTTCCTTTACCTGCCCCTCCAGGCATCTAATTACCCATAACGACTGACTGTTGATTGCATCACTGGTTACCATCAGGTGGGATTGCAGTCAAGTACTAGTTTATAATATTTATAAAAAAAATGACGTGTGGCACTCGGAGACTGCCGCGGTAAAGCTATTGCATAGCATTTTCTATCAACTCCTCACCTCTCCCCCTCCCCATTCCTCTCCTCTCCCCTCTCCTCTTCCCCATTCCTCTCCTCCCCCTCTCCCCCTCCCTCCCATTCCCCCACACCTCCCACGCCCCTCCCATCACCCCTCCCTCCCCTTCCCTCACCCCTCCCTGTTTCCCCTACCTAACCCCTCCCGACCCCTGCCTCTACCCGTCCCCCTATCCCCTCCCCTCCCCCTCCCCTCCCCCCCTTCCCTCCCTTCCCCCACCCCTCCCCTCCCCGTCCCCTCCCCCTCCCCTCTCCCTCCCTTCGATTATTCAATTCGATTCGGTAGTTCCTGAGATTAGCGCGTGCAACCAAACAAACAAACTCTTCTGCTTAGTATAGATTTTCAATATCGGCCCGGAGTCTGGATACGTATACGATTGATAGCATTAGGCTCGTCCTCTATAACATGGGACTTGAACATAACTGGGAAAATGTGGGTGTATTATAGGTACACGACTGCCTAACCCTTCAGGGGATAACAGGCGTAATGTTATGTTAAATTGTGCTTGTCTGCAAAACGTTTATAAACTTTGCATTCATGCAATCAAGCTGTAAATGATTAATTAGGACCTAAATTACGATTCGCTGTCGAAAAAAACTTGTTTTGTCTTAGAGCTCTTTTTTTCCAAGAATACTATGACGCGCGTACAGTTACGTTGTTTTATTTATTGTCAATACAAGGTGAAGAGGTGAAAGATATTACAAAATGATTGATTATTTCTAACGAAAATATAACTAAGTATTTATCGTAAAAATATAGGTTATCTAATAACCTTGAAGTAAAATAACTTGCCTTACGCGCTTATTGTTGCGCAGATCAGCGCAATATAATTAAATCATAGTTTAGTTAGTTGGGCTGGCAATCTGGCATTATGTTAAGTGAAAAAAAGAGACTAGGTATAGATTTTATGTGACAAATTAGGAGCACTGCTAAGAAATACTAAGTTTAGTAGTTCTTTAATTTTTGTCTTCCTCTTTATTCAATTTAGTTAATATTTGGGTATAGTATATTAAAGATTTTCGATTATTTTTCTTAGGATTAATTCACACCGAGACGCGACGCGACGTGACGCGACGCTGCGCCGCACACTTTAAAAGAGCGACTCAAAATATAACTTTATTTTCTACACGAAAAGGTCCCACAAATTGAGATCATTTCGTGTGCGCGCAGCGTCACGTCGCGTCGCGTCTCGGTGTGAATTGACCCTTAATGTTCGAATTTGATCCAAAGGATTAGACATTGTACGTGGATAGATAAATCGAACTCAGTTTCAATCACAGAAAACATTTATTTTTAATTATGCACTTCAAATCACGCCTAAATCCCCAAAATAATAGACATTATAATATTAACCTTAACATTACAAAAACATAAGAAACAAAAAATAAATTAGGTACTATTATGAGAATTAAAAACCAGTCAACAAAACATCAAACATGAGATGCAAACTATTCAGGAACACTTCTTCTTAATTTATAAGCTACAACGTCTAAAGCCTGAGGGCTCAGATTCGTCACTTGCCAGCCTCCGTCAGGATGCACCCTTGTGCTGAACACAACCTCCCCTTCACCGCAGAACAGCTCCAAAGAAGAAGCATCCAAAAATATCCTCCACACTTCGGAGGCCAGAGGAAGCCATTCCACTTGTCTTATATCTCCTTCTCTGTCTACCACAACTTTACGTACTTCAGGGTCCCATCGCAGTGTAACTTGACCGCCACCATTACTGCCTTTGATTTCCAACTCAATGTGTTGGCCCAGGTCACCGCTCACCAGTAATTCTCCAGTCTTATCAAAGTGTATACTGGTATCTTCTGCAACCTTCCCATCCCATATTAATTCCTCTCTCAAGCTGATCATCGTCTCAACAGGTTTCATCAGGATACGGTTGCCAACTAACTCGAGTTCTCTGAAGATGGTCATGGCACCTGCCCAGCCGTCAACATCCTCAGGATATGGGACGTCCCACATTGAAAACCACGCGATCAAATACCTCTTTCCATCTTTTTCAGTAGTTTGAGTGGCGTAGAAATCATGACCAAAATCAATTTCTTGGAAACTTCCTTCAGGTATGAATTCAAAGGTTTCGTAATTGAAACTTCCAATGATATAACCTGTTTGGTGAGTATTTTTGTATCTGTCTCCTTGTGGGATCATACCTTGGGGAGACATCAGAAGGATGTGTTTACCTTTGAGCTCAAAGAAGTCAGGACACTCCCACATATATCCCATTTCTCCTGTAGATTCTCCTATAATACTTAAGAATTCCCAGCTGATCATGTCTGAGGATCTGTAGAGCAATACTCTCCCTTTTTCATCGTCAGTCTTACTCCCAATAACAACATACCAGTGATCACCGTGCTTCCATACTTTAGGATCTCGGAAATCTGGGGATCCATTAGGTGCACTTGGTAGAACTGGGTTACCTTCGTACTTATAGAATTCCACGCCATCATCACTGAACGCCAAATACTGAGTTTCATTATAGAAAGGTTCTTCGTCTTTTGTTTCGTGCCCTGTGTACATTAAGACCAGAGTGTCATCTTTAACGACAGCACTGCCCGAGAAACACATTTCTTTTTCAGGCACTAAGGCTGTAGGTAGTTGACTCCAGTCTACAAGATTTGGGCTCACTACATGGCCCCAATGCATAGGGCCCCACTTGCTTTCATAGGGGTAAAACTGATAGAACAGGTGATATTCTCCTTTGTAGAAGGTAAATCCATTTGGGTCGTTCATCCAGCCCACAGGGGGAGCCACGTGGTAGTGTAGTCTGTACCGGGGGTTGATTTCTGCCCTCTTCTCTTCAATATACGCCTCTAATTCAGCTTTCACATCGCTTTCTTCGACTGACTTTAGGTGAACGGTGGAGGCCAAAGTGAGGAACACCACGAATGACTTCAAGAGAGTCATGACTGATTGATATGTGATCTTGTGCGATAATCTGTTTATATACTGGTTTTGGGGGTTGATAAGAGATTTCAAGTGTTTTGTTTTTGATATGATGATATAACACATGTCAATGTGTTCGATTTTATCTCTTCTCGGTGGCGTTAATAATGCTTGTGTTGGTCTGAGAATCTGTCGCAAAAAAATGTGCCACGTTGTTGTCTAGTGATAATAGGTATCAAATGAAAAGGCATAAGACATTTTATGTCTCTTCATTGTTTTGACTGACCTGTTGGTCTAGTAGTTAGTGACCCTGATTGCTATGCCGGAAGTCGGGGGTTCGATTCCCACCCAGGACAAATGTTTGTGTGATGAGCACGATCATTTGTTCTGTGTCTGGGTATAATTAATCTATAATATGTATGTATTTAGAAATATGTACTTAAGCATGTTTATGTTAATACCTTCTAACCAGTTTAAGATTAGATTTATTAAGATTGTATTGCATGCACACTGGTTTTTTTTTAATTATCTATTTTTTACTGTGAAGCAAGAAATAAAAGGCTTTTTTTATTTTTATTTATTTATTTATAAGCAAGTTTATCAGTTGTTTAGTACCCATAACACAAGTCCTACTTAGATATGGCGCTCAGTGTGTGGAATTTATTTTTATTAAATATTTATTTACTTATTATTGCAGGAAGTATTGGAATAGTAATCGGCAAAGACATTCAATACATATAGACAGGACATCACGAACAAAATTTTCGTCCGAAAAAGTGTGTCCTGCTGGATACAAGTCTATGAGTTTTTTGTAGTACGCTCCGCTGCCGCTCCAATATTCATATATTATTCTAGATGGCGTTACTGAGACATGAGATCAAAGTTTTTCTATGACACTTCCTTGACATGCCCGCTCTATAGTATTTTAAATCTCTTTGGTAATCGGCAACAATTTGTGATAGGATTTTAACAGCGCCCTCTACATTGCGTATGAGGAATTAATTTCAATTACTATTTGTAATACAGTTCAAAAATGTGTGCTAGGGTACAGGTCTGAGTGCATACAGAACAAAATAAGTGTGTATGGATTGTAACATGGTCTGTAATATAAAAAGCAGGCTTTGGCGACATGACTGCAATTTGTGAAAATAAATTGCATGTGGAAACGAATAAGTTAATAGTATGAACCTATTGGAGCAGCTTCAGGCTGAATAATAACAGCCTGACGAGTCTCAGCCTAGTGGTTCGATGATGAAAAGGGCTTGGAATTTTCTGGCATATCTGCTGTTGTGATTTCATGTTACCTAGATTATGCTTATGGTGCTACTCCATCGATAATCCGATATGCAGCCACCTACCTTACCTAGCTGAACATGTTCGTACTTGTATTTTTGTTTAACACCATTTCATACCATGTTTAACGCAAATAAATGATGATGGCGCTATACAAAAGGGGTTACAAGAGACAATTTCATTATCTGCCTGGCCTACCATGTTGGGGTCGGCTTCCAGTCTATAAATACTAGTGTTTTACATGGAGCAACTGCCTGTCAGACCTCCACAACCCAGCCCCCCTAGCCAAGTTACAAACGATTCGTATCTATTCTCTTTCTACAATCGAGAACGCCTCAAATCCCTTTGTTTTGACCACGTGACTTATCACCTTTTGCTAAGTCACGTGGTCAAAACAAAGTTTCGATTGTAGAAAGAGAATAGATACGAATCGTTTGTAACTTGGCTAAGGGGGCAGGTCTTGGTTAACACGATACCCCTTGTTTAAACTGGTTGTCAGACTTTTAGGCTGTCGACTACCCGTAACGACTGTCAAAGCTCTGCAAAAAACAGCAGAGACCAACGGCTTAAAGTGCTTTTCGAGGCACAGAGGAGTCTTGTTATATGATAAATGCTCACCCATCCATAACATTAACCTTCGAACGACCTGGCAACTGTTATTATTATTTTAGCTTCAAGCTTTTCATGTGACAATATGATCTCTTTTTAATTACCCAAGCTAGTGCTATTTGCCTTACTTAATGGTATTTGACCCTCGGCTCCCATTCTTGGAACACTAGATTTTGATAACGGTAGTTATATGAGGCGCAATAATAATAATATGTTGTTAGTAACTACAACCTGGTGTCAAAGTTCTTCTGTCGCCATAAGCCTCCGACTCAGCTTCACATGCCGCCAGAAATCATTTAATCTCTCAGGCAGGTTTCTTCACGATGTTTTCCTTCACCGTTCTTGAAGCTAGTAGTAAAATTATATCATATCGCACATGATTCCAAAAAGCCAGAGTTGCGTTCCTTGGATTCAAACTCGAGACCTATACTTGACAGTTTGCCGATCACACACACTAGGTTAACATTCCTTTGTAATCCTAAGGAAACCAATAAAAAAAAATATCATAGAAACCTTGAAAATTTAATGAACAAAATAAAGAATTCATTTAATACATCAGAAACACACGTTCGTGTAGCGTACGACATTAGGGAATAACAACTAACTGGTAATAACAAAAATAACAAACACTTATCAGGTTCAAACATCAAGAATAGTTAAGGAAGTTAATTTCATTTTCATTTTTTTCTTTCAAATGAAGTGGCATTTGAAAGGGCAGAAAAAAAATAACATCTTATGCAGGGACACTTCTCTTCAAACTAAATGCTACAACGGTTATGTCTTGAGTGGCAGAATTGGTTACCTGCCATGTCCCAGTAGGGTATACTCTGGAGCTGAACACCATTTCACCTTCACCACAGAACACCTCTATCGAACTAGCATCTAAGAAGATTCTCAAGGACCGGGAGGAGACGGGAGTCCATTCTGCTTGCCTTACGTCTGCCGTAGTTACCCCTCTGTCTAACGAAATTTTCCTAGTTGCCGTATTCCACTCTAAAGTGACTAACTTAGTATCACTGCTACCTTTAATACTCAAACTAAGATCCCTTGTCATATCAAAAGTAACAATAAGTTCACCTGTTTGAGCAAATGTCGTTATTGCTGCACTTGCTGCCAGGGTTCCATTGTGAAGAACTGTGTCTCTAAGACCTGTGATCGCTTCAACAGGTTTCATCAAGATCCGATCTCCACTTAATGTCAGCTCTCTGACGATGGTCATAGCTCCTGCCCAGCCACCACTACGCTCCGTAAAGACACCATCCCACGATCCCATCCATGCAATTAAATACCTATGGCCATCTTTTTCCATTGTCTGAGTTGCGTAAAAATCGTGGCCATAGTCAATCTCCTGGAACGGCACAGTTTGAATGAACTGACCTGTTTCATAATTGAAGCTTCCCATGATGTATCCTGTCTGGTGCTGGTTCTGGTACCTGTCACCCGTCCTATTTGCTGCTGGTATCCCTTGAGGAGACATAAGCAGGACAAAGGTCCCGCCCAACTCGAAAAAGTCCGGACACTCCCACATGTAGCCCAGGTCACCATTAGATATACCCACTTGACTGAAAAACTCCCAGAATCCCATGTCTAATGACCTGTACATCAATACTCTGCCTCGCTGGTTTACAGTCTGACTGCCGGTGACGACGTAATAGTAGTTTCCACGTTTCCAAACTTTAGGGTCCCGGAAATCGTGAGAGTTATCGGGCGTGAACGAAATAACGGGGTTCTTGGCTTTGTATTTGTTGAAGATAACACCATCGTTGCTGAACGCCAAGTACTGAGTCTCGTTGACAGAACCATCACTATTTGTCATGTGAGCAGTGTACATTAGAACTAATGTCCCATCCTTTTCGATCGCGCTGCCCGAGAAACACTGTTCCCTTTCCGGTAGTAATGCAATTCGTTTTTGTGTCCACGTCACTAGATCCTGGCTTATGACGTGTCCCCAGTGAATACTACCCGTCGACGTTGCAAAAGGGTAAAATTGATAGAACAGGTGAAAATTTCCTTGGTAGTAAGAAAATCCATTGGGGTCGTTCATCCAGCCGACTGGGGGAGCTACGTGGTAGCGCAACCGGTACGTGCTATCGATACCTGATAGGCGGCTGGTGATGTTTGCTTCCACCGCATCCTTAGCAAGAGTTTCAAGAGCAGTCTCTTGCAAGTCACACCCCAGAGCAGTCGCGAACACACTTACTAGCACCACGTATAACTTTAGCACTTCCATGGTTGATAGGTACGCCCTTGTGTGGTGAGCTACGGTTATATATAGTGTTAATTACAAGTACTTACTGATTACGCGTGAGGTGCGATTACATAGAGTGTTTTGTTTTGAATCACCTTCATTATGACACGTGAATGATCGTGTTTCTTTACTAGACTGAATATAAAACTACGGAATTCTTACGGAATAGACTACTTGTAGTCTAGACCTTGAGGCCAGTCAAAACTCAGTTATGAGATTGACGTAACGTTTTTGACAAGCAGTTCTAGAAATACATGACAGCAGATGGGCTAATAATGTCAACTGATAAGCTATGCAAAATTGTCTACATGTATGAAAGCCAGTCTTGCAATTTAAACAACAAAGGCTTGCATTTATATTAAAGCGAAATATCATACCAGGCATGAACAGAATGACTAGTGGATGGCGTTATACAATAATGTGATTCATGCCGACATAATGCCGCGCTACTGCAGCTATGTTCGCAGAAGCGGGCATAGATGGTTTTCACGCCATCATGCGCAAGCGATGCGCCTCCATCATGCGCAGGGTACGCGTCAGCCCCAACAGCATCCTGAGCACTATAGCGGACAGGTGGGACAGTCCCATACTGGGCCATTGGGTACGCCTACATGCCACTGTGGCGTTTAATAAATCCTATTTTTTATTTATGTCTATGAATTTCAATTTGTAATGTATATATTTTATGATTGTATGTTGTGCCTACTAACATAGTTTATAAGTTGCAATTGTTACTAACCATAATGGATATTTATATTTTATTATTGTTTTTTTTTTTGTGCCTACTAACATAGTTTATAAGTTCCAATTGTTACTAACCATAATGGATCATTGCTGTCTAAATTAAATAAATTATTATTATTATTATTATTATAATTATTTAACGATAATTTATATTTATCTTGATCGAATGGAATATAAAAATCTGTTATGTCAATCCTGGCTTATTTTACATAAGCCAGGATTGACATAACAGATTTTTATTAGTGAACTGTATCAGAATACATTAGTATTAAACAGACACAACCGGATGAAGAAACTGTACACTTTGGTGGCGCCGCAAGTGCCGTGCTAGTACTAGTATTAACATACAATAAGAACTGTTATGTTTATATATTTATTTATTTATTTATTAAAACTTTATGCACAAGTAAAAAAAACTGTACAAAGGCGGACTTAATGCCTTAGGCATTTTCTACCAGTCTACCTTAAGGTGGTGCAGAGACAGAACATGGTAGGTGCAACAGGGTAAAGAATTAAGGACAAAAAAGAATAAAAAGTTACACATAAAAATAAATACACAGATACATACATACTTATAACAAAATAATAGGTAGTCAAGAGAGATAAAAATACGTTGAAAGAGAAAAACTAGTCTGAGAATCAATCAACTCTGTGATGTACCTGCCAACATCTTATGAAGATGTTCACGAACTTTTAATTTGAATGTGAACCGGCTGGTTGCCATCCTGATGTTCAGAGGGAGCGCATTCCAAAGGAAAACCGCCTGGACATAGAAGGAAGATTGAATAAAACCAGAGCGGTGAGAAGGACATCGTAGAAGACGATTGTTCGTGGACCGAAGATTCAAAGTGTGCGCAGAGCATAAATATTGAAAGTGACAAGTCAGATAAGAAGGAGAAGTGGGTTTGTCAAGTAACGAGAATAGGGTTGTCAATGTTGAGGGCAGGCGGCTCTGCGCTGACGGATAGGCAGCCATTTTAAAAGTGACCGATGCTCGGAAACTTGGTCATACTTGCGTAGGTTGAAAACGAATCGAATGCAGTTATTCAGAAGCCGGTCGAGTTTATTGAGAAGATCTGCATTCAGGTCATAGTAGCACACATCACCGTAGTCAATTATGGGAAAGATAAGGGCTTGTACAAGCAGTGCCTTAATGTTCGGCGGGAGAAGATTTTTTAACCGGTACAGTGACCGCAACGTTCCGGTGATTGTTTGGTGGTGATATATTCATGTTTTACCATCTTTAAGGGGCTTATGGTGAAATAATAACAGCCACATCGATCGAAGGTTAAACGAAGGATGGGTGACCATTCATTATTAAAATATGCGCCACGGAAAGCACGTTAAGCTGTTAGAATTAGCTTTCATTTGTAGATCTTTGACCATTGGAAAATTAAATGACATTAAATGAAATTAAATACAAAATGGGTTCCAAGTGCCCATCTAGTTTTCCGGGACATCGCCAAGCGGTGGATCGACTCTTCACATGACCAGAAGGCTGGCCTTTATTTATGTCAGAGAATCAGCATTGCAATTCAATGTGGCAACTGGCAATGCGGCCAGTCTTTTGGGAACATTTCCCGTTGACAGCGAGCGGTGCGGATGAATTTTTTGATGCTCGATTATTATTTTACTTTTCTTTTTGTTTTTATTATGTAAATATGTTAGTAGAAGTTGATAGTGTAAATAAAGAATATTTAGAAGTAGACAATAAATATGATTTTCAATTGTTCATGTGTGAATAGTTCCGTCTGACATGACTCGCAACCAAATAGCGAACACAGTGGAGAGTCGCAGATGTTGCAGCTATCCTCCGAATTCATAACTTATGTGACCCGAGTAACTTGGAGAAATACATATCAAAACACGAGTTATGAATTCTTAATACAATAAACTGTGGGTAACCGAGTGCCGCGTTTGTTGGGAACTATTGGAGTATGAGGCTTGTGGTTGTCGAGGGTTGCGGAAGTATCTTTTGTTCCCGTGACCCCCGGCGCAGGTGTGAGATGGAAAACCGCGGTGGTTTTTAGTTAGTAAGAGTCTGATAGGGCGGAGGACATCCATGAGGACTTTCCTCCCAGCAAAAAAAAAATGACGTGTGGCACTCGGAGACTGCCGCGGTAAAGCTATTGCATAGCATTTTTTATCAACTCCTCTCCTCTCCCCCTCCCCCTCTCCCCATTCCTCTCCTCCCCCTCTCCCCTTCCCCATTCCTCTCCTCCCCTCTCCCCCTCGCTCCCATTCCCCCACACCTCCCACGCCCCTCCCATCACCCCTCCCTCCCCTTCCCTCACCCCTCCCTCTGTTTCCCCTCCCTAACCCCTCCCGACCCCTGCCTCTACCCGTCCCGCTATCCCCTCCCCCTCCCTTCCCACTCCCCTCCCCTCCCCCTCCCCTCCCCTTTCCCCTCCCCTTTCCCCTCCCCACTATCACCACTATGCCTGCAATATAAATATATATATAAATATATATGCAATAGCTTCGGCCTTCAAGCCACACCTCCTTGCCCGTCGGAGTGGGGAGCGTGAGGTTTTTTTTCGTTACGGATAAAACGAATTTTCTTCATATTGAATTTTTCGTGTACTTTTCATATTTATTTTTAGTAGTTAATATCCTATTCCGGACGAAGACAAATTTTAAAATCATAACAATTGGTCCAGCCGTTCTTGCTTTAAAAATGGTGTAAGTAACACAACTTAGATTTATATAATAAAGGATATTATGCGAAATCAGCTTACACTGGAAATGCATACGTTAATTTGGAGCCGTGTGTACCAGTTTGTTTTTAATATTTACCTATTATTATCTGAACAGAATAGAATATTACTCTGTTTGTACATTATAAAAATCTGCTAATAATAACCATGAGTTACATAAGGTGCTTCTAACTTACAATGGGCGGCCTTATCGCTAAATTCAATTTCTCACAGACAAACTTTGGGTGGCCTAAAGATTATGTAGATAATTTGTGGTGTACTAGAGCGGGAGTTTTTAAATGGAGTGTTCTGTTTTCGGTCTGTACAATTTGTTAATTTTACTCCGTAATAACCTCTACTACTGTCATTTACTGATAGTGTATGATCACTTAGCAATGTCGGGGCGCTTAGCTAGTTATTATGATAATGTTTGCTCGTTTGTCCCCATGGTAAGTACTGGTGTTAAGTATTGTTGAATCATTCTCTGTATTGACAAGTGGAAATATCTGGAGTGGCTGATTACCGATCCTGATTCACCATGAATTTAAGAGGTAATACTTATTCAAATTTATCTATCTATGTATATCGAGGGGCTGGGTTTTTGAGCGTTTCTCTGTTCCTGACATCACGTGGGCAGACGTTGGGTTTCGTGAAAAAACAAAATTTATAACAGCAGAATTATTGGTGCACAAAGTAGGATGATTATTCAATGAATCGTAGGAAGGATGGGCACGAAACGAAGAGATGGTTCCGTGTTGTTGGCTCGAGCGAGGATCCAGGGAGTAAGTAGAGTTCCAGGGGGTGTTGACGGCTGTATAACCATCGGCCTGACAGCGCTCGTCCCAATTGACAACACCACGACACTGTCAAGCGCTACCGATCTGAAGCTTGTAGGCTAAGTTCACTGCAGTCGGTACGCTTTTCGTTTCAGTAGCTTAAGACCGAATGCGACATAATTATTTATTTATTATTTATTTATTTAATACTTCAAGCATACTAATGTACCTACAGAGGCGGACTTAATGCCATAGGCATTTTCTACCAGTCAACCTTTAGCCTTTAACGCCTAGAGCACGCATCATAGTTCAAACTAGTTTGTGTGCTAGGCGTCTTTATCTATTGGTAGGCTCCTAAGTTTAATTCAAGGACAAAATGGGCTAATGATTAGAGTTCCTCCGTGTCTACTAATATGCCGTGCGAGATTAATAAAGAAAATGTTATAACCTAGCTAGGGTAATAAGGAAACCTTGAATTTCAAAGCCAACCTCTTCACAATTGAATCAATTGGAATCTTATCTCTGCATTTTATTCTGTGTGATAGTAACGTTCACGTTTGACAGATACCGCATGTGTTTCAAGTGTGTATATAAACATATTGCATTTGTCATTAATATTTGCTCACTATTATGTAACTAATATGTTACATTACTATTTTTTTATACCAGGACGGTGGCAAACAAGCTTACGGCCCGCCTGATGGTAAGCGGTTACCGTAGCCTATGGACACTTGCAACACCAGGAGCGCCACACACGAGTTGCCGACCCTTAAAAAAACCTAATTACTCCCCTTTTGAAGAACCCCATACTGTAGCCCTCAAAATATAGCCCTCGTTATATGCAGTAGCACTGCATAGGAATGAGGTTTAAATAAGAAAAACTAATAATAGTCTAATTTTTCTACAATCATCATCTCCCTAGCCTTTTCCCAACTATGTTGGGGTCTGCCAGACCTCCCTGCCCAGTAACTGGGCATCGTGATACCCCTTCTATCTATATATCTATCTATCAGGACCATTGTGCGTGAGCCATGGCGGCCGTTTTGTTGGGGGGTTACTCCAACCAGCCCACCTCCTTTCAGAAGCAGATTAGGCCTCCCAGGCATCTTAGTGCGTCCACGAGGAGTTCTGGTGAACCAAGAGTCCTCTTCCGTATCTCGGCGACACCCGTGCACTCAAGGAGCACGTGCGCCACCGTTTCTTCCTCCTCCATACATGCTCTGCACAGAGGACTGTCCGTTACGCCTATAGTGTGGAGGTGATTGTTTAGGCAGTGTCCTGTGATGGTCCCGGTCACCACGCGCAAGCTTACTCTGTCCAAGCGCAGAAGGCGTTTGGTGAGTTTCCTGTCCAGGGTAGGCATAGCTTCCTTTGACTGTCTGCAGCCCGGGGACGAGGACCACCACCTTTCTGCTTGTGTGTGGGTAAATTCTTGCAGCCATACGCGTAGTTGGTTGAAGGGGATGGGCACTACGGGTTCGGGCCCGATGGCCACGGTGTCAGATTCCCTCCTGGCCAGTTCGTCCGCTGCATCGTTATACCTAGTGATCCACTGTGTCCTTTTATCCACTGTAGTGTTATCTTGTTGCGGTTTAGTATTGTGCGTGTTACCCCTTTGTTAAACTGGTTCCAGATTTTTAGGCTGCCGACTACCTGTAACGACTGTCAAAGCTCTGCAAAAGACAGCAAAAAAAACGGATTTACCCGTCGCAGTCGTCGTTTTTTCGCGAACATTGTTTGTATGGCTTACGATCCACCGGGGGCTCGTAAGGACATTCGAGCAGTTAACGTACTTTTCGAGGCACAGAGGAGTCTTGATATGTGATAAATGGTCACCCATCCATAACATTAACCTTCTTTAACTTTTTCCTTCATTAACTCGTAACGACTGTCAAAGATCTAAAAATTACAGTCGGTACCAATGGCTTAACGTGCTTTTCGGGACACGGAAGAGTCTTGATATGTAATGAATGATGGTCACCCATCCACGCGCTAACTTCGTCAAGCATAGCTTAACCTTCGATCGACCCGTGAGGTTGTTATTATTTAGCCACAAGCTCCTTCTCCTTATGGCTATTATGTACAAGTAAATTAATCATTAGTTGCATGTATGTACATAATTAATTCTTGGTTAGTTCCTTGATTATATTCAATTTCGAAATCTAAACGACGTAACTTTATATTCTAACTGTTCAAAATGATGAAAAACCACTTAGCGTCTGCTTGCCTTTAACAGATTAGCTCTGAACATAATTAATTACTAGGAATTCAACACAGCGAGGGCCTGTAATTTGGGGTTTTCCCAACTCCGCCCGAAATTCAGAATGATTTCTCTATATTCATCTGGGAAATCATTGTGAATTCTGGGTGAGAGACAAGAGAGAATTGGTAAGAAATATTCAATAATTCAAGTTGAAAAGGATCCTTGAATTTGAACGTGTTTTTCAGGTAAGTAATAGTATTTAGATTTTAGATTTGTCATTGCCGTCCCTGCTCTAATGCTCGTTTGGTTGGTTTTAGGCGCAGCTCGACATTCCTTATTTATATTTCATCTGTTCATTATAAAATTATATTTCGTTTTTTTATTTACATTTTTATTTATATATACTTAGATATTGTATGCCTCTTTGTGGGCTATTGTACATCTATGTATTTATGGCATTATAACAGTAGACCCTATCAGAATAACAGAGCTGTGGTAATTATTGCTTTTATTTAAACACTAGCTGATGCCCACGGCTTCGCCCGCATGTATGTCGGTTATCGCGCCCAGCTCTCAGAAGGCTTATTTTTCAACCTCCACCAAATACCATTATATTTTTTCCAATGTATACAACATCTTAACAAATTATATACTGTCACTACTGTCAGTCAAAGGTCACCGGAACGTTGCGGTCACTTTATCGGTTAGAACCCCAGTTCAAAATTTCAAATTTATAACCCCTCAGTTTAGGCCCTGCGTTGTATTAGTCAGTCAGCCAGTTTCTCCTTTTTCATCCCCTTAGGGGTGGAATTCATCAAAATCCTTTCTTAGGGGATGCCTACGTCATAGTAGCTTTATGCATGCAAAGTATCGGCCCGACCGATCGGTTTAAAATAGACAAAGTTTCATTCAAACTTTCGTCCCCTATTTTATCCCCTTAGGGGTAGAATTTATCAAAATCCTTTCTTAGCGGATGTCTACGTCATAACATCTACCTGCATGCCAAATTTAAGGCCGATCCGTGGAGTGGTTTGGGCTGTGCGTTGATAGATCACTATGTCAGTCAGTCACCTTTGAGTTGTATAATTATATTTAGATCGTGGCGTCGTCGTGCTGAAATATAAATAGAGTATAGAACAATAACGCATATAAAAACCTAGTACGAGTGCAACAAGTGCGAAAACTAAAACCAAAGTGGCCTTCTTTGCTCGACCGTCAGTCTGTAGGTGCTTAAAGTCACGTTCTATCGAAGACGGCGACCCAACATAGAGTGGACACACGATTTTGTATCATTATTATTTTAAGTCTATACAGTTCTTTAAATGTTTTCGTGTGGTAAGGTTAGGTTATATACTCGTACAACGTGTTTTTTTTTATATCCCATAACTCTAGGGTATGATTGAGACCATATCAAAGAATCAACTGGCATATGAATTATGTTTCAATCATCTTTTTTTTTTTTTTACTATCATGCAAAATAATTCGACAAAGTCACGATGATTAATGTAAAACACCCTTACGTGAAAGAAAAGTGACGTTAGAAAGAAGATTCGTCGTACTGGTGACAATTTTTGAACTAATTAGGTAATAAAAATAATATTAATAATACTTAATAACAATATTCCACGACTATTCACACAACGCCATCTAAGTAGTCCCAAGCTAAGCAGAGCTTGTGTTGCGGGTACTAAACAACTGATAATTTAATTATGATTGATGATATCTCCGAAACTATGCATTTTTGGACCATCTATTCTAGGAGTTTTAGTATTATTTTTATCTACAGAATATAACCCTAGAGTTATGGGATATAAAAAAAACACCTTGTATACAAGACCACATAAGTGGGTTATTTTTTTAACATAAATAAAAATGTTATGAAATGTGTGTCGATTTCGTGGCGTCTGTAAATAAAAGGAAGGTGACGTTTGTAAATAGGAGTATTGTGTTTACAACAAACCTTTAAACTCACATATTATTATAGAAATAGCCAGATCCGGAACAAATACAAGTATTTGTTACGTGTGGGAATTAAACCCGCGACTCGGAGCACAGCAGCCAATCGATCAGCCACTGCTCTAACCCGGCCGTAGATATCGTCCAAATGAAGAGTGGACCTTACAAGACCCGGATGTTTTTATTTAAAAATGAACTAACAATAAACTTAAATTAAATAGGTAGGTATCTTAAAAGTTATCTACTAATAAGTATTCTTTTCAAAAACAATTGATTACATTGACGTAGTTATTGACGTTGTTTACGGAAAAAACACGGCCTTTTGACACTTTATTTTAATGGGTTTTTTTTTAATTGTAATCTTGAGTTACCTACATTGTTATAATGGTATTATTTTCTTGAATTGGCGGCAACTAGCGACCCGCCCCGGCGTGGCAAATGTGCAAAGGTGGTTTGTCATAAGATTTTCATGGGTATCAAAACAATATCTTTTTAAGAAATCAACGGTTCAAAAGTTTCTACGTGGATTATATTATTACATATATATGATAGAGATATTATACCAAAAAACTCTTTTTAGTCAATCTATTTTCATCTTATGACCATACACGTGGCAATTGATTTGCATTAACCATCTGTTAGCTGTTATTTGGGACTCTCTTCTCTTTGGGGTGTTGCGACTGCACGCAAGTTAAGAGTAGATATTGCCAAGGCTTATTCTCAGCATGATAAATGTATAAACCTTTGAAGCATAATTGTATGCCTAAGTGTTTACATAATATATAGGGTAACTGGTAATTAGTGACCGATAATTAAATACGTGATTTTACTTATGAATACGAATAACTATCCCAAAGAAACTTTTTTTAATACTCATTAACTTTCAATTAATTTAATTACGACAGTACTGCACAACGGGAGCGGTGGGGGTGGTAGGGAAGCGTGTAAGGCTACTTCTAGTAGATTTTTCCCTTCCCGAGGTTGGACTATCAGCTGGTAGATCGTGTCGATTCGTACCTACTGTGATCAATCACAGGCTCGCGCGCGGAAATTTCAAACAGCGTTTTTGTTATTTTATTGTGGTTATAGTGTATTAAAAAAAAGTTACTTTGGGAAAGTTTAATAAAATCTATACATATAATAAAACAGTAACGACAGAAAAACTGTACGTTGAGAATTTTCAAGAAAAAATAAGTGGGTTTTGTTAGAAAAACGTAACTGGTGACAAAAAGTGACTTTTTAGAATTTTTGTCTGTTTGTCTGTTTGTCTGTTTGTCTGTTTGTCTGTATGTATGGGCGGGGTAAACTCAAAAAGTACTGCATGGATTTACTTCAAATTTTGCATGATTATTACTAAGAGGTCGGGTCAACACATAGGCTATATATTATCACGCTATCACCTACGGGGGAGGAGCAGTGAATCTTTATTCTTCTTACTCATTCTGTGGAAGCGTGTAATCAAAGGACGCATATTTAAATGTTGGTTTTGTGTAAGCTATGCTATTATCTAGCTTTACACTATAAAAACTTCGCCATTTAAGTAACTTTGGCAGAGAAACATAGTTTAATGAATGTTAGTAGTATAAAGACAATTTGGAATAAGCGCCATCTATGAGAATGTATAAAAATCAAATCAAGTAACACATGAAGACTTTTTGAAAATTAATTTAAATTTTGATCGTGTTGGTGAGGTTAGTAGTTAGTTATTCTTTAAATTCATAGATGGCATTGTGCATTTTTTTCATCTACATATAATAAAACAGTAACGAAAGAAAAACTGTAGGTACATTGAGAATTTTCAAGAAAAAATAAGTGGGTTTTGTTAGAAAAACGTAACTGGTGACGAAAAGTGACTTTTTGGAATTTTTGTCTGTTTGTCTGTTTGCTATCACATAAGGGGGAGGAGCAGTGAATCTTTATTCTTCTAACTCATTCTGTGGAAGCGTGTAATCAAAGGACGCATATTTCTGATAATGGCATAGTCACCATTTTTTCGTGCCTTTATTAGGTTTTGTCTCAGTTCATATCTTTCCTCCAGTGTTTTCTTATCCATATATTTTTCGATAGTTATTCCAGTATTCTTAAAGAAGCTTGCATTATCCAGTATGTAGGTGGTCATTCTTTTGCTTATCAATTCAATGGCGAGGGGCCTTCTATTTCCTCTTTTCCCTATGCGTTTAATGTCTTCTATATAAGGATCTATATCTAGACCCAAAACTTCGTAAAACAGGCTAGACGTGCGTTCATACAGGTTTGTTTCAGTCTCACGATGGTCTTCAGTTAATCCGTAAATGTTGGTTTTAAGTAAGCTATGCTATTATCTAGCTTTACACTATAAAAACTACGCTATTTAAGTAACTTTGGCAGAGAAACAAAGTTTAATGAATGTTAGTAGCATAAAGACAATTTGGAATCAGCGCCATCTATGAGAATGTATAAAAATCAAATCAAGTAACACATAAACACTTTTTGAAAATTAATTTAAATTTTGATCGTGTTGATGAGGTTAGTAATTAGTTATTCTTAAAATTCATAGATGGCATTGTGCATTTTTTTCATAAAAGTTGTATCGTATAATTCGTTTTGACAAATTGAAGTTCCAACAAAACCCTCAAAATCTTGAGCAGAGTTCGGATCGTATCATATGGGATCGTATCAGTGTACGATTTTCAAAAGGAAGGCAGTAGAGGCCGTGGACAGAACCCTGCAGGGCATCTGCAGGAACGAACATTTGATGGGTAGTGTCACAGTTCTGTTCAGTGGCGATTTCAGGCAAACGCTTCCCGAGTTGACGCGGGGATCGAGGGCTGACGAGATGAATGCTTCGGTGAAACGATCTTCGTTGTGGTCACAAGTTCGTACGCTGCGCTTGACCATTAATATAAGAGCACGGCTCGGCGGCATTGCACGCGCTCAAGAATTCTCCGATGTCCTTCTAAGTCTTGGCAAAGGCACTTTACCAGAAGAGAGAAGTGGACAGGCGGTGCTTTCAGAGTCTCTCGGTAGAGTGGTATCCAGCTTCGAAGAACTCATTCGCTGTGTGTACGTGGACATCAGTCGTATAGCGCACCAGCAGAATTCGTGTGAGAGGGCCATTTTGGCGCCCAAAAATGATCATGCTGCAGCAATTAACGAATGCATTCTCTCGGACATTGAGGGGAATGAAGTGGTCTATACGTCGATAAGCACTGTCGTCGAGCAAGATGACGCCACACATTATCCCGTGGAATTTTTGAACTTCCTGTCAGCAAGTTGACTTCCAGCGCATACCATCAAGCTGAATGAAGGTCGGCGTCCCGATTATGCTTTTTAGGAACAAATCTCCTCCAAAGTTGTGTAACGGGTGGTGCCTTAAAGTCATCTCTCTCGACAGACACCATTGAGGTGGAAATTATTACGGGTTGTGGCGTCGGCAAGGCAGTATTTATACAACGCATTCCCCTTATACTTCATAGCTTCCCGATCCAGTTCGAGCGCGTACAGTTCCCCGTGAGTGTTTGCTTAGTGATGACAATCAATAAATCGCAGGAGCCGATACTCAGAGCAGCGGGTGTAGATCTCAGGACGAGTTGCTTCTCACACGGGCACCTGTACGTCGCTTGCTCCCGCGTCACCAGTCCTGACTATCTTTACATTTTGGCTCCTGGCAGTATAATTATCAACGTAGTTTATAGGGAAGTGTTATAAGGTATATACCTTTGAACGTATTTTTAACCGACTTAAAAAAAGAGGAGGTTCTCAATTGGACGGTGTTTTTTTTTTGTGTGTTTGTTACGCGATTACTCCGCCATTTATGGACCGATTTTCAAAAATCGTTTTTTTATTTGATAGGGTATACTACCAGGTTGGTCCCATTAGTATTGAACCTCAGATCTGATGAGGGATCTTCGAGGAATTGAGGGAACTCCTCAAATAATATAGGAAAACATGTACCAATTTTTACATTTTTTTTTGGTGACAAATCAAGCATTTACATTTAGCAAGTATCATTTCGTGTAGAAAAACTGATGAAGAAGACAGGCGATGGAACTCTTCAACGCATAACAACAAATTACTCGCAATAGCAGCTACAGTCACATGTCTGTGCATGGTTTATGTATTTCCCATAACATTACGCCTGTCTATTTTAAAAGGTTTAGAAAGAACTTCTTTTGCAATTATTAACCGATTTCAATGATTCTTTCAAGTTTTGAAAGACTTTCTTTACATACAAAGAAACTAAAAATTGCAAAATAAAAAAAAATTACTTTAATTAAATAAAAAAACTCTCTTCATGTAACTTATATTTTAATGCTATTTTAAAAGTTGTTAACTTATAATGCTATAGCGACACTGGAATCTTAGGTAGGTATATTTGGTGCTGTAGAACCTTCACGCAGACGACGTCGCGGGCAGCAGCTAGTCATGAATACAATCACGTGTTTAAGTATCGGTCACTAACTACCAGTCACCTTATACATATATATTGACGTTATCTATTCCCCATATGAGTGGGCAGAAACCACAGAGCATCATCAGCTAAGATTTTTACTAACTGCTTCGTTTACGTTCATAAATCTAGGTAATTATATTATTAGTAAAAAGGTGTAGATAGGTTACACACACAACATTTGATCTTCAAAAACGGATCACTAACGCACGCACGCGTCCGTTGACGGCGCGACGCGACACTATGACTGAGGTCAAGTGTGGCCAGTTAGCCACATTTTAACGTGTCACTTTCTGCGCGCTTATAACCTATCTGCACCTTTTTGCTTATAATAAAATATCATTGCATGTACACACCGCACGCCGCGCCGTTTGCTTTGCTTGATTTTTCAAAAACTTTGTTACAAGTTTTGGGAATGTTTTTAACCCCCGACGCAAGCAGAGGGGTGTTATAAGTTTGACCGTTATGTGTGTGTGTCTGTCTGTCTGTCGTCCGACGTCGCCCGACGTCGCCCGACAACGCCCGATGTCACAGGGGGCACAAACCGCTCGACAAATGTTCCTAGTGGGGACGAGGCTTTTAACGCTTGTATTTCCCGAAAGGTTGGCCAGACCTGTGTTCTTAACATATTTGCAACTCGTAAATCGTAAACGCTTGCGATCGCTGGACCAACAAGGCTGAGTTTACCACCATTCTGTAAATTAAAAACTACTGTAAAAAATCATACATAAATGACAGGTCTTTTAGTCTAGTAGTTAGTGGCCCTGACTGCTACGCCAGGGGTCGTGGGTTCGATATCCACCCAAAAATCATTATGTGAAAAGTAATTTATAGTGTAATTTATCTATTTTGACATTTATTTTGAATTGTATAAGTATGATTGTTAGTAGTCTAGCACTCATAGCACAAACTCTGCTAAGTTTAGGACTTGATGGCATTGGTAGAAAGTTGTGGAATACTTATTTTTTAAATTTTATATTCATATTATAATAATAAACACAATGGCTTTAAACTTATTGGTGCGGTTCTTCAGAAAGGTCAGGTGCGTAGTACTCGCAACCGGCGTGCGTGTATGACAACATGTATTCAGAATGTAAACGAAGCAAAAGAAGTATGTAAGAATCGTAGCACATGGCGCTCAGTAGTTTCTGCCTACCCCCGTGGGAAAAAGGCGTGAGTTTATGTATGTATGTATATACAATGGCTTCGATATATCACGACTTAATACAGTTTCATGTTTTGCAAATAAGAAAGTGCTGACGAAACATTTTGACGCTCGAGGGTCATGTACTGAACTTTGTGTCCAAATGTACATGCGCTAGCACATCAATCTACTACAAACTGTCAGATTCTCCCATGCAATTGAACATCTACATGAACCTTATTCTTTTAATTATAATGTTGAAAAAATTAAATTACAAATTTTAAAAAACCCGAAAGCGAAAAATGTAAAGCTCTCGTTTAAAAAGTAAGACATTACTTATATTAGCGGTACCCCGATGTGACATAAAAATTACATGGCTCTACCATAGGAAAGTGTTATTTTTAACTTTTTAAATGTGAGCTTAATTTTTGGCGTTGGGGGTTTTTAAATTTGTAATTTAATTTTTATTTTAAAATGTTTAAACTTGCACTAATTTTGTTTTATAGAGTTGCAGTTATGAGAATTTTTAGTGCATTGTATGTAGAATCAAAAGCTGATCAAAACAAATCCGAAAACGACATAATCTGCTATTATTATTGTACTAACACAAAAGCAGAGAACATTAATACGGCTGAACCTACTTTGATTAATCTTATCCAAGAACCATCGCAATAAACCCTGCTTTCAAATTAAAATACCGCATCTAAATCGATTCACCCGTTTAAGTGCTACGGTGCCACAGACAGACACACACACATAGCGGTCAAACTTATAACACCTCTCTTATTGCGTCGGGGGTTAACAACTATCAAAGAAATATAACACATTCGGTATCTTGATGGGCTGGTCACTGTTCATCGTCCATTTCGTCTAAAAGGGTCAATTAAACAAACACGTGTACACAAGAATATTACTTTATTAACTAATTACATAAACATATTAATTACTCAACGTTTCAGACACAATTGTCTTACAATCAACACTTATCGCTTACAAGCTAAGTCTGACCTCTTCTCCATCGAAATCAGGTCAGGGCAATACCAAGAAAATGATTGTAAACAATTGCAAATTATTCTAAACTAGTAGACATCACGCGGTTTCACCCGCGTAGTTCTCTTTCCCGTGGGAATACAGGGATAAATAGTAGCCTATGTCACCTGGGGATAGTGTAGCTTTCCAACGGTGAAAGAATTTTTCAAATCGGTCCAGTACTTCGTAGCCTATTTTATGCAAACAAACACTCATTTCTTTCCTATTTATAATCTTAGTACCTATAGATAACAAGATATCTCTAATGTCTAAATATATCACAGTCCTATCAATACTTTATTATTAAATGCACAACAGGAAGTTACATCGCATTAGAGTCTTCCTGTTTTTACCCTTGAGTGGTTAGGTCAATACGCTTAACCTCCATGAAAGGTCTTTCTGACTTCATTTTATATCACGCGCAATGTCAAAACTTAAATGGCGCCTACTAGGGCACTTCAACAAGTGTGGGTGTACTTTCAGATACACGTTTTCCTTCAAGGATAACAGGTGTGATGTTATTTTGTATCTTCCAAAGTCTTAAGTAGTTCATCGTCACTAAAAACAGCTTTGTTTTTTGCTATAAATAAGTATGCTTGTAGTATTTCTCAACACGACTTCAGATTATCAGGTTTCAGCCAAGGCCCATCTTATTTATCAGCCACTGACACACGTCTATCTTGTGGAAACATTATTTAATTGACACTTTTGTCGAACGAACAAAATCTGTAGTAATTTTCATTATGCTTAAACTGGCCTTAACCAGTCCTACTTCAAAATCTTAACGTAAACGAATAATCACTCATGTAGGTATGCAAAGAGTTAAGCACTTCATTGTTAAGTAACCTAGGAGCGTCTATGGCCCACAGATAGTCCAAATGATTGAACTTCTCATCAGGAACCAGGAACATATCAGGTTTTGAAGGTAGCTTATCATAAAGTTCCTTCACATCCTTCTCACTTGACAACAAGTCATTTTTAGACCAGAACAACTTGATAGGAACAGTGACTTTACTCAAGTCATACTCGGGAGGGGAACCATCGCCGTAAATCCTCCAATTGTTCAAGTATCCGTAATCAAACTGCTGGAATTTACCAGAAAGTATTTCTTGCGAGAAGTGAACCGCGGTCTTCCACGATGTCCCGGTACCCAGATGAGCCAAGAAGACAGGTAAGAGCGTCTTGTTGAACTGCCTCTCGTTAAAACCGCACAAGTAAAACACTATGTTCTTGCAAATTAAGGAATCCATGTTTTCTCCGTTGCACGTGCTAGATATCTTACCCAGCGCTGAATTTTTCGGAATGAACTCGTAAGTATCTTGCAACCCGTCTATGTACGCCAAGTTACTGGCAATTGGTGCCATAGACTTCAATGGTGACTGCATATCCGACAGAAATACTACAGGAGCTAACGCGAAACCTGCCGTCAATATATCGTTGTATTCCGGCTTAAGCGTCAGCATTGCAAACAGAATGGTTGTTCCCATTGAATGTCCAATGTAGGTAATCTTAGTATCTGTACCTTTAGTCAATAAAATGTAGTCTATAATCGCAGGAACATCATACAAAGCTACTTCGTGCCAAGAGAAGTCCCAATAGGCTTGTGAATTTGATTTGAACCAAACATGGTCTTTGGAATACCTGTTTCCTCTAATGTTGGCCATCCAAACGTCATAGCCAGCATCAGCGAGGACATAGGCGAGTCCTTTACCAGGACCGTTTATGATCCAGTCAGCAGAACTTGCAAATAATCCATGTTGGAGGAGAACCGTCTTCGATGGCACTTCCTTGCCATGTTTGGAGCGAGGAATCCTGTGTATATTGAGAACGTAGCCTTGTGAGATGACGGTATGGGTCTCACATATATACCCATTCCGTGTGATTATTCCTGGCACTGATAATAAAACGTCAGGGTTTTCCAACAGCGAAACAGTGTCGGCACCAGGTTTGTAAGATGATGGGTCGACGAGTTTCCTTCCGTTCTCCTGAATGTCATCCACGTATGTATTGAAATTTTCCTTGATCATCTGCTGTTGTTCCTCAACGTAGTTTTCGACTGAATCCTTCATGTTCACAGCATCATTGTAGATGGTCTTGACATTATCACTTTGTTCTTTAAAGAAGGTTTTGAACGACGGGACGAAGGACCACGGTTCTGGTGCAACCGAGGTTACAAGGACCAGAAATATTAAGACGCGCATTCTTAAGAGGTTTAGTTAAGACTGTGTGCGAGACTGACTAGCATCAGTAATATACTAGGAGTACGCGACTGACCCCGGAGATGAGGTTAATACGTCATATGATAACATTTTGTTGTACGTTATTAAAAAATACCCGTGTCATTTTATCTACAATTGGATATTTCACGAGGATTGTTATTGCAAAATGGTTTTAATTACATGAATTTAAGGCGTATTCAGTTATTAATGATTCGTCACCGCTGCGCTGTAGGTACAAAAGCGTAATTTGCTGGTGGCTTCGTAGAATTGTATTATTGTGCGTTTCAATATAATTTTTATATTATATTATGAAATACCATTACTTGAGGATATTTTTATTCTAGTATTCCTGAATGATGTCAGCAGTTCAACAAAAACCTCTACAGTAGATAAAGTTACTTCAGTAACATTTTTAATGGTGTTAATTTGATAATATTACTAGTATCTTTGGCTATTAATATGTAAGTTTAGGAGTGTGCTATCAATCAATTATATTAAAATCATCATCAATCATTATTATTAAACATCAACATCATTAAATCATTTATATTAAATAAACGTATAATTAGTTGACATTATAATTAAATGATTAATTTATAATGTCAACTAATTATAATGTATGTTTAAGTTCTTCCTACTTGTCAGGTAGACGTGTTGTTGGGGTGGTTGTTCCGCCACTTCGATTTTGTTCCGCTTTTTCTTCTTCTCAACAGAACTGAGAGAGGACTGTCTTATGGAATTTGACGTTCAAAAGGCGCCTTTTTGAGCTTTTATTTTAAAATTTAAATAAATCATTTGACTATGAAGAGATCGCATTAATCCAGTTGCTATGGACCAAACCATCTCATCATCATCATCTGCCTAGCCTTTTCCAAACTATGTTAGGGTCGGCTTCCAGTTTACCCGGATGCAGCTGAATACCAGTGTTTTACATGGAGCGACTGCCTGTCAGACCTCCACAACCCAGTAACTGGATAACATGATACCCCTTTGCTAAACTGGTTGTCAGACTTTCGGGCTTCTGACTACAAGTAACGACAGCCGGGACCAACGGCTTAACGTGCTTTCCGATGCACGGAGGAGTCTTGGTGTGTTGTGCTCTGTAGCAACGCCACCTCATATTTTTTTATTTTGATACAACCCATTTTGATGTACCGCTGACGTACATGATGTACATGCATTGTTTGTGAATGTACGACTTTTAATTTTAAAGAAAAAAGCAAATTAATGTGGCGTTGCTGCGGAATATTCTCTCTAGCCACGCCACCTGAAAACAACATTTGTAGGTACAATTTCAGTTTTTTTCTCTGAAGTTATATAATGTACGAGCGCTGTATATTATGTAGGTACACTTGATAAGTATGAAAAAATATCTTAATCCTAAAGTTTAATTCTAAACTCACAAATTGTCCCATATTGACTAAGTTGTAGATAATAACAGATACAATTTCAGCTTTTTCTCAGAAATTATATAATGTACGAACGCGGTGTATTATGTACAAGTGATAGGTATGAAAAAATAATAGGTTGGGGAAAAACTTTCTTCGCATATTTTAAGAAAATTCAAAACAATTTTTAATGTAGTTTATTTACATTTAACTAAAGTATGTAAGTACCATTTTGTTCGATAACTTTTTGGCATCTTGTAGGTAGGGACATGATCCCATTGCTATAGAATTTTTGGGACTTCTGATCAAAATACCGCGATAAGTGGTTTAGGCAGTCCTCTCGTGATGTTAACCTTGTCAGGTTAACATCACGAGAGGACTGCCTAAAGAATTCTGAAGAGACCGAAACAGGTGGAAATCTGAAGGTGCAAGGTCAGCACTATACGGCGGATGCATTAACACCGCCCAGCCAAACTCTTAATTTTTGCTGAGTGGCTAAAGATGTGTGAGGTCTAGCGCTATCATGATGAAAAACCACACCCCTTCTGTGGATTAATTACGGCCGCTTTCTCTCAACTTCTTGCTTTAATCTCATCAGTTGTTCGCAGTAGAGTTCAGAATCGATGGTCCTGCCTGGTGGTAACAGCTCATAATGAATAATGCCCTTCCAATCCCACCACACACACAGCATCACCTTGTTGCGAGTTAACCCGGGTTTCGCCACAGTCTGTGAAGCCTGACCCTCCTTTGACCACGACCTTTTTCGCACGTTCTTGTCGTTTGTGATCCACTTTTCATCACCAGTTATCAGCTTCTTCAAAAATGGTTCGGTTTCATTACGTCGTAATAAATGAGTACACGGTTCATTAGGTTTCTTTCAGTGAACTCGTGAGGTACCCAAATATCGAGCTTTTTTGTGTACCCAGTTTTTGGTCAATTCCCAGTTCTTCAGCTACGTCGTAACTGCTATTAAGCCGATCTAGCTACACTTTTTTCAAAAATGGCATCCATTTTATCGGTAATAGGGCGACCAGAGCGACGTGCATCTTTGACATCAAAATTTCCGGATTGAAAACGCTTAAACCAAATTTTTACAACTCTCACAGACACTGAACTAGGTCCATAAACTCACGCCTTTTTCCCATGGGGGTAGGCAGAAACTACAGTTTCATTCTAAACTAGCAAATTGTCCCATATTTACAAAGTTGTAGTTAATAACAGATGCAATTTCAGCTTTTTTAACCGACTTCAAAAAAAGGAGGAGATTCTCAATTCGATTGTATTTTTTTTTTTTTTAGGGTTTGTTACCTCAGTACTCCGTCATTTAATTTTATGGACCGATTTTCAAAATTCTTTTTTGTTTGATAGGGTATAGTAGCAGATTGGTCCCATTTGTATCAAAACTCATATCTGATGAGGGATCTTCGAGGAATTAAGGGAACTCCTCAAAAAATATAGGCACACACGCACCGATTTTAACAACACCAGTCGGGGGTCGCGGAAGTATCTTCTGTTCCCGTGACCCCCGCCCCCGGCGCAGGTGTAAGACGGACACGAGGTGGTTTATAGTTAGTAACAGTCTGACAGATTCCTCCGCCCTTCCTGGGGCGGGGGATATCCATGAGGACTTGGCAGTTAATTGAACGGCGGATTAAGCTTGCGTTGGCTGCGACATATTATATTACCTATATATTGCATTTTTGTAACTTTAAATGCGTAATTTGTTTTGATAAAAATCGATAGTTTTCATAATCTTTGTTCGGAACAAAGTTTACTATGACCAAAAAAAATATGTCACTTTGACCTTCAATATCTCTAGAACCAGTTAATTCCCAGGAATGTTCTACAGAAAAAAAATATCCCAGTGATGGGTAGAATATGTAGTTCGAATACGTTGAAGGTCTTTTCACGCCCTATAGTGTATCAAACTACTATTTTAGCGTTTACTTCGGATTGACAGGAAATATAAACAAAACTGTTTTTAATTTGTGAGTTTAGAATTAAACTTTAGAATTAACATATTTTTTTAAACTTATCACGTGTACTTAATACACCGCGTTCGTACATTATATAATTTCTTAAAAATGCTGAAATTGTATCTGTTATTATCTACAACTTAGTCAATATGGGACTATTTGTGAGTTTAGAATTAAACTTTAGGATTAAGATATTTTTCATACTTATCACGTGTACATAATATACAGCGCTCGTACATTATGCTACTTCAGAGAAATAGCTGAAATTGTACCTACAAATGTTGTTTTCAGGTGGCGTGGCTAGAGAGAATATTCCGCAGCAACGCCACATTAATTTGCTTTTTTCTTTAAAATTAAAAGTCGTACATTCATAAACAATGCATGTACGTCATGTACGTCCGCGGTACATAAAAATGGGTTGTATCAAAATAAAAAAATATAAGGTGGCGTTGCTACAGAGCACAACACGTCTTGGTATGTAATAAATGGTCACCCATCCACGCACCGACCTCGTCAAGCGTAGCTTAACCTTCGATCGACCCATGCGGCTGTTATAACTTAGCCACAAGCTCCGCTTAAGGAACAAACCATCTATCTTATTTATTTGCTCATTAATTTGGTTTCATATAAGGTAAACCTATTTTAATGCAGCTTGCAATGCCACGTAAGGACGTTTATTGAAACGTGTTTCGGAATACTAAACATTCGTTCAAGTTGACGAATTTATGAGAACTAACTGAACGGAGAATTTCCTCCTAATCTTGATGTTTTTTATAGCTACAAGCTGTCCCGGAAATATTCGTTCCGCCTTAGAATGGATAAAATTAATAATATGTTACCACCTTAGTTTAATCATAAGACTTCTCAATTATCAAATTGTCACCTGATAATGAACTGGGAAGAAATTTATCACCTGTCATGTTATCCAAGATGGCGCTGCGTTTGAAAAATATGTTTTGTTAGAAGTTATTATTGATTTACTGGCATTTAGCCACTTAATACTAAATACTTACAGGTAAGTCCCTCTATTCCCACGGGAATGGGAACTACGCGGATGAAACCGCGTGACGTCTGCTAGTCTTCTTATAAACCACAACATTGTTTTATCGGATCATTTATAGTCACACTACACACCACACATTGTTATACTACGTAAGGAACGCATACGCAAAATAACGTAATGGTTGCATGAACCACCTTGTTTACTATTGAAAATGTTTATTGACGTCATACATAGATGCGACGTCACGAGCAGACGCCATGACACCGGCGGCGAATGTTTGTGCCGTTGTGTGTGAATTTTAAAATTTAAAAATACATTTTTTAGTTAAAAAACATTATATTACATACATATCGTCACGCCTGTAATCTCCGAAGGGCTAGGCAGAGGTGTACCTGGTAGTACACCCACATTTCGCCATTATGTTTAAAAAACATTATATTGTTGTTAGAAAATATAATTACATTAATACTTCCGAAAGACTTAGAAAAGTTGTTTTATAAAATCAGTTCAATCAAGCCTTAGTATGTGTAGGGGTGGCTAATAAAAGATTCAAGATATTTTTATTTGTAAAAACACAAAAGCTGTATCGTGCGGGAATCGAACCTGCGAACACAGGCTGCTGTGTCCTATCGCTTAAGTAAGTTACACTGTACCACACTGTTTTAACAGCATAAATACATAGCACGCTTGTATTCCCCAAAGGACTAGGCAGAAATGTACCTAGTAGTACCGCTCTTATTCCGCCAGTTATGTTATAGGGAGCGAGCCTATTGCCATCAAATGAAAGCGACAGAGAAATACCAAATGGAAAACTCAATTTATTTAACACATTCACTTCCGAGCTTGAGATTCGATTCTCGGATAGCGCAAAGTGTAGGTAATTGAGTTATCTCAACCCATTTTTTTCAAAATCAGCCTGGATTTAATTGGAATCTAGATTTGTGCTTGGTCGTTGGCGATAAGCTCGTTTATTACATGGAACTAAGCATAACTATGTAATGTATTTTAATGTTTTTTGTTTGTTTTTTACCTTTTTTTATTTTACTGGCACTATTTATTTGTTGGTTTTACTGGTTTGAAATCTTGTATTTTACATCTGTTTAACAATTTATGTAATGTATTTTTTAATAATTGTTTAATCTGAATATGACTTGTAAGAATCTCTTATTAATAAAACTCTATAATAAAACAAAATTAATGCGTTAAAATTTTTTAAAATAAAAATTAAATTTAAAATTAAAAAAAAACCCCACCGCAAAAAAGTAAACTTTTAAAAAGTTAAAAATAACTTTTTACTATCGTTGAGCCATGAAATTTTACTTTACGTTAGGGTACTAGCTATGACTATGACTAATTAACTGGCAAAATCTTGGTTTAGGTAGGTACTTACCATAGGCCAAAGACATTCAATACCTCTAGACCGGAACATCACGAACAAAATTTTCGTCCGAGAAAGTGTGTCCTGCTGGATACAAGTCTATGAGTTTTTTGTAGTACGCTCCGCTACCGCTCCAATATTCATATATTATTCTAGATGGCGTTACTGAGACATGGAATCAAAGTTTTTCTATGACATTTCCTTGACATGCCCGCTCTATAGTATTTTAAATCTCTTTGCCATAGGCACACCTCTGTCTATGCTTTCAAGGAATACAGTCGTGTTGTTATCTTTCCTAACCGAAATGTCTGCTCACACCCCTACTAACGAGTCATCATAAAGTCGCGCAAAATAACAAACTACGAACACATGTTATTAATCTTCATTTCTCGTTATTAGCAATAAATAGAACATTCACACCGACTCGGACATAATTAGTTTTATTAATATTAATGTTTGATAGGTACAATTAGCGTTTGTACAGCTTTTAATTACTATCAGATTTTCATGTGGAACATAACTAATTATATCATCACGGCTGTATTTCCCTATGGGTTGAGTAGGGATGTGTATAGTCTCTCTTACAACTTTTTGAAATGAATCCCGAAATATTGGGAATTTTAGACAAGTCTAGTGAGTGAGTGCTGTGTTTCTTTAGATCTGAACTCCAGCCTTTTTTTGATAGGGTGAATTTGAAAATATCGTTTAATTTAGGTACCTACGTTTCGGATAGTTGATAAGCGTTAATAAAAAATGTTAAAGAATATCAATGCTACACTACTACATATAGTAATACTAGGGAATTCGCAATGGAAACAGTTAACCCTTGTCATTTAACCACGACCAAGAGCAAAAAACCTCAAGTAAGATTGACATCTGTAATTAACGAATTAATAACGAACACTTAACTAAAGACACGACAGGATTAATTAATACGAACTAGTCATCCTTAGATCTATATTTGTAGTGAAAAATAAATGATAAAGTACCGACATCACGTTCTTCGTAGGTTAGCTAATTGAAAGGGAGGGGTCCCTTGTAATTAAGACACGATTTGTTCCGGAAATACGCGTACAATAAATTACGCGAACGCGTTAATTTGCTAGGTATAAATTGTGCGTAAAGTTGAGATAAGTAATTTGTCTACATGACGTCATTACATAAACTCCAAGGTTACTGAAAAGAATTTTATTGAAAAATCCAAAAATGCTGAGATATAGATTAGACTTAGATAGATAAAATTTATTCGCTGCACTCAAATAACATGAGAAAAAAGGAACAGTGTGCCGATATTTAAATAAAAGAAAAACAAAACAAATAAAGTCTATCACACTGAAGGCAAAAGAAATCAAACAATAGATATGGCCCCGCGTCTCGGATTCCCTGTGAGTGAGGGTAGTCAGAAAATAAAAAACGTAAACTGCTCAGATTCATAATGGCTTTCTAAACGTGCATAGTGCGCATACAGTAGTGACCTTAGTGCAAGTTTATAAAGAGTGGAAGGGTGGATAGGTGGATACTTATGTTCGAGTGTGCATCGGAATTGCACGATTTAATCCCACCAAGTCCTTTCCATCATCGGACCACCAGACGTACGGCACTGCGCCACCGGTACATGGTAGATATCCCAACCATACGTACTAAACGCTATGGGAACACATTCATTGTGCGTACAGCTAAAGAGCGGAATTCCCTGCCGGTGTCGGTGTTTCCTGATAGCTACAACTTAGGGGTCTTCAAGTCAAGAGTGAACAGGTTGCTTCTAGACAAGCGTGCTTCATCGTCGACCACATCATCGCTTACCATCAGGTGAGATAGTGGTCAAACGCGTGCCAAAAAAAAAAGTAAATAATAAATAAACCGACCCAGTGCGAGTCGGACTTGCACACCGAGGGTTCCGTACAAAGCAGTGGTAAGAATATGTTTTTTAAATACAATTACATATCGTAAAAATAATCCAGAACCTACCAAATTCTGGATCCACTAAAGTATTCGTCAGTTTTTTTTAAATAACCTACTTACTTATTTTAACTCTAACTTTTAAACTATTAAAACCGTAAGTTTTATCTTGGTCCGGTCAATTTAAACATCCAAGGTTACTACAATTCCCACTTGGCTGAATATTGGTAGGATTGTTCAATACACTATTATAAAGGTAATGTGAAAAGTCCTCATCGATCCGGCACGTGCAAAAAAAAATACTCGAGGTCAAAGGTCACAAAAACGGGTTTTTCGCGATTTTCAGTAAAATGGTAAGTTTTATCATAAAATTAGCTCAGACAAAAATTGTAGATCAGATAATTATATATATACTTATAATTTTTTTTGTACTACTTAATAACCATAATGAGCTCCTGTCGCTTTGATACAGGTTTATCTAACCTAGTACAGGCATCTAATATTTAAATTCCTTTGTTAATTATTTTTAAGACTTTTGTATTTTATTTTTACCTAATGTTATTATATTAAATATATATAAAATGTCAGAATACTTTTTTTCCTAAGAGCCACCGTTTGTAAGATATAGCGATGCAAAAAGTTGAAAGAGTTGTAATCGTCATAATATGTATAAGTATACATAGTAATAGTAGTATACACCACGTATATACCTACATCACTGAAGCCGTAATAGGTACAAGCAAAAATATCGTTCTATCGGTCATCGATCAGTGTGACGGATCGATGAGGACTTTTCACATTTCCTTTATAATAGTGTATTAAACAATCCTATCCAATATTCAGCCAAGTGGGAATTTTTGTAACCTCACCCCTATTTTTTAGTCTAATTTGACCGGACTATCTAACCCACTGAGATTTTATTATTTCAAAGTGAATTAGTGAACTAATTTGAGTTCACTTCTTACCCGACTGCGCCAGAAGAAAAGTTATGTTTATAACAATGCTGGTATAATCTAATTCAATTACGGATACGGTTTGTCATTGAATTTGAAACTCAACAACTACCGTAGTAGAATTCATTCTAGAGATGACACGTATATACTGGTAGAGGTATATATACCAAGTATGTGCTTCCCAGTACGTAGACCGGGTACGGACCGAAATACTGGGTAAATACCTTGAAGGTATGACGTCAGACGCATAGTACGATACGTACCGCTACCACAAATCTTGCTGTAAATTTAGTTAGGAGGGATAATAATTTGAACCAACTAGAAAATCAACCTATTCAAGAAGCACAGATGAATGCCCCACCAATGTCACAAACTACTGCAACCGGTATTTCCTCTCAAACTGCGACGACATCGAGTATGGTACGAACTCATCCGTCCAGCATATCAGCATTTCTTAGACGCGATTGTAATAAAATAAAAAAGGAAATTGATGATCACATAATGAATCTTTTTGTATATGACATGCAGCCTTTTTCCATAATAGAAGATAAAGGATTTCGTGAATTGATCAAGTTTGCATTCCCGAATTATATAATACCATCAAGAAAATATTTTGCAAACAATTTATTGCCAGGGCTGTATGAAGAAGTAAAAACTGCCACTAAAATTTCTGTAAGTGAAGATGCAAGCAGTATATGCTTAACCACCGATATTTGGACGTCGAGAAATAATGACTCCTATCTGGGGATCACGGGTCATTACATTGACAGGAATTTTATTCTACAATCTGTACTTCTCGAATGTAAAGTTTTAGAAAAAAGTCACACTGGTGTACATTTGGCCGAGGAGATAAAAAATGTAACTCAGGATTGGTCTATTCCATCTGAAAAAGTGCTTCTTGTAGTTTCCGATAATGGTGCGAACATAACGAATGCTGTAAAGCAAATATTAGGGTGGAAACATTTTAGCTGTTATGCGCACACATTAAATCTAGCGGTACAAAAGATATTAGGAAACTCCTACATTAAAGACACTTTAAGTAAAGTAAAATCAATAGTGTCATATTTTAAGCGTAGTAATGTGGCTTGGAACAAATTGAAGACTTATCAAGAGCAAGCCAATAAGGTGGTGAAGAGGCCCCTTCAAGACGTCCCTACACGGTGGAATTCCACATTTTATATGTTGTCACGATTTGTCGAGTTAAAAGATGAAATTAATTGCGCAATGAGCAATTTAGATGTAGTGAATTGCACTCGTTTAACAAGTTACGATTGGGATATATGTCAATCATTAATTTGGGTGTTGCGTCCATGTGAGGAAGTTACCAGAGAAATGAGCGGTCAAAAATATGTTAGTGGTAGCTCGGTGATTCCCATAACGGTTGGTCTTACCAATGCTCTGCAGGAAATTGCTACTGAGACATACCGACAAGAAAACAATATAAGTATATTTCCAGACGAAGTTGAAATGTGCCGCCAGGATTTACTCTCCGAAATTAATAGTCGATTTCAAAATTTAGAAAGGAGCCGTACCTTAACTATCTCTACATTTTTAGATCCAAGATATAAATTATATTTCCAAAATGCAACCGTAGCAGAAAATACTAAACATCACGTTGTGGGTTTAGTAACATCTATGATCCAACAAACAGAAACTAATCAACCTACAACTACAGGCTCTGAAGCACCACAAGATGTCCAAAAAACAAAAAAATCAAATAGTTTAATTTGGCAACATTATATCAAAACCATGAAAAATGTACGGCCAACTGGTACAGCCAACAGTAGGGCTATCATAGAAGTACAAAAATATATAGATGACAGTGTGTTACCACCAGACATGGACCCTTTGACATGGTGGCGAGCTAACCAAGGTATTTACCCTAACTTAGCCAAACTGGCCAAATTAAAATTAAACGCAATGGCCACCAGCGTTCCATGTGAACGGCTATTTTCCGTTGCCGGAAATATATTGACAGAAAGAAGATCGCGGCTTGGTAGTCGAAAAGTCCAGCAATTAATATTCCTGCAGCAAAATAAAAAGCACTAAAAAAACTTGACAAAACTAAAAAAAATTTAAAAAACCCCCATCGCAAAAAAGTAAAACATTTAAAAAGTTAAAAATAACACTTTAGCCATGAAATTTTACTTCACGTCGGGGTACCGCTTAAGTAAGGAATGTTCCTAGTACCTACTTGTAGGTACGTAGGTACTTATTTTAACGGTACCCCGACGTTACGTAAAATTTCATGGCTAAAGTGTTATTTTTAACTTTTTAAATGTTTTACTTTTTTGCGATGGGGGTTTTTTAAATTTTTAATTTAATTTTTATTTCAAAATTTTTAAACGCATTAATTTTGTTTTATAGAGTTTACAGTTGAGATTTTTTCAGTGTATTGTATGTAGAGTCAAATGCTGGTTAAAAACGAATCCAAACACGATATATCTGCTATTATTTTGTCAAGAGTCTACCTACTGGTGTGCTGGATAGCCTGGCTGCAGCATCAGCTCATCTTGTTGCTATCAGTGCATTGTGTTTAGAATCAAATGCTGGTTGAAACGAATCCCAACACGATATGTCTGCTATTATTTTATCAAGAGTCTACCTACTGGTGTGCTGGATAGCCTGGCTGCAGCATCAGTTCATCCAGTTGCCATCAGTGCATTGTGTTTAGAATCAAATGCTGGTTGAAACGAATCCAAACACGATATGTCTGCTATTATTTTATCAAGAGTCTACCTACTGGTGTGCTGGATAGCCTGGCTGCAGCATCAGCTCATCTAGTTGCCATCAGTGCATTGTGTGCAGAATCAAATGCAGGTTAAAATGAATCCAAACACGACATATCTGCTGTTATTTTCCCAAGAGTGTATTAGTCTGCTAAATATCCTGGCTGCATCAGATCAAATACACCATAATGTTGCTTGTTAATATTACACGCATCGGTGTTTGAAATTTTAAGACACACATATGTTTGTAAGGAAAGTTAATACCCATAGACGTCTAAAATAGCAACGGTAGCTAACACAAAAGAGCTGATAACCTTGAAACGGCTGAACCGATTTTGATGAAATATGTCTAAGAACCATCGCAAGAAACCCTGCTTTCAAATAAAAAAAACCGCATCTAAATCGGTTCACCCGTTTGGGCTCTACGGTGCCACAGACAGACAGACAGACAGACAGACAGACAGACAGACAGACAGACAGACAGACAGACAGACACACACACATAGCGGTGAAACTTATAACACCCCTCTTTTTGCGTCGGGGGTTAAAAATATTGCAAATTAAAATTACGATTGTAAATAAATTGATTTGAAATCTTTTAACTACGCCGGCTAGTTAGTCAGTTTAAATATAATTAATGTTATTTTGCATTAATAATAGAAATAACTAGAATTCATTAATAACCATCGTCATACTCTTAGCCGACAGTCCTAAGCCTGGTAAAGTAGGAAGGAAAGATTTCATATCTCATAATGCATAATTACGTATAGGTACTTGAAACGTCGTACCTACATTATATTGGAGGCATACCATACTTATCGCATACGTTTACTTATCGAAATCCTACCACACCCAAATACTTAGAAGTATTTTGATACTTGGTATTTGTACCAAGTATTTAGTGATACCCATACCTTAAAGGCCGGGTATGGAGAATGGCAGGTATATCTCATCTCTAATTCATTCAAGTTCATAAACTTCGCCGAAGCGAAGTATTTCAAAAATGCATTAGACTCATTTGAGTGTCCCCCTCCACGGAAATCTTTAGTAAAAGGCGAAAGATTTATACGTTTTGAAGGGAAACCAGAGATAACTAAAACGCTCGCTCAGAAAGACCCAACCAAACGGCGGAGAATCTTAACACCGCGACTCAGAATAGTGACGTAATTGAACAACGCCATCTCGTGCGACATAATGAAACTAAGTAAGGTAAAAACTGACAGAGGGATGTTCGTGTCACCCTTTTTAAAGGGGCAATGGGAACTGTATTTAGGGTGGGTTTACACAATAAGAAGGGTGAGGGGTACTTTTGATATTCGAAGGCCATTCGTTTGTCCGAACAGTCGTAATACCAATTTCTTTTGCCAACCGACCACATTTTCACTAAAATTACGCTGTGTTTCAAATTGAGACTACAGTGTCGGAAGCTATTAATAAAATCATGACCTCACCGCCGTATCTCTACGATGACGCATTTGGTGGGCGCTTCATTGTACTCTGGGGCTCTGCCGAGCGAGACTGACAGGTCTGGGGTAAGCAGGGTTACAATGTAACCCAAAGAGCTGGCTTGTGGCAAAGTGTTCGGTAGTAAAGACCCCCGCGGATCCGATCTCCCGAAAGAAATATTATTCCCTATCTTGATTGTGTAGGAGAGTTATGGTTGGGGATTATAAACAGATTTTAGTTGAGAGAAAATACACAGTTTGAATAAGCTATTGGTAATTTTACCTAACCAAGTCAGAGTGCAAGCTCGATATCTCAACCCTTAACCTTTTAACCGCCTGATTTTGTATCGATTGTCGTGCCCCCAGCGCCCGACTTATAAATCGTCAATTTATCATGTTGCCTAAATTAGCCTATTTTCGGGAAGAATTTAATGTAGAACCAAGAAATTAAATTGGACAAACATTTTTTTTTGTCGTATAATTACGACTCGGGCGTAATGCACCCGAAATAACTGTCGGACAAATCCGACTTAGGCGGTTAAAGGGTTTAATTATATTCTGTTAACTCTGAATGTATTATTTATTTACTGCCCGCGTCTTAAAAGTAACTTTTCCAAGATTATTTCAAGGAAACGCATTACCGGGATATAATAATATCCTTTGTGTCTATTTACCATCCAATCTGTTCACCGGTTTTCAACATCAATCAATATCTTTATAAACTTTCACATAAAGAAAGAAACACACCGAAAACGGGCACCTTCATTTTTTTGCGGAATAAGTATACCGTGGTGGTTTTAGACAAACGTTTTGAGTTGATCTCGGAAAGTGAAGGGAATAGTGGAAACTTCATGACCAGCAAAATAAGATATTTATACACAGCAAAGTGGGTTGTTTAGGGTTAAAAGGACAATATTGCACATGTTTCAACATAATATAACGATCACAGTAATGCTGGGTGACTAAATAAAATAAAACGAACTGCCTAAGGAGATAAAATACGTTTATTTCTTAAAATTTGTCAATAAACCATACGCTGTCATTACAACCGATATCCTTTACATCTCTTGTATGCATGTTCTTATCTTAGTCAATATACACAACAATATGTACGTTCGCTAGGTACATACATTCACAAAACAGAAATGTGGGAAAGGTTCACTCTGATGCCCGCGCTCTCTTGGTCACAACTCCCAGGCGATAGGTATGTTTAGTTATGGCAAGCGCAGTTGCAAAGCTACTTGAGATTATAAGTGGATTCTACAGCATAAACAGTTATATTGGAGTTTCTTTTCATGTACCCAAGTCCTGAATTCACTTAGAAAAGTATTCGAAATTACAGACTAATTTCATGTAAATGTTAATTTCGCGCATTTGTACAAAGTGAACCTTTCCCACGCTAAAATTTCGCACATACATTGTTTAGACAAGAAATAGTAGGTATAGCATTAAATGCCTTATATATATGCCTTATAAAGTCTAAGTTAAATCTAAAGTCGCCAGGACTTGATCGGTTTATTTTAGCGCTTGAGGCCAGGCGTGTCATTCCACACTGAAGAGTTGATATCAATTCCGATAAGTGTTCCAGTTAACAGTGATGACGCAGAGATAGCGGGACTTTTCAATATATTTTAACATACTTGGAATAATAGCACTCTTCAGATGCGGATTGAGGCTTTTACATGGTACTTTTACACAGAGAGTACCTACTACTCATTCATTCTTTAAAATACAATTCGTTCGCGTTAATATACTAAAGAAATGCCGGCAGAACTTTTAAAAGCAAAATGGTTGACAGAAACAGATCAGCTACTATAGTAGTACCATGTGAAGCGTGGTCGCCATGTCATTGACAACTAGTGTTTAGTCGTTTAGCGCAGTTTCAAACCGCGCCCTACAATGACATACATTATCCCATCTAGCCTCGCGCAGAATATGGTTGTTCTAGACATTTTACACATTTGGATAGAGAATCGGGTCATATTTTTTTAATTATAATGTATTATTATAGTTAATTACGCTGGATTTTATTTAATATTACTGGTGAACAAGGTTAGTTTGATAAACATGCACATGTAATCAGAAATAGGTACATATTTACTCATACTCAGGTTGTCTTCGATCCAAATACGTAAATATCTAAAATAATATCAATAAATCAAGTTTCTATACATGTTTTTACATTAAACACCTAACGTTTTGAATGTTGCCTACCGTCAAGGGGCGGTGAGTGAAAAAAAAATTTGCTTTTCTCCAACTTTTTTTTTTATTTGTGTAATGCCATTTAGTAAAACAAATGGCGTGTCGTTTTTACTAAAACTGTAAAATAATCGAAGTTCGATAAATATTATATCGAAATCATATCGTCAGATGAATCGACTTTTCGCAGAATAGTCGATATTGTAATCTATTTAGTATGAGTTAAAGAATAAAATTGAAATCGTAAATGTTTCGACTCGATCGATCAACCGAGCCAGTTTTTATCGAATTTCGATATAATTATATTAAGGGTACGTAAGACAAAATACAAATTTGTTCCATAAGAAAGCCTCTTGCTATACTATAACAATCCACATGTGTACGCATATTTAAATGCTAAATTATAACTACCTGTAGATTTTTTTGCGGTTTTTACACTATCTATATAATAATAATAACATAATAAAAACTACTAGTGAATATTACTTTACATATTCAATTACTATATTATTATTTATTTATAATAATTAAGTTTATACACCTAAACCGAGGGAGAATATTTTTTAAGAGACAAACAAAAGAAACTTGTTTACTCTAAGTTAAATCACAAGTATACAGTAGGTACTTTTGCCGGCTTAAAGAAAAAAATGTCTTTAATTTTATATTTTTAAATATGTTTGCGATACATCTATAATACGAAGTATGTATACCTATTTATATTTCAAGTGTAGATAAATGATTAAGCGATATAGTCGACAGTTCCTTGATATATTATATGCATTATGTATATAACGTGTACATAAATAACATTAGTTAAATCATAGAAACTCGTCCTATTGTATTGTTTAATTACTTTAGAGAGGTGCAACGAGCTCCGACTGCGCAACATTTTACATTTAAAAACTCCTGTACTAATTTTAATATAGGTATATATATAACTACCTACCTCTAAGTTATATTTTGTTTATGAATTCGTGAACGGATGTATCGTCATAGAAGAGTAAATATAGTTCAGTGCCTTCTAGATATACAAGGAAAGGCACCTTGAAATAACCGATCTATTATGTATTATACTTTTCTTAAAATTGATTTAAATAAACTTCAAAACGTTAATGTATATTTTTCCTATACAACATTTTATATTAATACAATTTTTTAACTAATATTTTAGTCGGCCGTTGCACCAACGTTTAAATTCGCTATGATTTTATAACAAACATTGTTATAATCCCACTATTTCTTTAGAAAGATCGAACAGAGCTCCAAGTGGTCTTTAGTAACATTACTTTGGATTTACTTGAAACTTTGTACGTTCTTGTTAGGGACAAAAGATATTGAAGGTATTTTAACAATGGTTTTCATATAGATTATACAAACGGACAATGTATGTTTCATCGACGCGTGGGTATGTTGCAGTCAAAGAGTAGTAGCAAATGCAGAGACAGACTGTCAAGAGATGGGTACCACTCATCTGTCCAGACAGACGCGTCTTCCTTCCGTGACACATCGGAAATGCGTACTCCATTCACTACCTACTCCATGTAAACTCATACTAGGTGTTTCAAATGTGATAGTCGATCGACAAATATGTACCTACATAGTTTAAACATTTAACATCTACGAGTTGGACTCGTAGATGTTAAATGTTTAAACTATGTAGGTAGAATACGCGGTCAATTTTCTTATAATAACCCCGGACTATTGTATATTGATTTGTGAATAGCGCTTGGGGAACCACAATTTATGTCTAATAATCATGTCGTAATAGACATTGATGGGCTAATAAATCTGATTTTTGGGCCAAATAATGACCTGCAAGGATGTCAATTTTTTTGTACAGAAATTGTCGATCCCCAAACCAGATACAAGGAATAATATGTATACATGCATTTAAATATTTTATCAACTTTTACTACAATCATTGCACTCACCTTAGATATAAATGCCAGCCTCAGAAATATTCTGTTTTATTTAATCTCGAGATTCTAGGCTTCCTTTGCATATTTGGTGTTTAAGTTAATTTAGTCAGTGTACATTTTTCATTATAATATTTAATTTACGAATATTAATTTCTATAGACCCTAAGTTTTTACACACACATTTCTTTACAAAATACATATTTACTTAAGCATGGCATATACTTGAATATTTTCGAAGCTGGCAACCCAGTACACTGCGTGCGTTTTACTTTATACAAAAGGAGAACTCAAGATAAGGGGCGTTACACACGACATAATTGCTCGACAATAGTAATGGTTCTCGAGCAGTTGATCAAAGGAAACCTCAGCATTAGTCTGTATGTGAAGACTGACCTCCTAAATTGCTGAGCCTAATCTTATATTTCAAGTTCAACAAACGCCTGTTTCGACAAAGTTACAGTTATAGATATTAAAATATTTTTTTACAAAGTCTTATTAGAAGGCTTTTACATTTTTTAAGGTATCCAAATGAATATACCTCCGCTTTAAAATTCAGGTTCGAACCCGCTAAATACAAATATTGCTTAGATATTTGTAATAATATGCAATCTGTGTACAGCACCCAGTTCACAGGGCATATGAAGCGTATATATATTTAATATATAGTCAAAATAATATATAATTAAACGGCGAAACATTACCATCTTTACCTCACTCCTTATTCCGTCACCTTAAAGCTCGTTCGCATCTTACTGAACAAAATTCTATAACTTAAAGAGTAGAACTTAACACTCGACACTAATACTAAACAGTTTTCATCAACAACTCAATTGTTTATAGTTCCGTATCACTATTATTGCTAACGATATCCAGTGCGTCGACCAATGGGGGAAAGCAAGCTAAGTAACTCCTAACAAGCGATTCTGCAGTTCCAATCTCGTCAAAGAATTGTATCTCTCTAAGACCTGAAGCTCATTCTTGGACTGTTTATTGAAAATTATGAAAGCAAACAGATACTTCTAGTTGAACTGTCATTTATTACGAATCACGGCGTAGACCAAGTACACAACATCGTACAATATTGCACCAGAGTTCTACAATGAAATGAAAAGCTACTGAATCACTGTATTCGGCTCGGCTCCACAGAGCTCGGGCGCACACGGGCCGACGCACGCGCGGGCTGGTGACGTCACGCGCCCGTCACACGCGTGACGTCACGCGCGCGCCCGCACTGCCGCGTCAATACGCGCGCCGCTCCTCCAGCTCCGACATCTGCAAACCACAAGTAGTGCGTTAGAGTACTGGTATGGTTAGAATTTGTAGTCATAGTGTGCCCTTGGACTAGTCAACTAACAATACTAAAAGATAATGTCAAATAATTAATCATTTAAGTACATGTTAATTAATCACAATAATCACAAAACTATAGTTTAATAAAAGATTCTGCCACACCTATTTTTCGAATTAAACCAAATCCGAGATCCTTCGGATGACGTCCACTAGCTGTTTGACAGTGAATCGTTGAACATTTTGCCCAGTGGATTTTTTTGGAACCAACCAACTAGAATTATTTTCCTAGTTTTTTTTTTACTTTTAAGGATGACATTTAAAAGTGTATTTTAATGGTATAATTGAAATAAATGTTTTGACTTTGACTTTGAGTGATCATCACTGGGGAACTGTCAACGGAGATACGCAATAGCCTTTGAGCCCTAGATAGTAAAATTGAATTGTTACTTACTCTTTTCAGATGTAAAATATTCCTTAGTTTTCATCCTACCTTGTAACAGAATACCTCTTTTGTGTGTGTATGAGTGCGTGTGAGGGTGCATGCGAGTGTGTGAGGGTGCATGCGAGTATAGGTGCGTGTTTGTGTGTGTGGATGCGTTTTTGTGTGTGTGTGTGCGAATGTATGGGTGCGTGTTTGTGTGTGTGAATGTGTGTGTATAAGTGCGTGTGTATGAGTGCGTGTGTGTACGAGTGAATGTGTGTATGTGTGCGTGTGTGTAGGAGTGCGTGTGAGGGTGCGAGTTTGTGTGAGTGTAAATGTGTGTGTGTGTGAGTGCGTGTTTGTGTGTGTGTGCGAATGAGGGTATGCGTGTGTGTGCGCGTTGCGTTCGAGTGTGTAAGCGTGTGTGCGCATGTGTGTGCGTGATATTATTTAGTGTCATTGTTTTGCCATCGACCCTCAAAAGAAGGAGCAGTAAGACTAGCGGTACGTACATTGTTGTGGCGGGCGCGCTTGTGCGGCGGGTGCGCGGTGTCGCTGTCGGCGATCACCAGCTCGCCGCCCAGCTCCTCGCCCGCGCCGTAGCCTCCACTGGAACCACACATGGGCATAGTACTTTACACAATTGCTAACCAACAGTCTAATAAACATATAAGAAACAAAGCAAACAGTATCATACAAGACGTTGTGTCAGAGTCGCTTCTGGGAACGAAAGTAAGCATCTCAATTACCAGCCTTTTACTATCTAACTGCACAGTAAAGGCCTCTTCTATTACAGAGAGGGCACGACCATGGATCACTTTGCTTGCGCAGTGCGATTTCAGACTTATATTGCCATAATAACTTACATTGGCCAATTACAATGATCCCAATCTTCGCAAAAAAAAACATTGAATAAGCAATGCATGACAGAATAACTACCTTTGTAACTGAATATAACCTAATTGTGGAGTCAATTTGGTTTCAGGTAAAACTGTTCAACAATCCTAGCCTGTTTTACCTTCGTAAAACTAATTACTGAAGCCCTTAATAAAACATGTCTGTTTTATCGGTATTCTTAGATATGAGCATAGCATTCGATTTTGTTTCACATGATCGACTACTCTTCAAACAAGAGTGATATGGAATAAGAGGCAAGGCGCATGATTGGCTTAACCGCTATATGACTGATCACCAACAGAGAACAGTTATCTTTAGAATAAATAAAACAAAATACTAATACACATCGCTCAGACTTAAAATGGACTAATTATGGCCTTCCTCGGGGAAGCGTACTGGGTCCAGTGCTATTTATAATTTAAATGAATGACCTCAGGAAATGTCTTAAATACGACTGTATACAATTTGCTGACGATACTACTTTCACGCTAATATGTTCCAATAAAACTGACATAGAAATTAGTACTAACATTAAATTAATTAAGGTACCTAATAAAATACTGAGGAACAATAATCTTCTGGTTAATTTTACAAAAAACAAAATTGTTCAATTTCAAACATGCAACATGTCAGTAACACCAACATTAATTCGACATGATAATACATATTTGCAACCGGGATCATCGGCTTTGTTTTTAGTTGGCATTACATACCCGTAGTAAGGCGAGTGCTGATGTATGACGACGTTGGAGGGCACCTCCTCCTCCTGGATGGACACCAGGTTGCCGCCGGTCGTGCCCACCACGTACTTCTCTGGAACCGCAAAAACACTTTGTATTGGGAGTTACAGACAGCCCACTGTGCAGAGCTGTGTCGAGGTGGACGAGACGGCATCGCACGTGCTTCTCTACTGCCCAGTGGTTGCCGCATACAGGGCTAAGTTCTTCGGAAACGCAGGTGGGTAAATATTCGAGCGTTTCAACCGCCGTCATTACCATCCCCTAAAAGTCAAAGGAAGATAACGTATTTACCCAGGTACCCTCCGAGAGATCGCCGGTAGCGTTAAACCGCTGCAGGCTTTCCTCAAGGAGCTAGGATGGATGAAATAGCGCATATTATTACCCGTACGCAAAATCCGCGCTTGGACCTAACCTAACCTAACACAAAAACACAACCTTATTAGAGTTTTTCTATAAACAGTCTTCAGCCCCAAGTCGCGAATGAGTATAATGGAAAATTAAATTAATTCTTAAAATTACACAAACAAACATCGAACACAATAAAAACATGTTGAAACTAGATGAGGTTGGTATTTCCTAGCCGACTACTCTGCAAATCAACAGCGAAACAAACTCAGATATTTGAAAAAGATTAAAGATTTAAACATTCTCAATGATAGTGGGATGTACCGATTTCCCTACTTGAAGACAATGAATCAATATTTTATGAAAAAGTTTCGAAAGTAAGAAGAGTTCTGATACTATGCCCCGCGGTCAAACTTGCTCCGAAGAGTTGTTTAGTAATGTTAATTTTAATAAAAAAAATTGTGTCTCTTATAAAATTAAGCTATATTAAGCTATCAAACGCAAAATGAATGTTTCAACGCAACTTCCAGACATAAACGCGTTCGAACAAAAAAAAACTTCAGTTACTTGTGTAAGATGACAGATGATAGAATGTATGAAAGGAGGCTTGTCGACCTCATGCAGGACAAGGTTCAGACCAGTATACCACCAGTTTTTTTGGCTTACTGTGCGTTTCAAATGAGATCAGGATCAACTTTTCGCCATGTTGTGCCCGTCATAGCTATCAATTCGAATAAATTGGGTAAGATCAGCAAAACAAGGCATCTAAATATAATTTATTTACGAATCATGAACGATTTTTTTTTTAATTGCGCTATTTCTCGCTAATAAAGTATTTGCTCTACATTCGAGATAATCTCCCATGCAACGCCTCGTTTACTCATTTTCGAGCAGTCAGCGAGACAAAAACAAATGACAACAAACAACCCCGTCACAAACAGAATAATGAATAAAACTTAAGCACTCCGCAAGACCGAAGAATAAGTTTTCGTTGCAGACCGTACTTCCCAAGTAATATCTGTCAGATAGAGGTCATTGACGTTCCTATTCTTATTTGAAACGCATAGTCCTTGCACTGTAGGTTTCACATTACTAGTATTGATAATCACTCTAACTATACTCCATCCGAGTAGGTAGTTAACTAAAGGTAAACAATCTTGACAAGTCTTTTTACATAAACGCTTATTAATTAAATACAACTACTGTTTAAACAAATTGTTTAATTGATCATTTAATCGTTTTTGTTGTATCTAAATTGTTTTCAGCTACATTTTATTTTTAAACTGTGTTATTAAATAGAATACATGTCAAAATTGTTTACCTTTTGTTAACTACCTTATCGGATGGAGTATAGTTATAATACGTAGTAATCTAGTAGTCTAGAAGTAATCACTCTTTCTAGAGTGGGTTCACGTCATTATTATAGTGCAAAGTCGAACTCCTGACCTGCCAATCGCCATTTCGACGCTTTAGCCAGTGGGGTTATTGCCGCTTATATTATGATGACGTCAGTCCTATAGATCTTAATAAACTTTAAGCCTACTTAAGAAAGAGCGGCGACTCCTTACACAGGCACTATCTGCTTGAAAAGGAGACGCCATTCATCAACACAGTGTAAACAATGGTTGGTATGGTATGGTCATGAAATGAAATTTATTATTATTATAGTCGTTCCCTCCCGGACTTACCTTCCCTCTCGCCGCCGGCTCCGTTGGTGACGACGGTGATCTGATGTCCGGCCATCACCAGCGCGCCGCCGGACGAGCTGTACGCCAGCCCGTGCCCTGTACACAGATAAACAAAAATTAAATAACACCGGCCTATTACTGTCTTTCTGCTCGTACAGAGCCAGCCGATCAAGTTCCCCGAATGGGTCAAATTTCTTTGATAGTTATTCAACTTTATTAAAGAACAGAATAAGGTTCATATTCAATTGGGAAAATTTTACAGTTTGGCGTTGCTTGACGTGCTGGCGCCTGTAATTTTAATCTGTTCCATTGAATACCCCAATTCTGGGAAAATGCTTCAGAGATGGTTAATTTGTATTCAAGCAGTGCCACAAGTGTGGACAGCTAAAGCCTCAATCACGAGCGAGCTATTAGCTGCGAGTGCATTCGCTGCAAATATAGATCGCAGCGACAATTCGCTGCCTGCCAGTCACACACAGCGAGTTCTACACGAGAATTTCGACAGACTCTTGGTACGCAAATTCAAAATGTCGTGCAGCGAGGACCCTGTCACACACAGTAAATACTCTGAAATACTGCGTGCAAAATTGAACATGCTCAGTTCAAATCGCGGCTTATTCAGCTCGCAGCGACTGAATCGCGGCGAGTAGGCACTCGCAGCGATTAAACGGTGTGTGTGACCGAGACCTAAAATAAGATAACCAAAGGTACTAAGTCCAAAACTGCTCTCTCTGGACCATCACTCTGATAAAATAAGAAGATCATTGTCGCTCAGGTAGTTTATATGTGTTAACACTGACCAGGAGAGCCGGGTGCACTCTGGCTGACTCCGCTGCGTTGCGGGAACAGATACTGCGTCGACTGACTGTTGTTGCTGCTCAGCCGCTGCTGGCTCGTCTGCGAACATGCACAACATGGTCATTTAGGAAGCTAAATATTTTTAAGCCAATATTTTGGAATTTTTTCTCAACCTTGACTTACTTCGACTAATGAAAAATTCTCCAATTAGTGTTTATAAAATAAGTCCATTTGAAGAACCAAAATAGTTATTTTAGGTAAATTAGCATATTGGGTCCTAGTAAAAGAAAATAAGTAAACTTACAACTACATATTATTAACTAATTAAGGCGAATAGATACATGGATTTTAGTGAAACTGTATTAAAAGGAATAGAGCCTTTATTAGTTCATTTGTCTGTGATGAAGCCTAAAAATAACTTTTGTAACTACACCTTAATCTGAAGGCCATTAACCGTGATTAAAAATGTTCAAAATCTATTCGCATTTATATCTCAGCGACAATCTAATATCAAAAATGTAGAGAAATCAAACGTACTTTTGACAGACTGAGATTAAAAAACAATGTTTTCAAAAATACAGGAATTGTCCGTCTGATGTAACCGAAAGCGATTAAAAACAGTGTCTCATTAACACGGGGCCTTTTGACTTATGTGGTTTATAAATTTCTGTGGCTATTTTCGGCTACAACTCTAGCATGTGTCTGTGCGGCAAATATGCTTGGCTTTAACCTACGATCCTCTACTTTACTGCAGTGCGATTCTGTAAAAAATACCCCATGAGTATTCTCGACTGTAATCATCATCATCATCATCCACAGCCCGACTTCACCCCCTGCTGGGTATAGGCCTCTCTTTTTATGTACCAATTTCCACGTCCCTATGCCAGTCTCATCCACAGTACTCCCGCATTGGCAACAATGTAATAATAATTATAATTTATTAATTTCTACCAAAAGGTTTGGTACAATCTTCAGTTATAATAGATAGGTTTGCCAAATTGAAAGGTAATACAAAAATTTATCTGGCGTCCTAGCTAGATTATAATAGTAACCTGTATTGAGGTTTCCCAGCCCTGTCATGGGAACACTATGATAGGATTTCATGATTTCAAAGAGACTGTCATCAATCAAGTGTTCCTAAATAATAATAAACTGTGGTAATTTTAGTAATATTGGAGTGTGCTAGCTGACATGTAGCGAATAACTTATCTTTATGTTATATAGCGAATAATTGTTTTATCGTAATAACTAATGTACTGTATAAATTCAAGTTCTTTTAACTTATCAGACGGACGTGCTGCTGGGGAGTTTTTTCCACCATTTCTTCTTCCCAGCAAAAACATTAGGAAGTGGCGCAGGACGGGCTTTTTGGGGGACTGTCTTATGGAATTTTGACATTCAAAAAGTGCTGATCCTCAGCCTAATTTGAATAAAAGACTTTTGATTTAGATTTTTGGTTAGCGTGACATGTATTAATGATGTAGTTCCTCACCTCCCTGGGCCCCGGCTGGTCCTGCTCCTCGGGCGGGAACAGGTCGGGCGTGGGCTCGCGGGACAGCTCCTCCGGCGTCACCAGCCCCGACACGCCCACCTGCGACGGAGACGTCGGCGCGCTCCTGCACACACGCCAGCGGTTAGCTCGCTTGCAGCGGACACGGGCTTGTGTCGAGGCGCACTCAACATGCGCTTACACGACCAATTAGGGTCATCATCAACATTGTTGTTAAACACGATAGTAAAGAATTCACTAATACGGTACAAAATACAATTAGTCCATCAATTAGATTATAAAAAACATTACACAAGTATTTTTTTTTTTGTTTTTAAAATTGATGGAAAAATGCTTAGATTAAGAGCATTAAAGTTGAGAAGAGGAGGCTTGTAACGTCATGCGTGCGACATTTTGACTCGATGTATCGCCGTTAGTTTTTGATTACGTGAATTACAAAATATGTTTCGAATATTTTTTTGTAATCTAGATGAGTGACTAAAAACTTAAATTTTGTCAAATAACCCATTGCAATTGTTCGTGTAAATTCATTTTTAAGATATTGGCCTTGCCGACATGACATTCAGATCTCCTTGGCTCAACTGAGACAGAAAGATATAAATGTTATACCTAGTTCAGGTCAAGCAAGCCAAATTTGTAGCAAAGTTGACCTGAACGCGTAGCATGATGACCGTAGTCCATTTAGTAGGAATCGACAAAGAGAAAGATTGTAGAATCATTTCTTTTGTCTTGAGATGAGATAACCTGTGTATTCTTCAGTTGACAAGAGTCGACAACATCGAGGATGATTTTTATGACAGTCGGCAGATATTTCTCTACAATCTTAGATGTTTCCATCGATTTAACCCGCTACTGGGTAAATCTTCGAGCGTCTACGGTAGTCATACTATGCGTAGTTGCTGTTTAGAAGTCGGGGAATGAAATTTAAAGAAATACAAAAAAAGCCGAACCAAAAGAATACATATTACACGAGAATGCGCCTCGACACAACGCTGGCTAACTAAACAGCTTCTTTGAAAACAATTCCAACGGTTACCTCTGTCTATCCCAGATTTAGGATTATTGGTTATTGATTTAAAACATCTCTTTCTGCTTAAAACTAAGCTTGGTCCTGTTCGGATATTGTTAAAGTTTTTTCTTGACTTTCGATCGGGCAACAACTTTGTTTGCAAAGCACCTGCCGAGAGGAGGAATCTAATAAACTACTTCCTTTAAAATCTAATTAAATATTGGTCTTATTCCCAGAGACCTGCTGGAAAGAGGGCTGCGGTCAACATCGTTAAATGACTTCTATATTAGGCTTGTGGCAGCACTAATAACCTAAGCGAATGCTGTGACAGGTAAACCAATAAGCATTCTAGTATTTCTTGTTGCTATGGCCGTATAGCCTGGCTAATACATGGATGTTGAAAATCATTGTGTTATGATTTTCAACATCCATGTATTAGCCAGGCCCTCTGCTGTACCTAGGGAATGCAATCTCGTCTCGCCGAGATCCCGATCTCGCGAGATCCCGGCCATATTTTACGAGATTGTATCTCGTCAAATTTCGTACGAGATCTCGCGAGATAACGAGATCGACAAATGCAGCGTGACGACGTGTATTTCATAGCGCGGCTGCGCGCGAACTGAATCCTGGCCGTTGCCTAAATATAGATAATTATTGTTTTGTTACCAATATTGTAAGAATTTGAACTGATTAGCTACAGTAGGTATCATAATTATAGACATAAACAAATGTTATTAGAGTTAGAGACAAAATAATAAGTACTCTGTTGATTTTTAAAATAAAACTTACATTATTTTTATAACTAAGCAACGCAGTTTCTATTTAATTACATATCATGTCAATTACTAGTTCTTAAAACAAGCATTTGCATATGTTTTAATTGCGATTCTTCCAATCTCGCGAGATCCCGTAATTTGCGAGATCTCGCGAGACTGGGTTTTGAGTCTCGCGAGATCTCGCTAGGCGGAAATCTCGTACGAGATTGCATTCCCTAGCTGTACCTGTTCCAGTTTGGGGTTTCTTAACGTTGAAAACCGTTTAGCAGTACGACCCGGCAATATTACAAGAGAACCTACATAATCTGTTCGAACAGTTTTTAATGAAAGTGTAAATTACCTATATGAATGTCTGAAAATGCAAACTGTTGAGTTTCCAAGAGTAAGAGTGTATGGTACCTGGAGGAGAGTCCGAAGGGTGCACGGAACTGTACGCCGCGCGGACGGCGCGGGCGGAAGGCGAGCTCGATGAGCTTGCCTTCGCTCTGAGGGTCGATGCGCCAGAAGCTGCCCTTGCCTGGCTCCTCCTGGCTGCGCGGGACCTTGATGAAGTATCTGAAAAGTGAAGAAAGTGTGTGAGAAATAGCTTTATATAATGCATGCAGTGAAACTCTATAATAGGCTTCAGAACCTCATAAGACATCGTTATAATACCGTTAACGTTGTAAAAATAAAATAAATAAAGTGTTGGAATGTAAAAGAAGTATGTGAGAATCGTAGCATGTGGCGCTCTTTCTGCCTACCCCCATGGGAAATAGGCGTGAGTTTATGAATGTTATATGTATGTATAAAAAAATAAGTTTTTACCTATTGAGCGATAAATTGTGACGTATAGAGTTCTGCCAGCCCTTATCAGCGGTGCGGTAGTAGGGGTAGTGCTTGGTGATGTAGCTGTAGATGCCGCTGAGCGTGAGCTGCTTGTCGGGCGCGGAGGCCACCGCCTGCACGATGAGCTGCGCGTAGCTGTAGGGCGGCTTGGCGTCGTCGCGCGGCTCGCGGGCCTCGCGCACGTCGCGCACGTCGCGCACGTCGCGCGTGCTGCTGTAGCCCGACTCAGAGTTCGTGGACGATGCCTGGAAACGACGTTCACTTATGGTTATGATTGGTCAAAATGCAGGTGACCTATCTTACGATGCTGGGGCGTTTGTTGAGCTCATGGTTAAGCATGAAACTCTACACGGCGTGTCTTGAGTGGGGCCAGTTTCCCACTTTGTGGGAGACTGGACTGCCCTGCGGACTCACCGTCCGCGTTCCGGCCCATAGTGCTGCTAGACGAGGTGGGTAAGCTGTTCGTGCGAATTACAGCTGCCCGCCTCGTCGGCCACTTGTGCGGAGACGGGCCGGATCTAGCCGAGAGCCAATTTGGCTTTCGGCATGGCGCTCCACCATTCACGCCGTGTCGCGTGTGAGAGTCCTGGCGGAGGAAACGGTATCCCGGGATGGGGTGATGTTGGCGGTGTCCCTGGACAGTTCCAACGCCTTCAACACCCTAGAGTTGTATAACTAGTACAACTCCAGGGCACTTTGTTGTATTATACAGAACTAGATGGCGTTGTGTTATGATTCTGAAACCAGGTTAGTCACCACACTAAGAACAGTTCTATCAGAGTTGGGTCGTCTATTTTTTTTTTATTATGTCATGACGTCGAATCATCAGCCTGATCTCTGATTAAAATAATCATTTTTATACTTACAGCAGTCCCATTGGAGTTGGGCCGCGCATGGTCAGCGAGGGCCGCGTAGTGCGCGACGAGGCCGAGGTCAGCGTGTCTTCGGCCGGAGGAGCCGGCTCCACGCGGCGACGTCGGACAGCTGTTCGCGGCGCTTATAGTGCCTGGAACATTGAGGGTAATGCTTTATTTATTAAAACTTAATGCACTAGTAAAATAAACTGTACAAAGGCGGACTTAATGCCTTAGGCATTTTCTATCAGTCTACCTTAAGGTGATGCTTTAGTGTTTTATTTGTCATCAATTGAAATTATAACTATACAATAACTAATTAAAATAAATTTAATGTTATATGTACACTTATACTTACGAACAAATAAAATAATAAAAAAAAAACCAAACGAAAACAAAATCGGAACACTCAGGCGTCAAAGTACCTACTCTTCCCCATCGCTGTAGTCTGGAAACCCAGAAGACTGGCAGCATTGCCACGTTGGATGGCAATGCTAATTCTTTGGCTAAAGAATAAGCCAGCCCTCTAATGCTTTAGTAGGTAATCTTGGTCAAGTCTTAGATTTATAGAAGGAAAGGAAGAAACATACACAAATTTTAAAGTAAAGAATAAAACTGATGAGCCATAAAGTCTCCTATCTCAGCATAATGCTGCACAAGAGATGGAAGTACGCAAAAGAAAGAGGTTTTGGGGTATAAACATGAAAATTACTGTTTATCCAAAAATTACTTACTGAAAGAAAGACGCAGAAAGCAAACACTTTGTACGCCTCGCATCGCATCACATAGTGATACTTTTTTCAACACCGTGCAATAAAACACTGATGTCCCACAAACAGATCCGATTGATTTGAATTTAAAAGCATTTCCATTCAAAAATACTGGACTATTTCAACAAATTTTCTCATTTTTCGTTTATTCCATCATAAGTTTCCATGGCACGGAAGGGTCTTATAAGTCATTGATGCTGGTCACCATCGACGGGCTGACCTGGGCAAGCGTTGCCTAACCTTGAAGATGGACCCATGCGGCAGCATTAGGCACTAGCCCTCTTTTGTGGCATACAAACAAACTAAAGAATGTTATTACCTGTAGGCGAAGGCGCCGGGCTACGTCCGTCGTTGTCAGTGGGGATGGTGATACGGAGAGGCGGCATCTGAGCGGAGCTGCCTCCAGCCCCGCCACCGCTCTCCTCCACCAGCGACTGGAACTCCAGCCGAATGTTTGTGGAAGGGAAGCGCAGCGTGCATCTGAAAAGCATAGAAACGATTTTATTTGATTGAAACCCGTCGATCACAACAACTTATGTACCTATATTATCACAAATATATATAACATTAATTCATTCAAACTATTACTATAGTACAACTTTTAACAGCCTCGTTGGTCTAGTGGTCGCAAGGCGCCACTGCTGAGCATGAGGTCCCGGTTTCGATCCCCGGGTCGGGAAAAGGGTTATTGAGTTTTACCATCTGGAACTTCTCAGTCTGGTTTTGTGTCCGATTGGTGGCAATTGCCTCGCCCCCTATTACATGCGATTTTAACAAAACTGGCCAATTGTGGGTGTAGGTACTATTACAGGTACACCTCTGCCTAGCTCTTCGGGGATTACAGGCGTCATGTGCATGATTACTCAATTCATTCTTTCAATTTGGCTGAGGCTCAGGACTTTTGCTACTGGCAAATGCGTGCACTGACTGAACTGTTCCACTCATCTATGTGGTTATTTACTCAAAAGACCATTTCAGACATAAATCTCCATGATTCTTTCATGATCTGACCAAGATAATGAGTGGACTTTAAAAGAGACTGTGACCTTTGAATTTCTTTTGGTGTTTCTTCGCAGAGTAGTCAGATAGTGAAACACCAACCTCATCTATACTATTAGTTAAAAACGATGAGTATAAGTAAAAAGTAAAAAGTGAAAAAGTTAATTGACAGAATATAAGAACAACCTTAAATATAAATCCCAACAGTTCAATAATTTGTTCTATATAATCATACCAAATTGCGGCGGTTTTTAATACCTGTGTACGTTTAGTGGTTGTTTGATTTTGATTCACACTGACCTCCATACTAGTGAAAACTGTATCACGGTAGGCCAGTCTTCCTCGTTCACAAACACTTACACTGTTATACAATTTCACACTGTTTGTATTACATTCTTAAACAAAAGTAAAACATAAAACTATGAGTATGGTTATAAGAGTTCAAAACTGTGAGGGTATAATTTGAACATTTGCTGATATGATGACAAAAAATAGTGGTTATAAGAAACGATTTACAGAAATAATTAAGATTTATTATTTTTAAAGATCTACTTGATAAGGGCGTATGTTAATAAACGTCTTCAGCAAAAAAAAAACAAGTTAGAAACATAGTCAAGAAAAATACATTATCTAAATTTAAATTCTGGTATAGTGGAGCTAAGTACGCGAAAACAAGTCATCTTCCAAATTGAGCACATTAATAATTTCACCAAGTACCATTATTCCTCATGAGTTGGATATCTGCCGAGCAGAAAACGCGTTAAACAAATTAAAATACGACTATTATATTTTAGGAGGGGTTTAACTGTAAACAATCAATATTTGGCGCCCAGCGTGGGACCTGGTAGGCCCAGTCGGGCGCCAACATTGTCACGTCGCGACGCCCACCTTATTGACTAAATTAATAACCTAGGTACTATAATTATGTTAAAGCGATATGGGACAGTTTGGATAAAGCGGTGCACCGCTTATTGGTGTCCGCAGTGCAGTAAATTTAATAAGCAGACAGACGTGGATACTAATGAACTGTTGCCATGGCGACGCTCTGAATGCACTTTAGCTGAACGCTAGGGGAGTTTGTTGTGTCTGGTGCACGGACGCTTTTAATCTGCGCTGAATCGTAAAAGCATAACTATGATGGATGTTGCAGACTATATTTATTTTGGCTCTAGACTGAGCCCTCACATTAATTTAACTTTGTCATACGCCATCTGTATGTATAATCATACAATATTACTTTATTATCCAGAACAAATAGACTATAAGTAGTGCGTATTACAATATGAAACTACTGTCAATAGACAATAATGGATGTTTCCATGACCAAGTTTCAATCGATTTCAGAATAGACGCACACGCCTAGGTTATACATCCACCTACACGAGAATACTCACATACAGACTGCCATTCACATCCAGATCAATGCATTCGCTTACAATTCGCGCCTGAATGAAGTACGGTGAAACGCTGACGTTTCTGTTCACTCTAACTTGTTTGTACTATGAATTCAGCACTGAAACGTAGGTACTACAGATTCGTCCCCACATTTCCACCTCGTAGCCTATTTTAGATATCTCTCAACTTCACATTTAGAGCCTCGGCCACATGCATAAGTTAGGTGTTCCAATGTTAAAAGCGACGTAAATAGAAATAGTCTGACCGAAATTTTGCTCTACAATATTGCCGCATAAGACCCAATTTGGAATAGACCTGACTATAGGCTAGGGGAGGAAAATTAAAAGGTTGACTCATTTATTCATGCAACTTTGTGCTTAATTGGGGCTTTATGCACAGAATATTTTAAAATATAAACCAGAATTTAAGCGGCATTTAGAAAATAAAAAAGGGAGTTAATAGCTCAGAGAAAAGTTTTCAACAAATCCTTTTATATCCTACATTGCCGATACGTGTAAAGGGGACAAGAAAATGGCGTCCATTACGGGAACTCGGCATGTTAACCGGGGCATCCATCCACGTTTTAGGCCCATATAAATAAATCGGCCGCCATTAAAATCCTCTGCAGCCATAACGCCTATAGGTACTAACTACCATTTCCATACTCTGAATTCTCGCATCCTAAAGTATGCTATATTGCACGTGTCGCGAATAGCTTCCGAGCTCTCCATTATTAAAGTATTTTTATTCATAAATGCTTCGTTTTTTTTGCAATATATGATTTCTCGGTGTTACACGACTAGCACTCTGCATTGATATTCTTAGAATACTTGACTTTTTCGCCCTAGATACTTCCAAGGCGTGGAGGGGGCTTGTGGCTAAATTATAACATTATGGGTCGATCAATGGTAAAATAATGGTGGTAATACGCTTTCTGCGGTCAGTCCGTGAATGGGTGACCATTTTTTGAATACCAAGACTTCTCCGTGCTTTGGAAAGCACATAAGTAGTTGATTATGGCTGTCATTAGTAGATAGTGGCAGTCGTTGCGAGTAGTCAAAACGCCGAGAGTCTGACAACCAACCCAACAACCAAATCAAGGGGTAAGCTGATCCCAACATTTTTATTTGGGAAATGGCTAGACAGGAGACAACACTTAGTTTCAGTGCGTGTTTTTATTTTACTTGTCTTTTAAAAAGTTTGCCAAAGCTACGATTCTTCCAAAAATATCATGGCCAAGCTCATATTGCTAACTCCCGAGCAAGTTTATAGGACCTTACGTAGAAGCACTAACTAGGTCATAAAACCGATGTGGATGATAAAATTACTTTTTATGTTGAACAGTTGTTCCGTGGGGACAATAAAAATACCACACTAAGTTTTACGGCTCATTATTTTTGGATAGATATGGTATTTTTGGAATGGTAAGGTTTTATCGTTATTTTAGTGGTCTGGTTCTGAGTAAGACAGCCTTTAGTTTCTGTGGGTCAAAGTTTCGTTACAAAGACATTTAGGTACTCATATGATTGCGTCAGATGGTAGCTCAAGCTGTTAAAACTAGTGAGGTCGGTGTTTCATTTCCCAACTACTCTAAGAATAAACACCGAAAGAAAATTAAGTAAAAAACTTTTTTCAAATTAGGCTGAGAATCAGCACTTTTTAAACGTCAAAAAAAAAAAAGACATGAGACATTCCCTAAAAACGCCCACCCTACAGCACTTGGTAGTGTTTCTGCTGGAAGTGGCGAAACAAACTCTCCAGGAACAAAAGGTTACAGGTTCTTTTAAGATCGTTGCATAATCTTGGTCAGATCATGTAAGGATATTGCTGCTTGCTTGACTTGCAACAATGCTCATTAATATTCGCTTAATCTTTCCACCATGAGCAGTTCTTTACCCAAAGTGGTGCTCTTTTGAATGGCTTTATTGTTATCAAGGCTTACCTACTCCTGCGTACTTGGTTGCAAATTTGCAATCCTCGCACAGACTCGCACTCTACTGCTAACCCACCCACAGACTATTATGTATGTACAATCTACATTGCAAGAAGACAAATAACATTCACATAGCTCCCTAATTCCAAATTCCCCACAGCTCCAATTCCCGCAACGTTTCTGAATATACATACAGCGATCTACATCGCAATTTCTCGGCGCTATTTCATATTAATTGAATTGAAAACCTACATTCTATGCTGGATTAATTTCCTAGAACTCGAAGCTTCGATATTTTATGAAGTCCAACCGTGTACGTCGATATTTCGAGTTAGGTGGGACGGCTCCCATTTAACTTTAACTTTGCGAGATAGACAGTTGAAATCTCTGCTGTGAAATTGAACTGATAAAGAGAAATGGTTCGGACGAAATTGATGGGTTATTTTATAGTGTTTGGCGTTTCTTTTTCTACTTGTGTTGCTGTACTTCTTATATTTTTTTTGCTTACCTGCTGAAGAATGAATTTAGACTATTTGCACTAAGTATTCTTCTTCTTATTGTGTGGCTTGTCTTTAACTTCTCTAGTAAGTAGTTAGTGACCCTGACTGCTATGCCGGAGGTCGTGGTTTCGATTCCCACCCAGGACAAATGTATGTGTGATGAGCACGATCATTTGTTCTGTGTCTGGGTGTTATTTATCTATAATATGTATGTATTTAGAAATATATATAAGTATGTTTATCAGCTGTTTAGTACCCATAACACAAGCTCTGCTTAGCTTGGGACTAGATGACGTTGTGTGAAAGTTGTGGAATATTTATTTATTTATTTTATTTATTTATTTATCACATGCCCCCGCCAAATATCTCTCAGGCATGCCGGTTCCCTCACGATGTTTTCCTTCACCGTTTTTGAAGCAAGTGATAATTATACAATACGCACAAGAATCCGAAAAGTGAGAACTAAGAGAGAGAGAGACGGAAGGTAACTAAGTATTAGAATTTCATGAATAATGTGTGTGTTACTCCTCTATCCATACATCCTACTATTTTAAGTTCTGATCTAAAAATTTTGCTTCAAGACCATTCTGTTCAGGATATTCAAGAATACCCAGTCATAAACAGTAGCAAACTATATAAAATATATTCAGCTTTAACCTACCACAAACATCAATTTAAAATAAACTTTCATTTCTAACATATTCATATTCATATTCATATCTTTATTTGCATTCCATAATGTGTTGAGATCTTACAATGGGCTTAAAGCTAGAGTATATCCGTACGTTTATTCTGTATTCAACACAAACAACGCGAACAACTAAATCTAAATGTATTCGAAGCATAACAATCCGTGACCCCGCGCTAAAGTTGAGCGCTAAACAAAACAAATATAGTACTACTTCGTTACGTCACGGCAATACGGTATGCATCCGACGTTACGTGGGAAAAGTTACTGAATTCATATACAGTACGGACTAACGAACGTCGGTATAGATTTTTTTTACTTTTTTGTGTTCTGAGAATATTTTTTAAGCAAATTACATAGCACTTTGACCGCCATAGTCATGTATACATACAAAAACGTGCCCAGCACGCCAGGCGTCACGATTACATGACAAATTAAAAGGAGTAGTTCGTAGCTTTGCACCGAGAACACGTTTTTGCTTTTTTGACGTGCCCTTCAAGAGGCTGGACAAGCGTGATAGTTTTGGTAAGGCCGGTCGACTGCCAATTAATTATATAGGTCGAGTTGAAACCTGCGTGCCTTAGGTTCTCTACTTCTATCTCTAGACTTTATGAATTCATGTGCTTATTTTATTATTACTTTAAGTACATATTTTTTCGTGATTTAAAATATAGCTTAGCAACAGCATCGGGCCCGTAAACAAACGCAACACTCTTTAAAACACTGCCATCTATTATGATTTCTCTGTAAGTTATGCTCTTTCGTCAAAAGAGGGCGCGCTATACACGCTAGAAACATTTTATTATATTCGCATATATCTTTGCAGTAGCTTTCATCATACTCTTTGTATTCAAAACAAACACTCGAGTAATCATCATTTTCTAACAATGATTTATGAAAAGCCGGTTAGGATGGCCCATTGTGAGAATGTAACAAGGAAAATTGTCTGTTTACATTGCATCCATTCATTGATCGTCCGATAAAGCTTAATGATCATTTGTATTATATTGTACTATGGTCACAACTGATAGTTGCTAGCGAATGATTCTGTCTTCACAATAACCAATCAATATTAATTGGAAAAAATTGGCAGGTTTATGTTCGCAATGTTTATTAATATTATTACATGGCAACACTGAATAAATACCCCTTACATTTAATCGTAACTTTACTCTTTATCATAAATAATAAAAATCATTAGTTCAGTTAGTAAAGTCCGAACGACACAGGACAAAGTGTGTCCAGAATGGGCGATTGTGTAGATGAGGACGCGCGCGGCGCGGCACCAATGTTTATAACAAGTGACGTCATTGCGTAAATAGAGACAGGTTTGAAGCAAAACAAACTATTTACCTCATTGGAATATGCAACTAGCGTTGTATAACAACACGTTACTGGTAAACACTTTTTTTCGCATGCTCTTAGCAAAATGTTTAAACAAAACGTTTATAAATTAAGGGTCGCTGGTCGTAGGTTTTAAGTCCTTATTCCTTAAAAGACAGTAGTGTTGAACACTCGTCCCATTTGCTATTTCGGCGCTATCCCTAATAGGTCAGCTGAATTGGTTCTTTCTTCAGAATTCTTCTACAGCCCTACATCATTAGACTGAATTTAGGTGGCTTGTCCCAACAGACAGCATGCATGCTTCAGTCATCGTGGCGCTCAAACCTATTTTAGGGAGCTCATTGAAACGTAAGGTCCAAAACCTTTGACCCGCAGTGACGATGCTTATAAAAACAGCAGCAAAGCACCTTAATACCAACTTTTGAGTTCCTAGAATCTATCTTTTGCTTTAAGCCATCATTCACGTATTTTTTGGTTTTATTGCCCGACTGTGCGACGGAAGAGAGTAGTAATGACTGTGTTTATCGGCCTATGTATGTAGGTAAGTAATGTAAGTATGCGGCACTCTAGAGACAAAACATGTGGACCGATTTTGATTGTTCTTACATCTATCAGTTCGTCTTAATCTTGTGAGTGTCACTGAAGACATGACATTAATGAAAGTTCAATATGGCGACTACCAGCAGCCATATTGTGAAATAAAAATACTTCAACAATTCGAGTAACAAACTCTTGTTTACTGCCAACAAAGTGCATCGCCCCATTTCTGTATTTACGGGCGCCGTTACGTCGTTCCGTAGATAAACACAACGTATCGATTTTACGGCAACCCGGGGGCAGCGCGCGTCGTGCAGGGTGCATGCTCCCCGCTTCGGGGAAACGCCCGCTCGCAATTTCATTCGGATTCCAATGAAAATTATTGGAAATAACCGATTCTTTGAACAGGTAGCGCGGTGGCGAAGTGGTTTTTTAATGTTTCTGTTAAAGTGTTATAAAAAACGGTTGTTGGAGTTGGAGCTGGCCGAATCAGGTCAGCGGCCGGCTAATGTTAGTTTGAAAATTATTTTTTATGGTATAAATTAATTTCAACATACCATCAGGCCAGTATTCTCCGATGGGTAAGGTAGAGGTGCAAGGATAGCATACCATTTAATCACATAAACAACGCCACTTTGTCCCATGGGTGTAGGAATCAACTACAGCCGGTCGATGCAGTTAAAATCACCCTTGGAAAACTTGAGTGAAATGAACTGTCAAAGCCTAGCATTAGTATGGAATGACAGCTCAATTCACCTTCACTTTAAGGCAGAAGGCACCTGCTACGATTTTTAAATAGCCTACCTACTTCTTTGGTTTGCTTTTTTTTATATATAATGGGTCTACTCTTGACCTCAATCTTGTCCTGCGGTCAGAGATGAGGTCGACGACTCGCGACTTAAACAGATTGGGGTCATATGAACTCGGGAACACTGATGCAGGCAGGGAATTCCACTCCTTGGCTGTGCGCATAATGAAGGAACAGGCAAAGCGCTTCGTGCGAATGTGTGGAACATCTACAAGGAATGGGTGATAACCTGCAGTATGTCTGGATTCCCGATGGAAGAAAGGAGATGGTGGAATGAGCTCGTGGAGCTCTAGAGCACACTCACCGAAATACAGTCTGTAAAAGACCGACATACGTTCAAACATGAAGGCCGGTATACTACGCACCTGTCCTTTCTGAAGAACCTCCCCAATAAAGTCAATGTATGTCCTTCTAGGGCGTCCCGTCCCGCCGTTTCCACTTTTATCCACATAGCACCAGTTATAATTATTAACCGACTTCAAAAAAGGAGGAGGTTCTATGTTCATGTGTAGGTATGTATTTTTTTTTTGTAAGTCCCATGTTAGATTTACTTTTGAGATTAAGATTGAAATAAAGAAATTTATTATTACTTATTCGTTTTTTTTTTTTGAATAATTTCTGTGCGTGTCCCAAATAAATAAATTTTCTTTATTTTCTTTCTTTTTTTCTGTCTTCTTTTCATAGAAAGCGAGCTTATATTCATATTCATATTCATATTCTTTTATTTGCATACCATAATGTCAGATAAAGGTGTTACAAAGGCTTATAGCTAGCTTATTGCAATTAAGCTATAGCTATTGTTATTTCAAGTACCTAGGTATCGATTCAAACAATTAACTTCGGTCAAAAACCAATAATCCGAGAAAACATGATTTTATAGGTATCTACTAAACCGGATAAAAAAAAAACAAATTCTCCCAATCACAGTGGCTGATAGGATTCCCCGGACATAAACATATGAACAAACAATAAAAGTATCGACATACGAATTCGCGCTTATCACACTGATACAAAATTTGTTATCAGCCAATGACAACAGTGTGTACGCTATTTGGTGTTACGGTAATGTAAACACTAGCTTATAGGTGTAAAGGGTAGGTGTACTCAACTAGTTAGTAGGGGGAGATGAAAAAGGATGGCGCTTATTAGAAAAGAAAAGGCGCTTATGGGAGGAAGCACTTAGCTTTCAGTAGTTTCCGGTCGGTGTCTCTTGTGTCACAAGTAGTGCATTCTTTTTGCTTAACTTAATTTTGAGAATGAAGAATGTCATAAATACTAAGTGCCCCATTGACTATATCACGGTAATATTATCATATCTATATTGTAGGTTGTAAAAAGTCTGATAAATAAAGGGCCTAGGTTCATTTTAAAAATAATGAATTATAAAAAAAAAAACATTTTCTTCTCACTACTTATGTAATACTTAATATTATATTGTGGAAAAGATTATTTGTTTCATGTACTGCACTATTTTTCAACATTAACGATGTCTCTGAAGGAAAATAATACAGAGAATTAACAAACTAGGTATCTCAAAACAATTTGGACTTTTACTGAATTAAGAATTGAAATCAAATCTTTATTAAATCTTCTACACAATATACCCAGTTACATATAAAGACCACAAAATAAAGCTTAAATAGATAATTATTCTAGTACCCAACAGATATGTATATAACCTACACTACATATATTATGTCTATATTAACTAAACTAACAATCAGGCTTTATGGAAAACTTATTTACACCTAGAATTATATATAATTAGCGACTTTCCTGAACTAGGTTAATAAAACCTGTGTTTCTGTGTTAATTAAGAATTGGTAAATCTTAGATGGTATCGGCATATCCTATAATTTACCGTAGCTCAAGCATTGACGGTAGGTAACATATCATGTGTATACATACATAACACGCACTCGCACGCACACCAATATCACCAAAGAAAAGTGCCTGCTTACCTTCAAACAGTGTGAAAAATATTAATATAAACAGAACATGTTATTATTTTTTGCCGTCATCATGCTTTTACCTACCTTGAGACGATACCATAATATTCTAGGTAGAAGACCCATCGACGGAACACCTTATGCCATGAATTATAGGTAAAAATACAGGCAGCATAATTCAGCACAAAAAGCAGCCTAATTCAGGACTAAAAGTAGCATAATTCTGAAACCCCAGTTTTGAAAATTTCGTAGGCTTTTCCTAACTTGTACATTTTTTCTGGTATAAAGTGTGAGTCATCATTATGTAGCTACCTATACCAATCAATAACTGGTTCTGTCAAGAGAAGTTCTTTAACAGCTACCCTGGCAAAATTCGTTCCACCTTAAAAAACAGAAAGTATTGTACGTCCTATGCTTAGACCTCAGACCAATAAAATTGATTGGTCTGAGGCTTAGACCTACTGAAATACTGATACTGTATTATGTAAACACACAAAAATTCATAAGAATCAGTCTGGCCGATTAGGAGTTTTTTTTAACATTACAAACACTGTAACACGAGGATTTTATACATAATTAGATTTTATGTCTTAAAGGGAAAAGATAATTAACTCATGACTATTCGCAGTTGAAAATAAACTAAAAAAAAGCTGATGAAATATATTAACGCTGCACGCTGGTGGGTCTTAGTCTTGGTTTAAGCTTGTTCTTCGATATCTATGCCATCCTATTTTATGTATACCTTTATCAACCCTAACTTCATGAACCCAGATACAAAATATACCCCAAATTGATGACATAATCAGAGCCTAGAATCCATAAGGGAGCGTCTGAACACAATATGTCCGTACGAATCCTTATCATTGAGATACAAAGCGTTACTGATACCGTTGTCAACTCCTTATCAGTACAATAACATTGGCGCCGTCGTCGTATCCAAGTATGAGTACAATTTGCTCATATTATTTCATTGAATAATTAATACGTTTCGTATTATTAGAGCTGGTGATATGGAGTTTATTTTAATAACACAATTTCTAAGGTTGGAGAAGTAGAATAGCAAGATAATGAGATCACAGACTGGTCCAGGATTGTTCATTCGGAGCGCCTTGACCCTGCTGAGATTAGTTTTTTAGTAAGTACGCACTAATGGTATGCCTTAAAGCTTAGTAGGTAAAGGAACTATCTTTAAAATAACCGGTAAACTTGCAAACAAGTCTAATAAGTTTCAAGTTACTTTATGATTTGTCGCGGAAGAACTCATATTATTTGGGAGTAGTGGTGTTAAGCCACGGGGCTATCTAGCCTCTCCACCCCTGGAACCACAACTGAATGAGATGCATCCTTTAGTTTTGAGTTGAGCTATACATAACTGACAAGCGAGTGCACTAAATGGACAGATCAAATGCTTCGCAAAGTAGTGTTTAGTAGTGATTTTCGTAAAATAGCAAACGATTGCATATGGATAAATTTTATACCAGACAATTTGGAAGGGCATGCTCTTCTCGTGAACCTGAAAAGCCACATGGATTCTGCTTACCATAGACCACCGTTTTAAACATTAGTCCATCATAAAAATCGACTGGCAAATAACAATTACTCTAAACAAGCGAAAAATAGTTCCAGCTTATTTGAAAAAATATGAGCCAACTAATTTAATGAGCCAAATAATCATTTAAGATAGTGTCAAGGGTCAGTAAGACGAGCATCTTTGCAACAGCCGAGATTAATTTAAGTTACTGAGTGAGTCACCGAGCAAAATATTGAGATAAGAAGTATTTTTACTGGCGACCGAACTGCGTGATCAACTCATGATTAGTCCAAAACATGTTGACAATCTTGAAACATACACTATTGAATCCATAAATAACCAAGACGAAACAAGTTAATTACGTTAATTAATTAATAACTGACTGCCTCGCGAGTCTAGCGGTCAAGCGATACTGCTGATCCCCAGGTAGCAGCCCGGATTCCGGATTTGTGTCCGATAGGTGGCAATAGGCTCGCCGCCTATTACATGGTACTTACACATAACTGGCGAAATTTGGGTGTACTACCAGGTACACCTCTGACTATTCCTTCGGGGATTACAGGCATGACGTTATTTATTATGATCATTTTATTTATTAATAAAAAGCCATAAAGATACCATCCCAATGTCTACTTACTCTCAGCCCAAGGAAAAGCTCACCCGACAAAACAGAAAACAACAAACAAACTAAGGACGGTAATGTGTTTGTCGCAGCGCCGGCAGCTCGCAAGAAATCAATAGTCACACGCTTGTTTACAACTCGGTAAGAACCCACGCACATGTGCGATTATCGCTGCGACTATATTGCCGCAGTTGTAATTAGACACGCTATATTTATTTTGAGGGTCTAATTCTGGATCACGTGGTTTTAGAGTTTTGGCAGGATGTGGCAATAAAGGCAATAGAATAGAAGTTTAAAATATATCCAATGTCTATTCGTGGCTTAGTTATAGCCGAACACTTGTCGACATCGAATACTTCTAATTGATCATCTTATAAAGCAAGTTAAGCCACGTGTCACGGGTAGTTAGAGTCCCGAAGGTCTGACAACCGTCGTGTTACTGGGAAGTGGAAGTTAGATACTGGTATCCAGCTGCATTCGGATTGACAAGAAGCCGTTTCAAGCTCAGTTGGGAAAAGGCTAGGCAGGTGGATAACGGTATCCAATGTCCAAAACGTGGGTCTACCGTCTGAACAAGTACCTATATACCAATTACTATTCGTGGTTGTTATCGCTATTGCATTTATTGGCCAGAATATAAATCAGTATTTGATTTGATCATCAATATGTTAGAAGCTACAGCTAGTGTTCATATGTTGAAAAATAATTCCTATCCAATACTACCACCCACCAAAATTGATCTTTTTGTTATGGATACTAAACGTCATAATAAACACAACGTACTTCAATATCAACAAACGAAATCATATCTACGTAGATATGAAGTCGAAAATCTAAAAACATTAAGGACCACTATAGCTAATACATGTCCTAAAATATCCTAGAGTTATACACAACGAGACCGTCGACCGAATATGTCTATCAGGATTTCCGACGATTCAACAATACACTTTTGTTATACGTCATATTGTAAGAAACGAATCAGAGGACAGCGAATTTGTAGGAGCAAACATTAATATTGTAGACATGGAAGGGAAAGCTTATTATTTGCTTTGTAAATGAGGAACTATGTCAGAACTCCTTGCAAACGTATAATAATAAATAAATAATAAATATTCCACAACTTTTTCACACAACGCCATCTAGTCCCAAGCTAAGCTAAGAGCTTGTGTTATGGGTACTAAACAGCTGATAAACATACTTATATATTTCTAAATACATACATATTATTGATAAATTACACCCAGACACAGAACAAATGATCGTGCTCATCACACAAACATTTGTCCTGGGTGGGAATCGAACCCACGACCTCCGGCATAGCAGTCAGGGTCACTACCTACTAGACCAACAGGCCAGTCATAATGTCATAATGTCTACGCTTCAGTTCATTGAACAAAAACAAATAAACTAGAACGTCTACCAACGAACAACACAACATTAAACGAAGTGCCGTAAAACGCAATGCAGCAGTGACATACTAGGTTAGAACACAACAATCCGGCCGCTACAGCACGAAACTGCTTAACCCATTTCCCTTGACTGACTTACGGCGGCAGCTGCTTCTGACACTACCGACGTATACTTGGAACAACTTATCTTCCGCCATCCATTAGTTGTGACATAAATAGGGCCAAACTTATCCGAAACCCCGCCACCAGCATCCCCTGTCATCGACAACAAGTTGCCAAATGTTTATAATAAGCACAGCCGCTCAAAATTGAAGGAGTTCGCAGTCGGAACACGTTCGCAACCAACAGGTCAACATGTTACACAACAGGAGGGAATTAAACTTTATGCTTGCAGCACATAAGGTAGACATTTGCATGGACAGCGAACAGACAAAGTATCGATCGTCAATTTCCCAGCATAACAGGCGTCCTTCACCCCGTGCCCTTTCAGTATAAACCGGCTGAATTACAAAACAGTGTTCAGAGTAAGGAAATGAGCCGTGCGGGATACAATGTTATTAGGTTGGGTTATAGAATATTTTTCGTCGTTCAGCCAAATGTCTGGCGAAAATAGATGGGGAGTTTTGGGCGGTAGTCTGGGTCAAACAAACTGTCGGTGCTGTTAGCATGTCCGTCAATACAATGATTTGGGTCACGACTAGAAAAGAAAACATTTCATTTCATTGTAAACTGGACAGGCTACCAATATTTCAAACTCAAAGAGTTTTTGAACGCAAGTCTTCATTCTTATATCTTGCAAGCGTCGAGATTTCAATCAACTCCCAATGAGCAGCCCGTTTTTTCGCAAACTATTGCCTAACCCAAACTTCTCCATCAGTCTTATGGTTTGTCTTTTACATTTCCTAATAAATATAATTAAGTACCGAGGAGTTCTGGTATCTAAGAAAGGCTGGCAGCCGTGTTGACATTAATCCTCATGTTGCCAAGGGAATTAGGAAAGAGGAAGCGTGTGTTTCCTCATTATTTCTTTAAGGATAACCGTTTTTTACAGATTTTTCATCGTTGTGTGTTCCTATAGATAGATATTTGTAAAATCAAATAATCTTAATATTTCAGCTAAACAGCTTAATGTTTTTGTCCCTAGCGACGTGTCTTGAATGATCGTTAAAATCCCGAAGCTACCATTTGTTCATCATAATCAGCCTATCATGTTTCTACAGCTGGGACACAGGCCTCTTCTCTGGAAGGACGAGCAGGCCGTAGTCTACCACGCAGGCCCAGTGCTGGTTAGGAAATTACCTTTCATGTTCGTCAGTCATCAAATATCTTTCAGTCCGTAACGGCGATACCCTCATTAATTCAACACAATATATTACGAAAGAAATAATACCTACTAGAAAAGATCTGAAATCCTTCCTCTAACTCAGCCAATCAAGAATCAAAGGAAATCAAACGTGGAAACGTGTCTTTCTTCGTTCCACGTGTCCACAGAACTGAATCAGATAATAAGATGTAATAAGGTTCCTACTACAGAGACCTTATGAGGCACTTCGGCTTATTTTACTTTTACCGTACGCCCTACAGCTTATAATGTGAATCCAAAAGTTTGGAATGTCAGTTTTGGATCATCACAAACTGTAACTCGCCGCAACACTCTAGCATTGTACAGAGACCAGCACGTCAAGCTACCCCAATGTGTCATTTTTTTTTTTTAAGTTTTCTAATTTATTGCAAATAAGGTTCATGTTCAATTGGGAAAATTAGACAGTTTGGCTTAGCTTGATGTGCTGGCCTCAGTACCACTAAATTCTAAAGCTACTCATAATCAACCCACAAACTACTAGCTTATGACGTAGTCATTTAGCATATGAATACTCCTCAATTAACACCGACACGGACTAAGTAACGGGTCTCCTTAATAGTGTAAAGTTCGTCACTACCTATAGTAATGAAGGGGTTGCAAGTAGAAGGGCTGAACAATCTGAGTGGAACGCATATCAACTTATGCAAATTTTTGGGGTAGAATGACAACTCTCTGAGGGGAAGAGCTCTGAGAAATGAGGTGTTATATTTTTTGCGACTGAGTGACTGTAATGTAGGGTGTATATTGAAGTAGAAAGTGGCTTGATGGGTATTGAACTACCTTCTACATATCTTGTCTCCTTCTCTATCCAGTCCATCCGGTTGTCTGACAGAGATCGCTATTAGCGATGCGTGGCGGACGCATCACTAAAAGCGATTTCATTGTATCATCATAATTATGTTGCTCGTTTTTCAAACTTTTAATTGTGTGCAATAAACAGTATTCTATTCTATGCTTTCTATTCTAATGCCAAAAGGACGAAGCCCTTTGGAATTTGTTACTTGTTACATTTTAGTCCTATTAGAAGACTATCGCTAACTCTTTTTCTTTCTCTATAAGCATTATAATATCACCTTGCTTAATGTCATTATTATCTGCCTAGTTTTCCCAACCCTATATTGCGTTGATCTGCTTCTACTCTGTCCTGATGCAGCTGTATCCTAGTATTTTAGTTAAAACGACTGCCTATTTGACGCCCACAACCCAGTAACTAGGTATTTTTAGAGCGTTTCAACCGCCGGCATTATTATCCCCCAAATGTTAATGAAAGAAAATGTATTTAATGGAATATTTCAGTTCTCAAATTCTTACTTCAGAAGATTTTTGGGAGTTGCTAAAATATTTTATTAAATATATTCACTAACATTTAGGGGATAATAATGACGGCGGTTGAACGCTCGAAAAAACACCCAACTGCACATTTAGTGTTTGTCAGATTTTCAGGCTTCTGACTCAACTATTTAAAAAAAAAACCAGGTTGGTCAGGGCAAAAAGGCCTCTTCTCATACAGAGAAGGCACGAGCATTGATCACCACGCTTGCTCAAGGCGGATTGGCGATTTCAAACTAATATTAAGTATAAGTCCAGGTTTCCTCACGATGTTTTCCTTCACCGACGTCAATGATGTCGAAGATAAACTTAGAAAGTACATATGAATTGAAAAAGTCACATTGTTACTTGCCAGGATTTGATCCACAACCTCGTGCATGTGAGGTAGGTGCCTTAAACTCTAGACCATCCCAACACCCTACCCACCCAACCCACCCTACCCTACCTATTTATAAGCTTCAAAATATTATCAACGATAACAAAAGTTCTCGTTCAATTTTATGTCAAAATAAAGCAATAACGTTGTTATGGAAACTTAGAAATTGTTCGGAGCAAAATAAAAACATGATTAAAGGAAAGTTTGCAATAACAACGAAAACAGATGTAGCAATTACGTATTGTGTCGCAATTTCGAGACGATGAAACTTTGTTATTATTCTGTGGGTATCAGGTTTATTTGTTTTTAAGACTTCACCTATTTTCAAGTCAATTGCATGTCCCGACCACAATGAAAAATAAAATAATATTTTTGTGCAAGTCACTCTAATGATGAAAAATGATATTATATTTCTGTGTTCAGGTTCATAAACACTTTGACACGTAGTTTTTTAACTATGAATGTGAGGTCAGTTTTTCACTATCTGATTACTTTGAGAAGAAACACCGAACCAGAAGACCAGGGGCTCGAGTCTGCTATTGCAATCGTGTCTCAATGACCGGTCATTGATCGAATATTTGACAACTTTGTCAGTTTTTGTATGGGAAATGTGTCATAAGTTTGACGTTATACGTCAAAAATCAATCATTGACCGGTCATTGAGACACAATTGCAATAGCAGAATCGACCCCCAGAAGTCTAGGTCAGATCATGTGAGAACCATGCAGATTACTGTCTGAAAAAGTCTTTTGAAAGAACCACACAGATGAGTGAACCAGTAATCGTGACTCGTGAGGTCCTCTCAGAATATGTCTCAAGTCAAAACAGGAAGGAAAGTTTTTCACATTTTCGCTTTTCGTCCATTAACGTCGAGTGTTAAGTGTTGCCCTCCGAATAAGCTATCAACTCCCAATATTGCCACACTTGCCAAAGTTTACTAATATCGGAGCGAAAACGTGTGGCTTCATATTGGCACAACCAGCTCAATAAGCTTAGGACACATTCACGAACACTTCGGCAATAACGCACGCCTTCAAAGCACGACATTTGTAGGAATCATAGTCGGTTTCGTCTTCGTCGAGTTGACGACATTCGTCAAAAATTTAAGGCATCTTGTCCACAGTGTGTCCACAACCTTAATACTTTTATTAGTAAAATGTTTGCTCAGAATATTTTCCTTCGCCGGTCTCTCATAGAATACTTAATTAAGCGTGTAACATGTATTAGGTACACGTGCGTGCGGGCAGTACCTACGCTATCAAAGAGACGGAGAAATAAATTCATGTTAATGCGAGCTCCTATATACTAAAACTTCCATGAATGCGAAGAGGGATCGTTACTGAGAAATACCTTTATTACAAGTTAAGCTTAACTTTTCTTTCATTCGGAAATAATATACAAAACAAGACATAAACTGAAAGGTATTATAAAACGCACCCTCACAGTTTTATTTCTGTATAGGTATGACTCAGTGAAGCACGTAATTCAAAACAGAGTAAGCATTCAGTCATACCCCGGCGAACAAGGGCGTGAAGATGAAGGGATTAGCAGAAATGGGTCAGAGGTAGTCATAGGTCGCATTGTGCACCCCTAGGAGGGTAGAGTGGTCTACTTGCCCAAGCCAGAGAGGCTTATAAATCGCTAAAACGATCAATCTTGCAGGGCATTATGCTTTTGAAATTGTACTTGGTACAAGAGATGGTGAACAGTGACCAAGATTCTTTAGCAAAGAGATTAACGCTGGATATTAATAATCTATCTCGGTTGCTATCTTGATCCCGATCTTTGTCTGTAACCAATCAACGACTGAACTCGCCTATCCGAGTCTTAAAGATGTCCAATCAGAAGCAGCCGTCAAAAACAAAGGATCGGGATTTGGATTGAGATAGAATATTAATATCGGGCGTTAGATACCTAGGTGTAGAGAGGACAGCCGCAGAAATGTCATAGAAAAACTGTAATCACATGTCTTAGTAACATCTATAAGGTAGTCTCTTAGTATCAGCAATATTGGAGCGGCACCCGAGCATAGTAAACTTAAGACTAATCAACTTCTGTCCACTAGGCAATGATATTATAAGTAAAAAGGTGTAGATTGGTCACCTAATCAACATTCGATCTTCGAAAACGGTACACTAACGCACGCACGCGTCCGTTGACGGCGCGACGCCGACGCGACACAGAGGACAAGAGTGTGGCTAGTTAGCCAGATATTAACGTGTCGCTTGCTGAGCGCTTATAACCTATCTACAACTTTTTACTTATAATATCATTGCCATTAGGACATAAGTATTGTACGACAATTTTGTTCGTGATGTCTAAGTACCTATTAAATATCTTTGTTTTATAGCTACCGACCTGATTCTTGAAACAAGTAATTTTCACAGAGAGAGTCCGGACGGTCAATATTGTAGATTGTTTTTATTCCTTACGTACCTAAAAGAAAATATTAGCCTATCATGACGAGGCGTTTCTCCGTTCAACAGACAATATATTCTAGTTCGAAAAGAAAAAAGATTCTAGACAAAAACTTGTCGTGAGTGTATGTCTACTGTCTAGCAGGCTATATTAAGCATTTTTTTTCCTATTTCTTATAGAGGCTAGGCTAACTGGAGATTTGTACCGTTCTTTTTTAGCCTATTAATCAAAATTGACAGTTAAAGCGTGAGATAAGTAATGCTAGTTTTGTTTGTTTGCATTGAATAGGCTCCGAAACTACTGGATCGATTTGAAAATTTCTTTCACCGTTGGGAATCTACTCTATCCCCGAGTGACATAGGCTACTTTTTATCCCTGTATTCCTACGGGAACGGAAACTACGCAGAAGGAAACCGCATGGAGTCTGCTAGTACAATATAAAGCTAAGGACCTACATGGCGAAAAGTCGTTGTACCACAGGTAGTTACACCTCTGCCTAAACCTTCGGGGATTATTATGATATCTTCATACAAACTTTGCAGGTTTTAATCAGCATGAACTCCCATCAAACCCACCAACATACCTGCAACAAACAAAAAACGCATACATTAACAATTGACCTGGGTTTAAACATAACACCCCACTTCAAGTCTCCCCAAGTAACCTACAAACAAAATATTTTGCGACTACACGCCACGCCGGTTGGCAACAGGAAGCCAGGGGGTGACTGAGGTGCGGAGGGAGGGAGAGAATGGTGACGTCAGCGCGGTCGTCGCCCTCCAAGGTCACGCCTCCCGAAGACGCCATGCCACCCCCGGACAGACTGCGTTACCCACTCAGTACGATACAGGGGTTATGTTATGTTGCAGAGTTTAGTATGTTTAGTGAAACACGCTTGATGTTGAATGTTTCATGAGCTGAGCGTGAAGGTGGAATGTTTTCGATGGTCTAATAAAGCAGAATTTTGCTTAAGTAAGGCAATTACTTAGCGAAGTAGAATAGGAGTTCGGTCGCTAAGGCAGCATTGGATTTGACAGAAGCCTACTTCAAATGACTCAGTATTGCACAATGACGTACAAAGGACCAGAAATTTCTTTAAAGCAAAGAAAGATCCCTATAAGCTAGCTGACTAAATTTTAGTTTTTAGTCCCTCACCTAGATTACATGAAAATATCAGAAACATATTTTCCTTTTTTCAAATAAAAAAATAACGGCGATACATCGAGTCAAAATTCCGCAATAAATGATACGATTTCGTACATATTATACTGATTTATGACGTCACAAGCCCCCTCTCTTCAATTCTAATGCGCTTAGAATTAGTTGTTTACCACCAATTTGAAAAAGCAATAACACACTTGGTTATTAATATTTATTATCTAACTGATAGAATATATATAGTTTAGATGTTCATACATATTCAACACGCCTATTTTTGTGTGAAAAATCTCTAACCATCTTCGTAAATTACATCAACCCCGCTCCAGTAATCGAATCTACATAATCGTATCGATTCTCCACCGGGCCGTTACAGTTTTAACCAAAATAAAAAACCCGTTACTGGAGAAACGTATAGTTTTCCGATGTAAATGTCTTTCAAACCGGGCCCTGAAACGCGCTCACTTGAAAATTTATCGACTGTCGAAAAAATTCAGAACACGCTAGGATACATTTTTAATAACTGTATCGGTATATTTTATGGGTTCAACATTTTAATACATATAACTCTTACTAAAGAGAGCAGAAATATAATATAACCTGAACCTATCCATTGGCTTCAAAAACGAAGTGAATGGAATTGGCGTTCAGGCACCCTATCTATGCATTGACGACGGTGTGCCAACAATGTACCTAATACCGAATCCTCAGGAGAGTCCATCCTTAAATCCCTATGAAAGATTGGCAGACTATGCCAGAACACAAGACAAGGGTTGAATTAGGACGGGATCTTTCAGAAAGCTGATCCTAATCGTGAAGAAGCTCATCAATATAATATGAGTCCTGAACACGATTTGAAAAGATTTTCGGCATAAAACTTTATCGATTTGATCATGATGTATGAGTTCTGATCATGGTGTATGCGTAACAACTGTAACAAGGTGTGTTCCTCATCCCCCATAGAAAAGGGAGGATTCTTTGACCAGACGAGTGTTGTGTCTGGGGAGCCGCGCCACTACTGCCCGATGCGCGACGGTTGTTGTCGGGATCTTCTATACATTTAATCGCGCGGATAACTTTAACATCGCGATGTAGGATTTCAGTCGTTACTTCATATGTGCCGATATAGATGTCGCTACAGATTTATCCTGAACTAGCAGACATCCAGCGGTTTCACGCGCGTAGGTTCCGTTTCTGTGGAAAAATAAAAGTAGCTTATGTCACCCGGGGATAGTGTAGCTTCCCAACGGTGAAAGAATTTTTTAAATCGGTCCAGTAGTTTCGGAGCCTATTCAAAGCAAACAAACAATCAAACATTTCCTCTTTATAATATTAGTATAGATAAGGTACTTATTTAATTGACAATCCCATTCGTTTGGCAGAAATCACGATTTTATACAGTTTAAAATGAACATCAGATAAAAATTTTAAGTAAGGGATTGACGATGAAAAATATCAACGCAGAGGGGTCCAGAATAATGTAGATGTCCCTTTCAACCTGTATTGCGTAGGAAAACCCCAATGTGTCAAATTTTCTTTAATATTTTTTCAACTTGCTAACGAAAATTTGTGTTTGGGGTAGCTTGAGGTGCTGGCATCTACACTTACATACCAATTCTATCGCTTTCTCAATCGTCAATGGCCATAAAACCCCATTTGAACCTGCAGACATTTCACAAACAACATAAAGATAATCATGATGTACTGCCTCCACTATCAGACGCTAGTCGCAACCTTATTTACTATCGTAGTGTGTGTGCCTCGTGTGTACGAGTAAAGGGTAGGATGTGTGCGTCAGATGTAAACTGACTGTAGATTTGGATTGCGGTAATATGTAATGCTTTCTTGTAAGGGTTGGTTGACGTTTTGCCAATTTATTTTATGTTTTTCTCTACATGGCGTGTTTGTGGTATATTGTGCGACTGCTAAAACTACTGATGTCTGCTTCGATGTCGCAAGTGCTTCTGCTCAGCATGAAGTGTTCGTTTCGAATCTTGGTTCATTGGATTTCTTATTAACAGCCTGGAGTCTGGATTAGTGCGCGGTTGCTGGCAATAGGGTCCCAAAGACAAAGGTACTTAAATTTATGTGGCGTAATGTGGATGTTTTTTTACGTACACCGCTGTCTAATACTTCGGGGAATACAAGCGAGGTTTTATACATACATACATACAGCTCACGCCTTTTCCCATGGGAGTAGGCAGTAACTACAGAGCACCATATGCTTTGATTCTTACGTACTTCTTTCACTTCGTTTACATCCATACATCTTGTCACACACGCCGTGCCGGTTGCGAGTACTACGCACCTAACCTTTCCGAAGAACCTCCGATTATTTCAGCCAGTTTACCTCGGGCAGATTATTCTTTTCAGAATAATTTCAAAGCATTACACGCTTTAGGACTGAAAATGGCCAGTTGGCAACAAACAATCCGTCTCCACTTAAAAAAGGAATACATATTTCTCCTTTCAACTACCATTCAACGAAACGTGAAAACAAGCCAATCTCATCAAAATTTGCATTTTAAATAACAGTCACGAATAAATATATAAAACCCGACAGAGCCCTGAGTTCTATTTACATAGCCAACGTGTTTGTCCATCGGCGTCCTTTAGCCGTATAAATTGAATCCTGCTTGTCCTCCTGCCGGAGCAAACACTTCATTTGAAACTCTAATACTATTTGCTTAGAGCTGACTTCTGTAGTGTACTTAGCTTAGGATTTGCCTTGGATTCTGGGTGTGAAACTTGGATAGAGTTTATGGATTTGTGAGCACCGAGATCTGTGTAGTATGAGATGGTACAGATGGTAAGGCACATAGCTTTAAATATATTGATAAACTAGCACTTTGCTCGCGTGGATTTAGTAGCTGAAGTTTCTCTATCAGATTATTGTGTTAGGAAATGCTTAAACCAGCTAAAAGAAAGACAGTCTCTTTTAAAGTTCAGAAAATTATCTGTCAGGTCATATGAAAACTGATTAGTATTTAAGATGGCCATATACATTCTAATATAATAAATAAATAAATAAATATTCCACAACTTTCACACAACGCCATTTAGTCCCAAGTTAAGTTTTAACAAAAAATACTAAAAAATTGTTAGGAGCCAGTTCTTTTATAATATTTTAATAGCTACACCCAGAAGTGAAACAATATGCATTGACGAAGGTGAAATGATTGAGTAGCAAATCTGTTAGCTACAAAAACATCCTTGGAATGAAAACCAAACGATTTTCTGGTCTCAATACAGAACAAAAGGATTTCAAATAGGATCATTTGCAAAATCTGTCACGACCCCTAATCTTGTTTGATGGCTAGCAAAGCGAAAGTATGGCATGAGATGAATCACCTTTATCTAGAAGATGAATATTCATTTCTGTTGTCTTCTGACAATGATTTCTGGGTCGTTGGGGACTCATTCTATTGGTCAGCACGACTATTGATGGTCTGACTGTAAGGACGAAGTCCTTTACCTAGTGAGTTTTATTATGATGCAAATCTTGTCTGAGGCAAATTTATCTGACTACAAGGAAACCACGTCAATTAGTAGTCAGTATTTATATTTTTAATTAATATTTGTCTTTCGAGGAGCTTTCAGCTTTACATATAATAACTACAACAAGGATTGAACAGAGGTTAAACTATCCTTGACGAGGTCAGTCTGTGAATTCATTTCATATCAAGACCCCTCGTGCCTCGAAAAACACGTTAAGCTGTTGGTCCCGGCTGTCAAAGACAGCCGCGGCCAACTGTTTTGACAGTCGTTACGAGTAATCTTGCAACCAAGTCTAAACAAGGGGTTTTGTATTACCCAGTCACTTACTTGTGGAGGTCAGAAAGTCAGTCATTTTATGTAAAACACTGGTATTCAGCTGTATTCGGTTTGACTGGAAGCCGACCCCAACATAGTGGGTCATTGAGATGCCGGATTGTTTCAGATTAAAGGACAGGGTTCTCAGTTAGTTGTACCTAACAGCCACACATATATTAACGCTGGATATTAATAATCTATCTCGGTTGCTATCTTGATCCCGATCTTTGTCTGTAACCAATCAACGACCGAAATCGCCTATCCGAGTCTAAAAGATGTCCAATCAGAAGCAGCCGTCAAAAACAAAGGATCGGGATTTGGATTGAGATAGAATATTAATATCGGGCGTAAATCACCAGCAATTCGCCCACGACTTCGTCCGCGTGGCTCTCTATTAGTAAAAGAATATTCAATAACGGTCCAGTACTTAGATCCAGAGATTACACTAGAACGGGGTAATCTCTGGATCTAAAAGGTAAAGTTTATGAGATTGAGACGATATAGGCAACAACCTTACCTCTTTATAGTATTTGTATAGATTACTGATGTTATCCAGGTTAAGCTTAGGTCAAAATATTACTTTCCAAACCCTCAATTTAAGAAGACTAGGTAGTTTTATATCCATGTTCTAGACAAAAACATTAAGTTGTAAGCGAGTTTTAGGACTTAATATTTCGAATACGGGATAAACTAAGTCAGGTTTCTAATTAAATCCCCAGCTGCTAGTCAAATTACTGTTATAATTTAAGACTTTCGGTTTGGGAATTAGGATCGTCTAGATTGTCCGAAGATAAACTTTGAATTCCGTAACAGTTCCATCCGATTTGGCGCTTGTCGTTGTTGATTGTTATGAAACAAAATTTTGATAAAGGGAAATTGTTTGTCTTGTCTTATTTGCTACTTTGAAAACATCGTCATCTTGTAACAAGAAGTAGTCAAGGTACCGGCCAAATGATGGGGGATGGTGTTTACTGACAGTGACCGGTTTGGTAGTCTAAAAAAAACGTTTAGCTAGACTATGAGAAAGTTATGTCGTCATCATCATATCCGCCGAAAGACGTCCACTGCAGGACATGGGCCTCCCCCAAGAGTCACCACATCGACCGGCCCTATCAACTCTGTCAACTGACAGACGATCAGTTAAAGCCGAAGTCATTTTTTATTGAAACTGTTATGACACCAGCAATGGACACCGAGATGAGTTACTGTTATTAACCATACGAGAAGAAGAAGACCCGAATAAATTACCTACATACGTAGGCTTTTTGTACGTCGCCAACAAATTGGAAACTCATAACCATGAGTTGCTGGCTTGCGTGCGTAAACATTGCTATGATGATGACGTCATGACCGAGCTCACGTCACCCCATTTGTGTCAATATGAGTCAAAGATTAGTTAAAATCTTATACATATGTATGCGTCTTGGAATCACTTTAAACAATACGTGTCCTGCCTAGAAGATTCTGATATTTGCATGAAGGTGTCAATATTCTGATTGATTGGAAACAGATTATTGAATAATAATTTAAAAGATGAAGCTTAAGAAACCAATAAACTGTCGACAGAATCTCTCAAAGCTGATGAGGATGAATTATTGATAATATATTAAGTGAGAAACAGTCCAATTTTAGACTCAAACGAAAGCAGTGAACATGAAGTAAACAATAAAACAATTAATTTAGACATTCTGCTTAGGTACTAATATTATAAATGACAAAGTTATTGAGAATAGATGTTTGTGAGTGTTAAAGTTTACTACTCTTTCACGGAAAAACTACATTAAAATCTTATTCATTTTCATGAAATTTAACATTTAGGTACGTAGGTAGAATAAGATATAGGTGATAATTTATGAAGGTATTGTGTAACTTGGACAAAATGTTACCAAAAATGCCAAAGGAGTCGGACAAAATTCTGCCATTTGCGATACATATTTTGGAGCGCGCTCCGGAAACCGTAAGACGCAGCACGAATATGAAGATACTGCGGGGCACAGCTAGGTATAGATATATTAAGAAACAAACCAAAACAGTAAACAGTACTCGAGCAATAAATTCAGACAACATCTCTAGAAATCTAACATCATTTTTCCATCCCGTAGATTTCAACCGACAAACAGCCTCCTTGCTTTCAATACCTAACACCCAAGAGAAAAAGGCAGGCCACAAAGAAAAATCCGCCATCTTGCAAACAAGAATCTCAAAGTCTAGCAACATCCAATTAAGTCCATGTCTCTGCTACAGACGTCCAAGTGGGAAAACCTTTCATTGCTTCGATTCCCGTCGTTGGGAAGTCTGAAGCATGGGAAGCAAACGTTATTGATTGGGAAATAGGAATCAGTCTACCTTTCTGGTTGATTTAGTTGGTACGCAACAAGTAAAATGGAAGACGTAGTTATAAAAATTAAAAAGAGTACCTATGCTTAGATGGTAGATAAATAGAAGAATGAAAGGCGATTAACGAAAGATATTTATAAGGCAAATGTTAGTGGAAACGCCGGGAGGGACATACGTAAACCTTTTAGGTGAGATTCTTCAGAAAGAAACCGGCACACCGGCAGGTACTGTCAACCGGCGTGTGTGTATGACAACATGAATGAATGTAAACGAGGCAAAAGAAGTATGTAAGAATCGTAGCATAATGGCGCTCTGTAGTTTCTGCCTACCCCCATGGGAAAACGGAATATATGTAGGTACCTATGTAAAATAAAACTTTCATAGTTTCGACATGTCTTGCTCTGCAGAAATTCCAGTGTTGAGACTTTGTACCAGACAGACGTATCCAATATTTTGTACCAGGATATTTTTTTAAAGGAGAGAAACACGAGTAATAACGTAGAAGCCTTGCTTTTTTAAGCCTCTTACGTCCGTTCTGATTAATGGAAAAAGTTCCGAGACCTAGTGCTTCCCCAGGGAGTAACAAGCCTCATTACGTGAAGACTACGAATCCTGGTTGCGTCATTTGCGAGCATTTACACAAGGAAGAGGATGGTACGAACATCCTGTTTTAATTCATTGACAGCTGGCCGTTACCAATTAATTATATTACCTTTAAAATAATTAAAAAAAAACAAAATCAAGTGTTTATTCAATTTAGGCTAAGAATCAGCACATTTTGAACGTCGAAATAACATAAGACAGTCCCCCAAAAAGCCCGCTCTTCGCCACTTCTTAGTGTTTTTGCTGGGAAGAAGAAGTGGCGGAACAAACTCTTCAATAACACATCTGTCTGATTCGTTTGAAGAACATATAAACATACATAAACTTAACGTCATGCCTGTAATCCCCGAAGGGCTAGGCAGAGGTGCACCTGGTAGTACACACACAAGAATATTTCGTATTAGTCTTATAGAAGACCATTCCATGGAAATATTTTAGAACTAGCAGACGTCCCGCGCGTCCCTGCGTTGTTCCCGTTCCTGTGGGAATACAGGGATAAAAAGTAGTCTATGTCACCCGGGGATAGTGTAGCTTCCCAACAGTGAAAGAATTTTCCAAATCGGTCCAGTAGTTTCGGAGCCTATTCAATGCAAACAAACAATCAAACATTTCCTCTTTATATATTAAGTATAGAAGTATAGATTAACGTTAATAGTAAAGATTCCGATGCATTAAAATAATTAAAATGTGGAGTGAATAAATTCTATGTCAGCTTCAAAAAAACAAGAACACTATACTACAAAAAAAAACTTTATCATTTAAATTCCATCCTGACGTACCTACTTATTCAAAAGAAAAACATTCTTTGCGAATACGTTTGCAATGAAAAACGGCTATCGGCTTTTACTTGAAAGAAAATTCCTAGGAAATAAAAACTAATGGAGGCAGATGCGTTGCGAAGCTACATTTCTAGTTATCTCGAATCACGTTCAAGGAAAGTAAGAGAAATGTGAAGTAATATTTCTCTTTGAAACAGAGCTTCAAAGAGTAAAATAGCATGTACCTACTAAACCATTCAATCGTGTCAATTAGAGACACAATAGAAAGACAATGACAGCGCGGACACCGGTAATTAATATGAGTTTTTTTAAAGTAATTTATAATATTATAATATACGGAATGCTCAACCCGTTATCACCTGTGTATAGTTAGCAAATATACTGTTTGTTTTAAATCAAAATAATATGTAGTCCAAAACCCGCACACTTTTCAAAAAGTTTAAAACGTGGTGTAAACCGTAAGTACAGACGCCAGCACATCAAGTTACCCCAATGTGTCAAATTTTCCCAATTCAATATGAACCTTATTCCGTTTGCCTTATAGTTGAAAAACGATCAAAGAAATTTGACACATTGGGGTAACTTGACGTGCTGGCGTCTGTACTTTGATTTATGTATCCATCCATATCCATATATCCTACTCATATTATAAAGATTTGAATTTAGTGAGGGTTTACTACAGATACACCCCTGCTTAACTCTTCGGGGATATCAGGCGTGATGATATGTGTATATGTATATCTGCCTAGCCTTAATCTGCCTAGGCAGTCGGCTTCCAGTTTAACTGGATGCAGCTGAATACCAGGGTTTTACATGGAGCGACTGCCTGTCAGACCACAACCCAGTAACTGGGTACCCCTTGGTTAAACTGGTTGTCAGACTTTCGGGCTTCTGACTACAAGTAACGACTGTCAAAGATCTACAAATGACAGCCGGAACCAACGGCTTAACGTGTTTTCCGAGGCACGGAGGAGTCTTGGTATATAATAAATGATCACCCATCCACGGACTGACCTCGCCAAGCGTAGCTTAACCTTCGATCGACCTATGCGGCTGTTATAATTTAGCCACAAGCTCCTCGCGTTATGTTATGTGTGCGAGTGTGTGTATTTTTGTAAATAACGAATAACCTTAAAAATCCGTCCAGTGGATTGGAAATATTTTTTCACCGGCGGCGATACAGGTTGGTTTTTATCCCTGTATTCCCACGGGAACGGGAACTACGCGGGTGAAATCGCGTGACACCGGTTAGTTACTAATAAGTAATCAACGTACGGTCCACGTGGTTGTGGTTTTAAACCGATTTAAACCCACATAAAACAAGTTTCAATCCTTAGATTTTGGTTTAAAGGGGTTTATTTGCAACTATACACCTTAGTGATAGTGAAGTATACTATGAGTGAGTGTAATATTGATCAGCAACTAAGTTCTGCCAGAAATTCCTTGGACCAACAAAACGTTTAGCGCGTGATATCTTCAACTTTGATGAATGGAAGCACAACTCATTGAACAAAATTAGTGCATGATAGAGCGCCTTCACAGTTATTTTAGAAACCATCTCGAGCGAATCTGACGCATCTAATCATTGGCACGCTATGCCTGCTCACCCCGAAAAGGCGAAGCAGCGTGCAACTATTTACAAAACAAAGTTTATTTCAGTATCTACAGAACAGAATTAAACCTTGTAATATTCCGAAAATAGAGAGCATTTGCGTAGACATCGAACGTAAACAATGACGCGGTGTGACGAATAATATTTGCAAACACGCTGTGGAACTATCCAATAGGGAGGGAAGCTCTTGATTAAATGGCGGCTGACAGGTTGACCAGTCTACGTCAGGGAACGAATAGTTGCTGAACGTTTCAGTATTGACTGGCCTGTTGGTCTAGTAGTTAGTGACCCTGACTGCTATGCCGGAGGTTGTGGGTTCGATTCCCACCCAGGACAAATGTTTGTGTGATGAGCACGATCATTTGTTCTGAGTCTGGGTATAATTTATCTATAACTAGCTGCCCCGGCAAACTTCGTTGTGCCTTAGAGTCAATTCATTGCTCTTATTTTTTTATATTAGATATACATACGTTAAATAAGACGACAACAAATAAATCCAAACCAATAATAACTACTACTACTTTTAAATTACAACATGTATATATATACCCTAACCTAACTGACCATACCTATCCTATAGCTAACCCAACTATCTAACCTAACTACCTTACTAAAAAATACTAAATTCATAATTTTAATCTGAACTATTGCCTCTATGTTACATACAATAATTTGTGCCTATAGTTTTCCCGGTCTACTTTAATTAAAGTCCTAACAGTAAAATAAGTTCTATTTGCAAAGAATTATTAAATTTCGTCTCTGTCATCATTGCTAGTTACGTAAATTGATTTCTGAAATATAAGACTTTTTTATGCTACATAAAACCTCTAAGTTTAGTAACAAAATATATTTCAGAACGTAGGTGCGTATTATAAATTGACAACCTTACCTTCTTGGGTTTAGCTGACTTGTCAATTTCAGATTGTCACCTGATAATGAACTGGGAAGTTTGACTCCTGTCATGTCATCCAAGATGGCGCTGCGTTTGAAAAATGTTTGAGACAACCGATATTCTTGACATTTATTTTTATGATGTCGAACGGGATAAAAAGTATCCTATGTCCTTCTCCTGGCTCTAAACTACCTCCCTGCCAATTTTCAGCTAAATCGGTTCAGCCGTTCTTGAGTTATAAGCGAAGTAACTAACACGACTTTCTTTTATATATATAGATATGTATGTATTTAGAAATAAATAAGTATGTTCAACCTGCGACTGACTCTGGTTTTATCTACAAGGTGATGTTGATTTATTCCTGCGGTGAGTCTTGTCTATACTAATATTATAATCTAGAAAAGATTTGATTGTTTGTTTGTTTGCATTGAATAGGCTCTGAAACTACTGGACCAATTTGAAAAATTCTTTCCCCGTTGGGAAGCTACACTATCGCCAGCTGACATAGGCTACTTTTTATCCCTGTATTCCCACGGGAACGGGAACTATGCGGGCGAAACCGCGTGACGTCCTCTAGTTGTTAATAAAATAGGTGTTTCAAAAACCAGCTCCACTGCTGCTAATTTACTAATTGCTCAGCACTAGTATATTAGTTAGCAATAGTATGTAGCGACATCTATCTCGCCACATACGAACTAATGACTGATATCCTACATCGCGGTATTAAAGTTTTCTTCGCGATTTGAACGTAGGTATCCCGACAACAACCGTCGGGCAGTAGTTAGCCCACCAGACACAACACCCGTCTGGTCGGAGGATCCTCCCTTTTCAATGGTGGATGAGGAACTTTACACCCTGTTCCTCTTACCTCCAAAAATACCTACCTACCTACCTACAAATTATTGAAAACTTTTTGTTCTGGTTTATTTGGTCTGGATACGACATAACTAATCGCTTTCCAACCGATAGATCTAGTAGATATGTGAAACCGATATTCAACCAAATTTAGCCGGCAGGAAACCGTAATCAAATCATCCCTGAATGACGAACCACGGGGTCATCCAACTGTGCATCCCTAGATACAGTCTGCATGCCAAAATTGTGACTCACTTCACAAGAAAATGGGCCGATGCCCTCTGAAGAAATTCTAGAAGGCAATCGGGACGAGTTTCTATATCACGTTACTTTGTCCACTTTGCGGGAGTTAAAACCGCCATTAAATCTTGCGACAAGCATTTGTTTTTAGAGATTTGGTTACAGCGCCATCTGTTGCGTTGTTTATGAACTTTATCGATTCATATTACGAGATTTACACTTTGTGGATATCGGTTTACGATGAGTAGTTCGTTCGGAAGCGTTTTGATTGTGATCTGAGATTTCAATCGCTTTGCGATATGCATAAATTGACTGATAGCTACTATAAATAGTGAACTTCCTTCCTGTTTTGAATTCGAAGGAGTACATATTATTAAACACGCAGCTGTTTCATTGAGACTTGAGAGCCTTTTTTATCGAGTTCTGAAAAATATGGGTGTCCTCCGATTTTGCGAAGGTGATGGGTTCTGTAAGACTACCAGATTAAAAACAACCCTGGTTGTCTCCTCATATAATAATAACGTTTATCGGAAAATATCCCTGAGCCCTGCTCAGGGAGGGGTCTGTCAGACTCTTTCTGACTTAAAACCACTTCGGTTTCACACCTGCGCCGATTTCATGTGAACAGAAGATACTACCGCAACCCCCAAATCCAATCATGGCACATGTGAAATCCTGATAAGTCCATAGTACTTTTGTGCGACCAGACAGCATTTCCACATCGACATGTGGAAATGCTGTCATGCCGACAGTCGCCGCCATGCCCTGAATATTCGCGCCTACAGACGCCACAGGCATCCACAAAAGTTGTCAAACAATTTGCACACAATACGAGCACCGCACGACCCATACCATTGACGTATGAATGGACGGATGGCTGACCAAAAAAATACTACAAGAGTATTTCTATATCCTATTTATATGAGTGACGTCAGTTTGTGAGTCAGTTGGCGGCACGTGGGGCCCGTGTCCTGTCGCAGGACCTTGGCGTATAATAGCGCTAAATTATATTCAATCATTATATCGATGCTCCGAATTTTTTCTAGCCAACTGATTCTCTCGGAAAAAATTTAGTCCTTGCTTGGATTAGAGGCACCGGCTTCGTTCACACGACTCGGAATGTGTGACTGCATTTTGTCATTCTCTAAGATGTGAGTGTGCGTTATTAAAGCAATCCTTAGAAATAAACGCACTTTATTTAGCAATTTTGATGTCCAGGTTGTTATTGTCAGTCCTGCTAATAACAACAGCTTATTTTTCGATTAATAGTTTATGCGAAGTAGCGTTGAGGACTGAAATACTGATTTTGTCTAGTTCAGACTCAAGTGCTATTATTTTTGTGAACTTACTTAAACTCTAAACTATGCATATATTTCTATAATCTCGAGAACAAACAAATATGATGAGGCGAAGGCGAAGTAATTGTCAAAATAATTAATTTACAATAACTATTGGATGAAATTCAACCTCCTTTGGTATGTAACCGTAAACGCGTAGGTACCCCATAAAGTCGTCAACCGGCTTCCATTAAAGGCACAAAAAACCCAAAGTGTCCGCCAAAAGGCTGAGCAAACTCCGCCGACAGTCATATGCTCCCAGACAGACTAAGATTGATAATAGGATCTGTTGCTACCCGAGATACGCTCAGACCAAAAACAGCTTTAACACCTTCGTGATAAAATAGTAAATCCTTGCGATCAGTTAAACGTGTATTTCATCAGATCAGGTTGGTCGTCAAAGTAATTTCGACTGTGAGACAAGAGTTTTTGGGTCTAATTTCGATCTGGCAGCGGCATGCTCCACTTTGCCTGGGCATGCGACTTGATTGTACGTCAACGCCGCGGGACTCGTTACAAACATTATGTTAAATGTTTGTGTAAATAACGTGCAAATAGTTAGGCACTGTGTCATATTGATTTCACTGCTTTCTGATGTTTAATATAGAACATCACGATCAATTATGGATAAATGGTAGACGTCATATCAGTGCGGCAGCTAAAAGTAGAATTAGATATTATCAAGGAAAATCAAAAATTTAATAGGAAAACTCTATAAATTTAACAACCCCAGCTAATTGAACCAACAAGAAACCAAATCCAAAAATCTGGGCAATAAAACTATTTGTCAAAAAATTCTGCATCTCTGGGCGATCTAATGGAGGGAGACCATTCCGAATGGCAATGTAATGTGTAGTTTAAAACCAGAGGACATAATAACACATTGTTTAACCCCATGCAGACTATAGACAGGCAATAAAGACACCGCGTGGCGTCATGTCGTCTCAGGGGAGCAGTGACCTCCGTCGCGAAAGCTATGCTGGATAAAGAATGCGTAAGTCCATGTCGTTTCGCAGTCAGACTTGCGAAGGCTTTAGTTTTTATGCGAAGGGTAACTGCAGCAAACAGTACTGCAGTAATTTAAACTGTTAGTAATAATACTCGTACACGTTTCTATTTAATCTGCAAAGGAAATTGAGTTGATGACCTAAATATGATGGTATCATGTAACGCCGCCATTTTTTATAACCTATAAAGTTATAGGACTCATAAAGATAAATGTATAAGCGGCAATAGCGGCAATACTAAGCAACTATGTAGGTAATTGCGAAATGTAGATCTAGTTGGACAATTGACAGAACATGTTCCAGAGGTCATAAAGGACTTCTCAAAATCAGTTAATCTTGTTAAGGGTATGTTATTCAATAATACAATTCAAGAGATTAAATTAAATGCTATTCAAACGGCCTTCACAACATGTATAACTTGTCAGGCAACAACAGGACAAATGTTCCCATCTCGAACCCCATCTGGTGAAACGATCTCTTTCTTCCATCCAAATGTGTTCCCCAAACCAGATCCCCGTGTCAGAACTAGACACAAATCATACAAAACATACACAAATGTCAATCTCGAGACATTCCTTTGTAGTGGACCCTTTGTAAACAAATCATACGGGACTGGGAGACAAAAATAGGTCGTCGCGCATCGCAAGCGCCCGTCACACAGACGGTACGTATTTTTGGATGTGCACAGTTGCCAGTGAGGCACTGACACTAGATAAAGAAAGAATATTTGATATCTACGTACAACATATTTGACTGTATTCAAAATATGGATCGCGCTGATGACTTTACAAACTTTTTACAAAAAAACACAACGAGCTTCATAAAAATAACACTTAAAGGTGTAAAATAAATCTAGTTCAGTATTAGCCATCGACTTCAAAAACTAGAGTTATTTGACACCTTTTATTGTTTTTTATATAGTCGGTTGATTTTTTAAAATTTTTAAATTCATGGTTTATTTTTTCATTTGAAGGACATATTCAGTGATTTTGGTATTTAAAACCCATCTACACAACCGCTTTCGATAAAATTTCTAAATTTCCAAAATCAATTCATAAATTGACGGAATAATTACATAATTTTTAAAAATTATCTCCTTTTTTAAATCGATTTAAATAAACGAAATGCTATCGAGAATTCGAATAAAATACAAACACAAATCAATAGTTTTTCATAGTCACGTGACTGAAAACCGCTATATTATTGGTCGAAAGATTTGACCACGAGCGTCTTAATACTTCAATTCAAATAAAACGTTACCTATTTCTGCACTTAAACATTTCATGCCGCTAAATAGCCAGTATTCTATCTACATAACCGTTGAAAGGCGAATTAGTATTCAGCCTAGATCGTGTACACTCCGCTGAAAACGTAAATAAATACAGGCGATACAGTGCCGTTGCATTTTGTCTCGCATGCAATCGTTATGGCGATGATTCTGGCAAAGATCAACGGATAAATAAAATGTAAAAAACTCGGTTAGGAAAATAAATAAATTATACATACATAAACTCACGCCTTTTTCCCATGGGGGTAGGCAGAAACTACAGAGCGCCATATGCTACGATTCCCACATACTTCTTTTGCTTCGTTTCATACATGTTGTCATACACACACGCCGATTGCGAGTACTACGCACCTGACCTTTCTGAAGAACCTCACCAATAAGGTCTATGTATGTCCTTCTAGGGCGTCCCCTCCCGGCGTTCCCACTTACATCTGCCTTGTAAATACCTTTCGTTTTATATAATAATTATAAAAGATAGTATCGTAGCAGGTCCTTTGGATTCTGCCTCTATACCCATGGGAAAAAGGCGTAAGGTTATGTACCATAAAATATGTTTGTTTATTAAATCACCACATATTTCCAAAATAACGAGAGAGAAAATATAGAAAGAATATCTATCGAATTTTGATGCAAGTCGTTGTAATTTAAATCATTCCACTTATTCAACAGTTATTATAAGCTCACGAAATTTCTTGTGAATTGTTAGTGTTTGTTTCTGCCGTGTTTTATTAGCAAACTAGTAGACATTACGTACAAACAAACAAACAAATTTTACCTCTTTATAATATTAGTATAGATAATGATTTCATTATTTCTTTCTGTAGGTAATTAACTGGCGACAAATACCTACATGATCAGTAAAATCATGGTGGGTGGACTTATTATGATCTCGTCTCCATTGGATTATAAATAACAAACTCTGCAGAGGTTTATGTGAAAACCAAAATACCATGATCAATATTAAATAATCGATCGTTTGTAAAAACAAACCAAAGCCGAGCCATTAACAACTGGATATTTTACATAAAAAAATAATGACCTTGCGTAATTTCCACCTGTTTAAGTCATCGACCGTTGTCATCGTGGAATTAATTCTTTGGGGCTATTATTAAGCCTTCACATAATATGCCATTCTGTAGTAACTAAGTCCTAAAGAATTCTAGGCTGATCTTTTTTTTTAACTGGATAGGTAATGTATAACGTAAAAGAGTTTACCACCATTTCCTTCTTAGTGGGCAACTCCTAAGCTTAAAAAGCTAAGCTAAGCTAAAGTTAAGCTTTTTTTTTTTTTTATTAAAAAAATCTTCATTTTAGGGTACAATACCTCTAAAGGTAAAAACGGAACCTTTATAAGATTACTCTATGTCCGTCTGTCTGTCCATGTGTTACCACCGATTTTCTCAGGAACGGATGGACCTAGCTAGTTGAAATATATATCAGATACTGAAGTATATAGTCTTTATTAGGTGTGTTGCGATTTTCTCGGTAAATAAGAACAAGATTTTTCAATTTGGCAATCTTGGGTATCTTTCTTTACTTCCTGGATCGGAATTGTCCGGCTAAGAACTCCATTTACTTAGTAACACCACGCGACCTAATTCTTTGAGAACATAACACAACGTTTGTATACCCAAGGGTTAGGCAGAGGTACAGACCTAAGAGTAAACCCACATTTCACGGTCTCATTTGATCAGAGAATGGCAATAAGGGCTTTTCTATTAATCAAATATGTAAATACCCGTCACACGTGTTGCTGGGGAGTTTGTTCTTTCCAGCAAAAATGCTAAGAAGTGGTGAGGTCTCGGAGACCTCTTAAGTAATTTTTGACGGCTGATCATGTCTACTTGGAATAAATGACGTTCAATTTTGATTTTGAATCAGGCACTAATCCAGAACTCCGGGCTGCTATTGACAAATTCCAAATAAATAAATCCAATAATGTTTGTAAATCTTTAACAAATCAGAAAACAATCTGACCGTCTGCATGCTACCTAGTCTTTAGCTGTCAAAACAGTATGTATTCGGTGTATACCGTTTCATTGTTCTATAAATTGGTCACGTTCACGTTACGTTTCCTTTCACATTGTGCACCATATATAATATTTTAAGTTATTGTTTATATAGACGTTATTCAAATGAATTTACGATATTGATAATTTATTGTTTCTGCTGCAAAATTTTTGAGATTAAACAAAAAAGAGACATGTTAATTTATCTTTTTAACCCCCGACGCGAAAGGAGGGGTGTAATAAGTTTGGCGTGTGTGTTAAGTGTATGTGCGTGTGTGTGTTTGTGTGAGTATATCTTGTAAGTTGACTTTATAGAAGCGTTTGAAGATTAATAGCTCATTTCCTACTTCATAAAAGCTTATCAACTTTTACAGATCCAATTTATTTATTTGTTTTAATAATTAAAATGGAACAGAGTTTTCAGCTACTAGTCATTTTACCTAAAGGTCATGTAAGCTGAATACTCAACTATTCCTCAGTTTAACTAGTAAAACTGACAACACCGGTGTTTTATTTGGTGAACAAAATATGCATTAATTAAGCTAGCCTGGAGTTTGAACTGTACACTAGACACTGTACTGGTTGAGCACTATTTAATTTTGCATCAGTTTTAATTCAAACTAGCTTGAATTTAGCTAATAAAAGAGGTACTCCGTATTCAATTAAAAAATCTATACTCTTTACTAATATTATAAAGCCGTAAAATTTGTTTGTTTGTAAGTTTGTATGTAGGGGGTAATCTTTGGAACTGATGATCCAATTTTAAAAATTATGGCACTGGTGGAAAACTACACTATTCCCGGATGATATAGCCTACTTTTTATCCCTGTAATCCCATGGGAACAAGAACTACGCAGGTGAAACCGCGGGACGTCTGCTAGTCTTTTATAAGTTCATATTAGACATCACCATCACTAATGTTGGTGAAGGAAAACATCGCGAGAACCTGAAGATGTAGTTAATATAAGTTTGAAATCACCAATCCGCCTTGAGCAAGCGTGGCAATAAAACGCTTATTCCTTCTCTGTATAAGAAGAGGCCTTTGTCCTACAGTAAGATAGGCACAGGTTGGTATTATTGTTAAATAAATTAGTTTAAACTTTTATAATTCAACTAACTGTGTAGACAAATAACAGTTTTATAAATGCATGTACCATGATTACAGTCCGTAAACATCTTAAAACTTTTCACACAGTGCCAAGGAACGCGTTTGAAGATGGTGAAATTGGCGAACATTACAATGCAGCTGCCCATTTAACTCCTCATTTAGCTATTTTATTTTATAGCTAAAGACAGTTTGGCTTATTCATATCTGGGAACCATAGCAACAAGATCTATTATGACACCTTTCAACCTCAGAACCAGTTCAAAACTAGCATCGGGCTAGACCTATTTGGCGCCTTGGCACCTTTTGGCACTGCCGATGCCGTAAGACATTTCATTTTAGTGGTTTTTTTTTCATGTTTTTACTGTGCGTGTTACAATCTCTTGCCTATAAATGTTTGGCTTTCTTTCTTTCCTTTTACGGTCCAGCAAGATACACAATATAATGATATGTTTATACTGTCTTATTTCAACATTTAAGGCCTATTCAAACCTGAGCGATATTCGCTGCCGCTAGAGGTACATACCACGCGGGTTTTGCTCAGGTATTAAGTATCAAGTACCGCGGCTAGAGCGACCTGAGCGATATTCGCTGCCGCGGTGGGTAGAGGTACATACCGCGCGGGTTTCGCTCAGGTATTTGGTATCAATTTCGCTACCTTGTCTGGACTTTAAAAGAGACTATGAGCTCTGAGTTTCTTTCAGTGTTTCTTCTCAGAGTAGTCAGATAGTAAAACTTCGATCTCATCTACAAATGACGTGTAAAAGTGTTTGTGAAACCCATTTACAGAAATAAATATAATTTATCACGTAACCTTACCTACTAACACGAACAATAACTATAGTTCTATGCTAGTAGACACGGATGAAGCTGATACAGCCTTTCACCAAGTTAACAATACAAATACTTTATAAAACTTCCGAACAATTAAAGGGTAATTCGATATTGATCCTGAATACGATTTTAATCGAGACCATGAGAACCTATAAACCAAACCCATTAGACACTGACAATCACAACGACCCTATTGTATGGATTCCTTTCCCTTAGGAAGTAAAGTATGTAGGTGCTTCAAAATACGGTGATCAATAGGCGTAAGTACTTAATCATTATAAAGATGATGAAAAGGTTTTTGTAGAAAGAAAATTCATTATAAGTAACACTATTAGGCCACGGCTTCGAAGTCAGCGGGCAGTAGGGCGCTAGCGGAGTGGCAGCTGCGGCGGAGCAGGCGCGGCGCTTTCCAATGTGTAGATTTAAATTAAACTACCTACCCTCAAAGTTAGCGAAGCGGGAAGCGCTGCTCGAGCGTAGCACGCCAACGCGAGCTAACTTCGTGTCCGTGGCCTTATGGGTTAAATTCTGAAAAATCATTTTCATTAATCGTCAGAGCTTACATTTGGGATGCGGGAGATTCCGGCCCCGCTTGCCATAGGAACCGCATGCTGTAATAGTTTTCATTAATCGATAGCACTCGCTTGCGGATCGTTTGATATTCTTTACCGCGCATTTGTTTAATAAGACTCGTTAACTAAGTCCCCGCCGCGCCACGCTTGTCTGTAAATTATGAATTTCATTTATTGTTAGGCTGCATGCGGGGAGGAGGACCTGCAGTCATATTTCTATCGAGATATTATTGGCCTACTTTAATTAGTTGATAGCCCATATTCAGGGACTCACCGCAAGCTGTAAAACGTAAGAGTTAATAACCAATGAAAATGAGTCTTAAAGCATCCAATAAAGATATTGTTACAATTGCAGTCTGTTGAAATCTCGCTTATGGGAAATAAATAACGAAAAACAGAAAAATGGATACCTATAGGCATCATACTTGGCAATGAAAAAGCACACGAAATTGAAGCAGTCAATTCTCTGGACAATAACATGTTTTTGAGTCACAATAATAGGTCCAGCCCAACCAACTCCTAAACGGAAACCTAAATCAATCAAGTCAAAACTCAAACAATAACAGGCACAAATCTGTAACTTGTAACACAAAATCTGAACGAGATCGCTCCGTTATCATCGAACACAAATACCGTATTGTTTATCAACGCAGATTAGGCGCCACAAGATCTAGGTTGTGATAACAGCGACGTGCCACTGCCAACGTGGCCAAGACTTGGGCTCAAGTCAAGAAACTAGTACGTAGGAATAGTAGTACAGGTAGACTTGTAGTATATGTTTGCAAACTGTTTGGCAACCTAAAAACTAACTGAGCAAGAATAGATCAAACGTCCAAGGCTGATGATACTGATGGAGAATCTGAGATAGTTCAAAAGTACTCAAAAGCAAGTGTGTGCTACCACAAGTCTTAGTCTTCTTCTTACCGTGTGCTTAGGAGACAATTCTGGTGTAAGAGTGGGCCATGGGCTCATGGGCCTCCGACTTACATGCCTTCGAGAAATATTCCTCAAGTATTTTCTCACGATGTTTTCCTTCACCGTTTTTGAAGCAAGTGAATTATACATTACGCACATGAATCCGAAAAGTCAGTGGTGCGTGCCATGGGTTCGAACTCGAGTCCTATGATTAAAGTTGAAGTCTTAGTAAAAAGATTCTATAATTCCTATATTAAACTAGCTGACCCGGCAGACTTCGTACTGCCTAATTAAATTGCAATAAAGTCCTGTCAAAATGATTTGTAATGTGACATTTTTTTGTTCCTATATATTTTATAGTCAGGGCAAAAAATTCTCCTGAACAGAACCGTCACCCTGGTGATAGGGCGTTGTGAATAAGAAATATAATTAAATAAAACATAAGTAATCTCTTATTGTTAATCATGTGAATCATAATTATTAACAAAAATCATTTTTATTTTCATTGTAGTGCTTTGTGATATACGATATTTTTTTTTTGATTATCTGGCGCTTAGACAAACAAATCTGATGGTTTTTCAACACGGGAACAGGCCACATACAATTGACCATGTGAGAAACATGGGGTTTCCAGATAAACACCACAAACACTTAATGATTGCCCCTGGGACTTGTTTATGGTCATAGCAAAAGCAAGCCGAACTCGAAACTGTAGTCGTTTAAAGTCAAACGGCACATCATTCGGATTGAGATGCGCGGTATGAGAACGTCATCTCCTTTATACTTTCCTTTCAGTTTAGTTGCTTCTATCACATGTGCCGCTAACCGTGTGCCGTTGCAAAGACGCGGTTGGTTGGTATTTCTCAACATTATAACTACCGATCCTACCTTTAATTGAAGATTGTGAGGTGGCAATCCTGGCAAATCCAGAGAGTTTAAAAATTCTGGTGGATAGTTTACTACAAAATCTTGGTTAATAGCCGAATCAACTGATTTATATATCCTCGATTCGCCTGTAATTTGTTCTTGTATTTTTAAATTTAACTCATTTACAACTATGTCTTTTGTAGCCAATATAGCTCGTTCGCTCAACCAATCATGGTTCCTGTAATTTTGAGAAACATCTGGAAACCACTTCTGAATAAGTTCATCTTTTGATCGAGTTTACCAAAGAGATTTAAAATACTATAGAGCGGACATGTCAAGGAAATGTCATAGAAAAACTTTGAACCCATGTGTCAGTAACGCCATCTAGAATAATATATGAATATTGGATCGGCAGCGGAGCGTACTACAAAAAACTCATAGACTTGTATCCAGCAGGACACACTTTTTCGGACGAAAATTTTGTTCGTGATGTCCGGTCTATATGTATTGAATGTCTTTGGAGTTTACTGACAAAAACTTTGAGGAATGTTAATGCAGCCAGTCAACATGTCTATAGGACTACCAATATCAATGAGTTGTTTAGAGAATATGTTTCCAGATTGGTAATTTTGCAACTCGACACGCATATTCTTGCTTAAATGAAGTACTTTGACATGTTTCTACAATTGGAGGACTTTAGAAATGCATTGAGTTTATCAGCTGGTGTTGATCGGGAATCACTGGCAATGTTTGACGAAAATCTCCTGTTAATAAAATCATTTCACCACCAAATTGGTTATGATTGCTCCGTATATCTTATACCTAATGTGCAAATTGACTCTTTGACGTTAGGACCATACCTACATTGTTTAAACAACAGTGAGTGCTTGTAATTCAATATGAACTTTACACAATAGCAATAAAGCTCATTTTAGTTAGAAATCGTTTGTATGGGAAAAAGAAAAGGGCTGTTTTTAGGGTTTTTTCGGCAATTATTCGACAATTTTTCTCGCCGTAAAAACCATCTTTGAACTTCAACGAACATTAAAAAAAAAGAATTGGCTAAATTGGTCCAGGCGTTGTTGTTGAGTTATGCGCTTACCAACACATTTTGCGATTAATTTATATAATATAGATTATTAGTTATTAATAATTAATTATATTCAATAATATTAGTTATTAATAAATGAATAATAAAGTTACTCGAGAATATATTTGATATCTGTAGTTCGCAGTGGGATCATATTGGAATGCCAAGCGATTGTATGATGCCAATGATCTTCGTGTGCTTACGCGTTGTCTCAATCGGGCATTTTCTCTTATTATATTTTGTCTTTCTTCACTTAAGTTCTGTGAATACACTTGTTGCTGGTTTGCATGTCTTGTGCGGCGGCCGATGTTCGCACGTCGTCGTCTAGGCATTTTGGACTATGGACAGAGTGGTGAATTTAACCTCAAATGCACGATCCACATAATTGACACAGTTCAACTTACCACCATAAAGACAAATGCCTGCTGTTGAAATTCAATAAAAATTGTACAACACACGTGATCTATTTGATGGTTTCCAATTGAAATGTTAGGAAACGAATAACTTATTTTTTTTACTTTTTTTTCACAATTTCACAGTGAACACAATACCGTAAACCCGACTTATTTTTATATAGTAGACTTATTCGATTGTAAGACTATGATTTTGCAGAAATAAAATATTAAATTTAATAATTTTCAATATTTACTTTGTGCCTGACATTATGTCAGTTGTCAATCTGTCATTTAATTTTCTCTAATTTTGTGTCTTAAATTTTCATAGTGACTATGAAGGTTGCATCTGATTTATGTAATTTAATTTATTTTTATTAGTATGTTTAATGTAATATAATGCTATTTTTCCTGAATTTTCTTTGCTATAAACCTCACGGAGCCCGAGACCTTTCCAACGAATGCAAAACCGTGCAAATCGGTTCGTGCGTTCTGGAGTTATATCGTCAGGAAGGAAAACCCGACTTATTTTTATATAGTAGATAAGACAGGAGTTAATAGTAACAGCTGCACTGGTCAATCAAGGGTCCCTTGCGTGCTTCGAAAAGCATGTTAGCCGTGGGTACCGGCCCTCATTCGTAGATCCTTGACTATTATGCCGGATACTTAGTAGACTGAAAGTTGTGACAACCAATTTTACCTTAAGAGTACCATCTTACTCAGGTTTGTAAAGGTCAGAAAGGCAGTAGCTCCATGTTAAATTTCTCAATGACATCGGTATCTGCTTAAACTAAAAGAAAGGCGATCCAGTTGATGTTGTAAAAAAAATTCCCGGACTCATTTGAATACTTCTAACAACACAAATCCATACTTCCCAACATCCTTTCTTTAATAGCCAGACTAAAGAAGATCTACCTCTTCCCTCTAATTCAACTATCCTGTCTAGATTCTATCCGTTTTATGACAAATCTAGTCAATTATCTTCTTCGGAATTGTTACCTTGGCAATGAATTTTTCCAAACTTTCCGATTGTCTTAATATATGATAACAGCGATTTAGAGCTCAAAACGTTTGAAAGGTAAAAGTTTTTCCATGTTTCATCTATTGTACTTTCGATTAGTTGAGTGAATTAAGGAAATAAGGCGTCAAAAATTCATTTAGGTGTCTCTTTTTTGTTAGTGAAAACGAGAAAAAGACCTTGAAGTGATTAGATTGTTACTCTATCCGCAGATGGGATATCAATAGCAAAATCTGATGGTACAGACGCCAGCACATCAAGTTACCCCAATGTGTCAAATTTCTTTGATCGTTTTTCAACTTTATGTTAAACAGAATAAGGTTCATATTCAATTGGGAAAAATTGATGCATTGGGGTAACTTGATGTGCTGGCGTCTGTACATGAAGATAGTTAGCAGTTGGCTTGCGACTACTATTTCACATTGATAATTCTATGGGTTAAGTATATCTAATTATCTATTCAGGAACAGCACTTTAAAATATTCATTTTCCTTTCAGCAATCTAAAGACAAATATTACAACATAACCTCAAATTCCCTATGCATTATTCCAGAGTTTTCAAATCTTTTTTCCTTATAGTGCATTCAGTAAAGAGATAGATTCAACCTAACGTCCCTAGCCAGTTGCTATGCGGGATGCACCAGACCGGTAGAATGTCGCTGTCTATTTGTTCGTGTATGAGCAAATACGAAAGGCCGTAAGTATTCAAGTTTGTGGGTATATTATAACGGATATTATCATGTTTTTTTTTGTACAACGCAAACGCTTGCACTTTATCTTAAAGCCATTCAATTTGACAAGAAAACTGAAGGTTGGTAAATTATTAATTTGAGATGGAAGCAATCTTCTCTCAGGCAGAAGTTACGCTATAGCAAAAACATTCAATAATTACTATAAACGGGTCATAACTTCGTTTATGACTTGTGTCCAATAAGATACAAGTCTATGAGTTTGATTTAGTAAGTACGCTCCGCTGCCGCTAATAATATTGCTATATTATCCTAGACGGCATTATTTAGACTTGGAATCACAGATTTTCTATGACATTTCTTCGCATGTTCTCTATTAGTACCTTAAATATCTTTGCGCTGTAGCAATGGATGGAAAACCACATCAGGTACAAGAGATTTAAGCGAAAGTATAAAATGAGCCAGTCCAGTTACAATTAATCTGCATTACATCCCACAACTCTCAGTGCGCACAGGAACATCGTACTCTAATCGTATCAGTACTGGAGTACGATGCACTAGACCGGTAGAATGTTGCCGTAACATAGCGCATGACGCTGCGTGGGCGCAAGGATCAGTGCATCCAGGATTACTTATGTAGGTACATGAAACGATTTGGAAATCGAAACTATTTTAAGTTTAAACAACGTACAGTGAGTACACTCTTTTTTAATGGATGCCCAGTAATTTGATTGATGAAGATTAACACAAAATAATTTAAGTATCGGATATGAATTTTGCAGTAACTTACCTGCCCAAGCAAAGTATATGAGACATCTTGTTGACTACCTTAAGGAAATGCTGGCAATGAGAAGCCTGTTTAAACCTTAAGAAGATACCGCAAGCCCTAAATTATTAATAGCTTTTTATCCTATAAACACTTAAGAACAAAGCAAATATTAGTCACACTAGAAAACTAACTACACAGAACCTTTTATCTAAACACTGTCCAACCTAAATAAACGGCTTGTTCAAAGGGGACCTGGTAAAGAGTCTGGCGTTATCTAAATTACCCCTTGACAGTAACCCAGTTAAAATTGTAGCTATTATCTGTATTACCCTCTAAAATGTTGAGTATAAACTAGGACAATAGAGTTAAAATGGAGTAGGTGACAGCCCTGGCTAGGGGTGTCACCGGCGACGTGTAAACGATGTGTCAAGGAAAAGTAAATGACATAATAGTGTCATCATTTTTATCGGACATCTCTGATCACTTATTTATAAATCCTGGACAAACCTCGAATGGGAGACAATACGTACTGTCTTTTAAGTAATTCGTAGGACACACGGCACATCGAGCTATATTTTTCCAGTATAAGCGGATCGCGCATTGTATTGAATTTCCCTACAATGGGAGGTCAGCGTAAACTGGAAATGTACAGCTTGATGTGTAACCGCGTGAAGAATATTAGATATTTTTTTTTTTTTAATAAAAGCTTACAAGCTATGTGGGATTGTGGCGATAAAAATGGTTATTGTATCTACAACTGCATTGAGCACAAAATAGCTGTCTCATTATATCAACTTACACCACAAGGCAATACAAGCTTGTTGATAAGATAACACCTAAAATACAGATGACAACCCTACTTTATCACTATCACGGTAGTAACAAACAATAGGTATCATAATCATAACATTTGTAATGTAACTGACAATCATTTTGTTAAGGAGACTATAAAGTATAAAACGTGTAGGAGCGGGACAAAACATTTTGATAATGCAAGGCCAAGAATATTATTGACGTATTGTGAGTATCTAAGTTATATGAAAACAGAAGGATGGGCAGAACTTCAAACTCGTGTCAATACCAGTCATCATTGTGATGAAATCATCTAAATACATATTTGTACTATCTGTAACTATTAAATTCATAAGTGGTGGCTCTGAATGAAGTAATATGGTAATCGGGATTTCGAAAACTTGTCAGAGCAATCAGATGCATCGATTAGGTAAAGTAAGAAACCTTTATGGCAATATTTACAACTTCATGACTTTCTGCTAGAATCCTCTGGATGAGGCAACTGTAGTGAAAGCACGACTGCACTACTAGGCGAACAGCAGATAAACGGAGATAATATTAACGTGAAGAAAGGAGATAAAACGAAAGCGGGAGAGTCCAACCGCTTACTGTTTATTTATTTACACACATTGATCGCGTGATCTCTAGTGCAAAACGTGTTTCAATGTTGATGCTTACAACTTCACTCATATTCATCACCGTCTATCTATTTTAGGGCCGGGTTCTTAAAATAGTTGATACTAATCAATTCTGGCTTATGTATTTTAGATTAAATGAAGATAGGCAGATATCACTGGTCTATCTGGCTGGTAGAGAATGACAAATGCCCAAACAGTAGGAATCAAGGCATGCATAATCATTCTAAGTTGTTTTCTAGAAAATTGCTATTGGCGTATAGCAGAGATTTGGAAATGTTCCTTTGTTTAATGATAAAAGTAGATTCTCTACTTAAAAAAATTAAAGAACGGCTTGATATGACATCTAAAGTCTCCTCATTACATTTGCACATTCTCCCGAACTATTTCTAACATTTGCAATCAAACATGGCGCCGAGATAAGAGCGTATGTATTACAACCGTCGCAGCATATACGGTCAGACAAGCGTAAACCATTATCTATGACGTACACTAGGTCGCCAAACCAACCTGTATTTAATGATAAATAGTACACAACAGACCGCTACACTAACATTAACCTTATCGTTAATCAAATAGAGATTAATATTGTACAACAACGTGTCGGGCTAACCTTCAAAAGTTATGCGACTCGAAGCGATTAGCAATCAAAACAAATAGAATTTTAAATGGTATGAAAATAAATATAGTGATATAATACACTGTTAAGCGGCTGATACGACTTGTATAGAAAATTGGTTTTTTATTGTACTGTACTTAGCTCTTAAAATTGACGTTTGAAACTAATAGAAAATTAAAGCGTATCATTGGTTGTGGGCTTGTGGGGTAAGCTGACACATTTAATGAAGTCACTTGTAGGCAGGATGTGTCCAAATGCCACTTCCCTAGCTCGTCCCTATCGTTCATCCAATTTGGTCATTGAAACCTTAAAAGTTCCTGTTATTAGGAACCTAAGCCGTCCCACGAGGCGCAATCAAATCCGTTGAATCAACGTTAAATAGCGATATAGAACCATAATTGAAAGATATACCTCTTCATCATCACACGGTCTTAGCCCTCCATCACCATTTTATTTCAAATCTGTGATGAGATCCGTATTGCAAATCCAAATCCCTCACACCAGTATCTATCTTTCACGCCTTGACTAGTATGTAGATCCTGTTAGTTGTTTATATGGCATTGCGACCGATTGATATTATCTATTGCACACAAACTAAACGCTCTGCCCCCTCCCCTCCCCTCCCACTTCATGTCAATGAGGTTGACTTGTCGTCCGGCGCGTAAAGATCCCACTTGTTTACCAATACAAGCCGTGTGTCATTGCGCAACGGAACGTTGGCACTGCACCGCCAAGCATGCGTGGCACACGGAACATACGGGAAGAGACTGCGTTTGGGCACGCTTTGGTGAGGCTCTAGACAGACGCACTGCATTTTTATCTGACTTCAATAAAACTGTAAAGTACTAAACATAATTCAAACAGGGGGTCGAGTCTGCTATTGCAATCGTGACTCAATGACCGGTCAATGATCGATTTTTGACGTATAACGTCAAACTTCTAACACATTTCCCATACAAAAACTGTCAAAGTTGTCAAATATTCGATCAATGACCGGTCATTGAGACACGATTGCAATAGCAGACTCGAGCCCCAGCTAACTTGCAGTCGGAGGGAAATTGAAATGCAGAGCCTATAACTGTTGGGATGGAATAAAGCAAGTTTGAGTGCCGTACCGTAGGTAATATTGATGTTCTTTAGGACAGTCAGAACTTAGGTAAGGGCCATTTCATTTTGACTAAAATACCCATCAATTATTATCCATATACTCAGTTCAAGACACGACAAAACACTTCAGAAAAAGCGCCAAAACCCAACGTCATACTTCAAAATAAGAACAAAAAAAGTATTCTTTTTTTTTAATTCTTCGTCTTTACAACCGACAATTAAGTTGCCGTTGGAAAAACTAGCGATTGATAAATATTGAACAAGTCGTCGCGAACACGTGTAATAACTTAAGCTATTAAGTATTCCGTAGCTATTTCTATACATAATATAGTATTCTAATTCGATATTCATAACAAAAACGTGATACTTATAGACTGTTTTTGTTCTTGAGTTGGCTTCGTTAATTTACTTGTTTGAATTATTTTAGGAATTCATGAATTAATTAAGTCAAAGCACTTTATTGAAACGCTTTCGTTTAAAGAAATTGACTATTTTCATGGATAGATTCTTTAATGGTTATTTTTAATCAACTATAACTGCTTTGGGTACAAGTTTTTTATCGTGAATCAGTTTTCTTGTGTCCTTGAACCTTATGGGTTCAACACTATGACTAACATAATGTTGTACGTTTTTTAATCACTCCTATCTACTATGAAGGTTTTATATTTATCGGATAAGCTGCTACAACGTTAATATATTCTATCATATACCAGTTTCATCAAATTCCATATTGCCATGATAAATTACTGACCAAATTCTTTGTTTATTTTATATAATCATCTCCTATCAGAAGCATACTTGAGTTAGTTTGTAAGTTCGTTAGTTTAAAACTATAGTTTGACGTCATTCACCCATCACCTCGAATTATCAATGAAATAATTCAAGAGTACACTGGTATCATCAATATGGCAACAATGAACTGGTATAAATTGGTAATAAAAACATAAAAATCTGGAGAAGTGTGCAAACCATAAGCGCGTGATATGGAGCTGTGTAAGGCGGTTAACACACTGCCACGCATCACGCTGCGTGTTGCGTGTCTCTGAACTGAAATGAACGCGCGTGGATGCATTTTCTGTGTGTTGGACTGTGCGTGTTTTCCATACAAACGGAGATACCTACAAGCAACGGAAGAACACGCATCCACGCGCTACGCTGCATCATGCGGGGCAGTGTGAGAATCGCCTTAGCTGTGTTACATAACGACAATTTGAAATCCAACTGAAGCAAAATATATCGATAGCAGATATAAAAAAAAAGACACAAAAAATTTAGCCATCAATCATTTGACCTAATATAAAACAATCGAAGGTGTCGCGGAAGACCCCGAAGAAGACGGCGGAACGACCTGGACAAATTTGACGACCAGTGGCCCACTTTAGTCCTGATCTGGAAGTGGCATGGTGTAGGTTAGGAGTATCAGTATCAGTATCGGTATAAAACAAGCACTAGCCTGTATTCCCGAAGGGTTAGGCATAATTATCTTAAGAGTATGAGCTACAACAATAATTATAATGTACAAGAATATGGTTTCTGCTGCCCCAATTCATCTAACACAACAACACATCCGCTTTGTTGAAGGTCTTCCCATCCAGTACAATTCGCAAGGCAGAATTGTACGTATGAAATTATAGGTTGCTGATATGATCTTGAGATACAACATGTCCAGATTCCGACCAATTGTAAAAAAAAATACGATGACAGATACCTAAGTTATGAAGAGAAGGAGATAATGCTAGAACTGCGTAGCTCTATCCTGCTCTCTCTCTAATAGGATCTTAACTACTAAGTAGTATCAATTCGCCACGCTGCACAGTGCAAGCCGTCAAAACAAACAACCGCGGCGCGCGCGCTCGCCACACTAACCCGTGTTGGTTGCGTAAGCGCATACTCACAAACACAATTCGTCACGCCGAGATGTAAACACGTGTACAAGGATACATTTGTTTAGTTGCACGATTGTAGTTGTTAAGAGGTAAAGTGAACATTGAATGGTGTCAATGTGGGGACGAAGACAGGTTCGTTTGTGGAGCGGTGATGCAAAGGTCTGATAGGGATCTCTGCGTCGTTTTTGAACCCTATTTAACAGCGCAGTTTTTTATAACAGCGCTGCGATGTTTATATTTTTAAATGTCGCAGCTAATGCTGAGATAGGCGCCTTTTTGGTCTCGCACAGGTCTTTTTATTATTATTATTTTGTTTTTTATTTTTGTCTTTAGTTTTTTAATCTTTCCTTTTTATCTGTATTGATGTTCTTTTGTTTTATGTTCTGTGCGTCCAAGTAAAATATTTTCTTTCTTTTTCTTTTCTTTCTATTTAGGACACAAGCGTCTTCAAAACTGATGGAATAGATATATTAAAGTCGAAAGAAGTCCACTGTGCCTAGCCTGTGCTGGACAAAAAGTTTTTTCTTTCAAAGGGAAAGATTTATGTCCGGAAGTGTAAGACAGTACTTACACTTCTGGACATAAATCTTCCCAAGTTTTGTCAGAAGGCTCGATGCTACCTATGGTTTCCCACAGCTTGGCTTATGTGAGGGGATTTCCTATTCAACACGTTTCGCCCAGCAGTGAACGATTTTTGGCAAAACCAGGGCTGTCTCCTTGAATTTGTCTACAAACCACTACTCGGGATTGCCAAGACCTCATTTGCCGAGGCTAGCGGCTACGTCAATGAATTCCAGACAATCTCAGACAATATAGCGAACAAATCAGGCCCACTTAATTGAATTGTGACGTACTAACGAGAAACAGGCTAATAGATCTATTGAAGTAAACAAAACGTAATGTAGGCGAGTCGGCAGATGTATATAGTATTAACTCACGATGATAAATGGAGTTGTGATAATAATCTATTAATATTAATTAATTAGGTACACAAGGGGTTGAAACTGTGACCTAATTAATGTGATGTGACAGTAATAAAGTAAGGTGATTTAGTGCACTATTGAAGTAATGAGACTACTAGTTCTAGATTATGATGGGATAAGTTTGCTTTGACTATATCTTACGTAGCCTTCAGGCCCAGACTTCAACGAAGCTGAGACGATACAAGAAGACAGGAGATTTGTTGTGAACCACAAATATTTTTTTTTTATTCACACATCTCGCCTCCGATTAGTGGATATCATGAAATTCTATTGGCTTACCTCTCCTCTCGTCTCGTCTCCGCTCCGGTAAAGTTCAGCCCTAAAAACAGGGCTACCCCTGGAACTCAAAACCGAAAGATAGTCGTGCAAGCCAAAGTGCCATATCTATCAATTAGACACACAATCCAAAACCCTTGATTTCGGAAACTAAGATACTATCGTACAGGCGTGTATCTTAGTTTGCGAAATCAAGGCATTCATCGAGTTGTTTGCTCAATTAATAAAGACAGCTTTATTAATTGAGTAAACAACTCAATGAATGCCTAAATATTATTTGAACTGTCGTGAATGGTAACAGTCGGCACAGCACAGCCGAGTGAGGAAAAATTTAATATTTCATGGAAACTTGCAAAGTGATCATATCATTCATGAAAAATCGTACGTATCTTGTATATATTATGCTCCATTCATCTACATATACATACTGTACCTGCTTAGCATTGAAATCTATTATATCTAGACTAGATCTAGCCGACCTAGTTCGTAATACTATCAATACAAGCGAACTAAACAGACGCGTAGAACGACATTATTAGCTAACATAGGTGCGTACGAACACAAAGATCTTTACAATTTGTGGGTAGTTTTCCATTCTAGGCATGGAAAATGATCAATGGAAAACCGAGAACAATGATTGAGCTGACTGAAGTCTATTTTTTTTAACTTTTGCCGGTGTACATAAATGTCTTTCTTAAAATTCTGAGTTGGACTACACTCAACAGTTCCTCTAAAATCTGTATGATTCTTCCTTCAGAAGACCATCTCGGGCACCAATCTACATGAATTCCTAATCAATTTAACTAAGGTAATGTTTGGACTTCAAAAGCAACTTTGAGTATGTTCCGGAGTTTTTTTATCAGATTAATTTATTAGGACTCACCTATCTCATCAAGTTTTTTTTTTGTTTCACCTTTAGGTGTTTTTAAAAAGGTTTTACTCAAATAAATATTAAACGCCACAGTGCTTTACAAAGCAGGGAAATACTGGAAATGAGTTTTCTATAGACTTGAGGGTCTGAAGTGGAATACATTGATATTATGTTATCATCCACCAACCTAATTATTGATCTACTGAAACATTTTTTTAACCCAACCAATAATTATAAAACCAGCCTGTTCGGGTACAAAACTGCAGGGAAAAGGCCACTGAAATGGCCAACCCATCTTGAGCTAGTATGGTGATTAATGCTGGCCCATTCTCCGCATGAGAACCAATATTACTTTACAAGACAATTCTAAACTTTAAAGGCAAATAAGCAAATTTTTATCGCCTAAACAGCATTCTGCACGTGTGCCTTAACGATTTTGTTTTGCATAGAGACAAAAATGCAGCAAATCAACCAGATAAACCAATAAATTGCTCAAAACAGGAAAAATACCGACAAAAATAACAAAATGACTCACTTGAAACGAATGTGTACTTGGTAGTGTCGTAGTGCTTTCACTTTTTATCCACCTGCCATCATACATCACCTTTTCCTGTTACACTTTCAACATTCCAATCAAGTACCTTTACTAAAAGTTCACGGAACTAAAGTGATGGGAAAATTGAGAGCGGCATGCTTTAGTAATGTGGGGGCGACGAATGTTACGTGAAAAAGTCACGTTGAATTTCGATGCAACGGCAAAAGGAGAACTGTTGGTTATGTTAATCAGAGACTTGTCGAATCAGGTACCTAGTCGTACCAGCTGCTGGAGTGAGAATAATCAGGCTGCTAAAAGAACGAATTGTTTTAAAGCAAATTCCAAAATACGAGATTAGAAGGCAGGACAAGACAAATTGATTAATTAAGGGAATTCTGCAAATGAGTTTAAATAAACACTCATAACATAAAACAAATAAATTCTAATTAGATGAGGTCGATGTTTCCTAGCCATCTACTCTGAAAGGAAACACCTTATCAAAATCTAAGTCTTCATACATGGTCAGATCAACCATGACGAGGACTTTTAGATTAAGTAGTAAGTTTCAGAGATGGTCTTTTTTAGGAAAGAAACAAACAGATTTGAGTAGACCTGTAAAGTCAATGCCCGCGTCTGTCAGTAATCATGTAACTGGACTCGGAACTGACTAATCACATTAAACTAATTGAACAAAAAATCCTACCAAAGTTCAAGGCAAGAACACAAGTCCTACTTTCCCATAACATGACATCACCGGCTACCATCCAATAGACGCGGTTCTGATAGCCATGTGCACTACGCCCAAGGCCGAGCAACACATGTGACACACATACTTAATGCAACTGTACATGGTGCTGCTTAGTAAATAACATTTTGTGGCCGTGTTTGTGATTTATGGCTTCTTTTATATCTGTGAAACCATTAATGTCGGTGAAATGAAAGCAAAAATAGACCAAAACCTAAAAATAAAGTCACTTAATTAAATAAGACTGAGGCTCTGAGTCAAAATTTATTTAGGACAGTCCTCTAAAATGCCGCCGTACACCACTTTCTAGTATTTTTGCTGGGATGAAGTGGCAAAAGAAGGGGTCTTGTTATCCAGTAAGAGGGTGGGTTTTGGAGGTCAGATTGGCAAACGCTCTATGGTTTTCAGCTCCTTCAACTGAGACTGGAAGCCGACTCCAATGAAGTCGGAAAAAGCCGGATGCTGATGTAAGCACAACATGCGACAGAAATGGGAAGGTTCTGGAAAGGGGATACACGTTGACTGGTCAAATTCAGTCTCATACAGTCTGTATATAGTTGTACATAGTACACAACATGAATAGGAATCCTTAAATATATTAAGATATCTAACCGCGTGACCGACACGTGTTAAATAATAATAATTTATTTTTCTTTCAAGTTTTTGTTACCTTCTTGCGCCTACCATGTTCTGTCTCTGCACCACCTTAAGGTAGACTGGTAGAAAATGCCTAAGGCATTAAGTCCGCCTTTGTACAGTTTATTTTACTAGTGCATAAAGTTTTAATAAATAAATAAATAAATAAATAAAAGCGCCAAGTTGAGCTACGAAACCACACATTTGTCATGTAGTCTTGACGCGTGACGTTCTGGGCAAATTTTAGTTGGTCATCTATAGTATGGCGGTCCAAGAGCTGAAGAGTCTCCAACGATAAGGAATGATTACAGGTAAGGATCACAATCTCGTCAGTACCTCATAAGTGGTTAGTCTTGACCCAGGACGTAAAAATAGACTAGCATAACGGGTTACTAAGACTTGAATAGATTACGAATAGGGCGCTAACATTATAATTTCACATTTAAGCCACTTTAATTACGAAGCTAAGTGGTAATTTGCAATTGTAAGCTGTACTTAATGTGGCATAAATGTTATGTTACCGAGGATGTGTACAGAAAAGCGTCAAATAGAGGCCATTACTGTATTTTCCTTGAGTAATTTAGGTCATCTTTGGATTCCAGACATTGTTCATCAGTTTTAAGTTTTTGTTTTCTTAATTTGGCATCATCTGCCTTGCCTTTTTCAGGTATGTTGGGAGAGGGTTCCAGGCGATTGAGTACCAGTATGGAGCACCAGGAATCTCTGACACAGATTGATATCGATGCCGAACTGACCTACAAAACCCAGTAACTGAGTACCATCATACGGTTTCCTCTTTATGACTGCCAAAGATCAACAAACAAAAAACATCAAAGACAAATGAGAGCTTTCCGAGGCACATGGTATCTCCAACCTTGATGCGACCTCTTCAAGTTTTGCTTAACCTTGAATCTTGAAGATAGACAGCCCAATAATGTTCCTTAACCTCAGAAGCTAATTTCCTGTCTTAGCGATATCAGTCAAAGCAAAAATGTGATTTGGGTGATTCTACGCTATTTGAATTCCAACGGCCTTTAGATTTTTTTTATGTTAAACTAATTACATTGCCGTTAATGTGTGCTTATGCAATAAAGTATAACTTATTTCATTTGGACCACTTGGTCAATTCACGATAGTGGTTTAATTTTACACATTAACATTATAAAATAGTAACAAATGTATACTCCCCTGGCCTACCCCATTACTGCATTTTTTTCATTTTTATGGCCTAATATTTTTAATATTTGTGGCATTGTGTTTTATTTTAATATTGTGTTATAGCTAATATAACTTTGAAACATATGTTATAACAATACATTGCAAAAGTGTTTATTATATAATTTAAAAAAATCTTATTTTCACGTCACTTGCTAAAAGCGTCACTTCACCTGGCGAAATTGAAAGACTGTGATTTTCACCTAAAAGTGCTAAAGTATATTTTTGACCATAAACGACGCGCGTGGGACAGTGTGAAGTTAAATGCAAGCTAACAGTGTTGAGCACAACTAAAACAATGTGGCGTCAGTTTTCAATTCATTGTCTGAGAACGTGCTTGTGCCAGTAGTTCCAGTATTTCCCTTGGTAAGTATATCTTTTTATATTTCATCGTTAAATAATTGTGAATTTGCACAGTGCAATGTTTAGTGTGTGTAGATGACATTTATTGTGTAAAATGTGGTCAGAAAAACATGCGGTATTACTTTTGGGAGATTATGTCCAATTTTGTGACTTCTCTGGCGTCACTTCTCTGCCAGTTTCTATGCCAGGGGAAAATCATACCATGCAGGGGCAGTGACAATTTTTTTTTTGTAAATATTTACTATTCAAAACGGTTTATTTCATTTGTTCTAGTTACGCAGATATCATGTCAAACATGATAAAGAAGCAAACAAGGGATGAGAGGCTAAAAAACCAGATCCAAGCAGAAAAAATAGGGTACCAAAAAATTAAAAACAATCTGATTAAAAATACAGAATTAATTAATGAATGAATTATGAATTAAGCGAAAGAAAAGCAAAATTTTCAAAAAGGAGAAAAGGTATAAATTAAGTGTATTAAACACGACTGAAAGGGAATGGGCTGATTTTTTTCTGATTTTACTTGGAATTATCTTGAAACCGGACATGGTATCAGATGGGCATGTAGACAAACCTTGCTACAATGGACAACTTTACCAGAGATTTTTTTTTTAAAGTTCTATCATTCATATGTTAGTGATACCTGTGATTTTATACTTGTGGAATACCAGATAAGTGATAAAAAATATAGTTATGCTGCCGTATGCAAGTCTGAATTTGATGACGAAGAAGGAGAGATTATTATTTTACTTTATTTAAAGAAATCTATTGAAGGTGCTACTCTTTTTTGCCAGTTTACTTATGATGAGTAATAGAGTATTCTACAATTTTTTAGAGCTGGTTGATGTGCTCAAAAAGTTAATTATTTATTGTTTAGTATATAAGTAGAAAATACTTAGTTTAACCGAAATTATTGATTCAGTTCTTTCTTAAAATGGAAGTTTACATTTATAATAATGATTTTTAAGTTTACTTGCTAAGATAACCTCTCATAGGTGTATCATTTTACTATTTAGGTAAGCCTTAAATGTGAAATTACACTTTTTCGAGTATTTAATTATTAAAAACTGTTGAACAGTAAGTGTTGTGATTATTTAATAGGAAAAATTACTAATTTTGTTTAATTCACAGACGAGAGTGATATGCATTAATATATATATTATATTATAATTAGATATTATTATTGTTTTATTATTATTTTCATATGTAAATTATTTGATGGTGATCGAAACTTAATTTTTTAAGAACTTAATATTGTGAATATGTTTCAACTGTTAAGGCTGATTGTATTCTATTCATTAAAAATATAACGATAAAGCTATTATTTATTCATTTTATACAGTATTATTAAAATTCCTTAGATAATACTTAGTAGCCTGTCACTTTCCTGCTATAATTTGTCACTACTCTGCCAATAGTGTCTCTCCCCTGATAACACATTTTCCCCTGGAGCCTATAAAATGAAAAAAAATAGAAATATCTTCTGGCCCTTGTCATTACTTAGGCAAAATAATGCCAAGTAGTTGAATTATGAATATTAAATTAAACAGATGATTTTTTCTTTGGGGACACAAAATACTCAAATACCGTAGAATCACCCATTTCGCAAATGATAGGTTTGTTTTAGACACTAGACATTATAGCAGTTTCGTTTGTTTGAATGTGATCATCTCTAATTTCTCTAAAACTAACAGTCGGACAAAAGAATAGTTTGCATTTGGAAGCCCACTTTTTGAGGAAGGTCTAAGGTTATTTAATATCACGCTACAAACCCTTTAGACCGTATAATATCGAAAGTTAAAAGGGAAAGTACATCACAGTGACACACTGCAGTCGTGCACGCGGACGCAAGAGACCAGTAAACCCAAAAACGTCATCAAAAGTATACATTCTTTACTGGGACGTTCAACTATCTCGGAAAAGTGAATCACATGTGTGATGGTGACGTCACCACGCATCATGACCACAGCAACGGTATCGATATTAGTTAACTGCTTAGTCATCGTTACGGGAAATATTATGTTCAGGTAGCACCCATGTTGGTTTAGCATGTGGAAAATTTGGGAAGGACAACCTTCAGCTGCTATGTAAACAAAAATCAATGGCATAACTTTGTTTTGTTGTTAGGGCTTTTATACGCCACGTTTTTTTTTCGCGCTAACGCCTCGCGTTTTTGATAAGCGCGTTCTCAACGCGTATTAGCAGATAGTTCGCCGGACGGCTTTCGTTTGCCGAGTGTATTCTACGCGCGTCATCAGCACTTTAAAAAACGTCGTGTGCAAAGGCCCTTTCAAAGCATTCACTAGTTAAGCTCAGAACTCTTCCAAGAAAAAATACAAGGGTAATGCGGAGGGGTAATTCCCGTATTTTTAATAAGACCGTTCGCATTCTATTCACATTATTCATACATTGTCGCTGTGATGTGATAGACTAGATTTTGAGCGTCTTTGATTACGGGAATTGGTTGTTTACTAAATCAAATCAATGACGTAGTTTAAAGAGATCCTTTATAAGGCCCAAACAGGTACCAAATGTAATGTTTTGATTTGATTTGGGGAGTTTTAAAAAGGGTTTAAAATACCCCGCCCTAAATGTGACCATTCACCGGTGACGATGCCACCCGTCTCCGATAATATGCGAAAGTTGCACCCTAAATTGATTGAATATTTATTAGGAAACATTCGAAATACAGGTAAATATGAGCGGGTATTGGTTTTCGTGTGGTTAGCGACCATTCTGGTGACTTTTTAAATTCATTTTTTTTTTCGAATATCAAAGGAGAAGTTTGTGGCTAAATAATAACAGCCGCACGGGTAGATCGAAGGTTAAGCTACGCTTAACGAAGACGATCCATGGATGGGAGACTATTCAATTCATATCAAGACTCCTTCGTGCCTCGGAGAGCACGTTAAGCCATTGGTCCTGGCAGTCATTTGCAGATCATGACAGTCTTTAGGGGTATTCAGAACCCCGAAAGTCTGACAACCAGTTTAATCAAGAGGTATCGCGTTAAACAGTTAAGGAGTTGTGGAGGTCAGACAGGAAGTCGCTCCATGTAAAACACTGGTATTTGGCGGCATTAGGTTCGGGTTTCGGTTCTGTTAGTGGAAATTTTGACATTGTTAGATATTGATATTACTTATTTGTTTTTGACATTTTCTGATTTTGACATTATTATTGCTAATTATTTTGACATTATTAGTAATTATTATCAATATTCTCCTAATGTGTGTGCCTACTAACATTAGTGCTTAAGTTGTAAGCTCATTATTAACAAATTGGATTGTATGATCTGTTTAATAAATTATTACCTATTATTATTATTATTGAACAGGAAGCCGATCCTAACAAAGTTGGGAAAGGGCTAGACAAATGATGACAGTGTAATATTTTATGCTACAACATTATTGACATTGGGTGAAGGAAAACATTGTGAGTGCTTTTGCAAGGGTCGTGCCTTTGCCCTGCAGTACAAGGACAATTGTAGAGGCTGGTATTAATATTATTGACAGCCTTACTTTGTGAATACATTGTACCTAATCAGTTTATGATTAATTAAATGCTGATTAAGTTCCCTTTTCAATGTTAATGACCTATCTACCTTTAGGAAACTTCTTTCAATCGCCCTATTGCAAAAGACTAACACAGTGGCGTTTTCTAGAACATTATTTGAATGTTGTCCTAAATAATTACTTTAATAAAAAGACCCTTGTAAGTAAAATGGTTTTTCTATATATTATTGGGACCTTTATTGGAACTGTGATAAGGAAAACCCTGTTTTTTTTAATGGATTGATGAATAGCCCATCCCTATTGAGGTCTTATCTTCAGCAAGTGCAAGTACAGTCAGGAACATAAATATATGGCACTTGAAGAAGATTCAAAGGCTATGCTTAAAATCACATTTGTGATTTCACACATAATTAGCAATTAAAATTTTCACAAGTGTAAGTTATTTATGCGTGTGACTGTACCAAGTAAAACTTATTCAATTTACTATAGTTGTAAGAGGTACCTATTAATTATACTATTATGTTGACACCTAATTGGCAAGATATATAGGTAGATAACAAGTGATAAGTAAATAAGTTGAATGACCCTCAATGACAAAACATTACTTTAAAATTAACCTGTTTACTTAATTAAGTTAATCAGTTCAGTTATTTACTGCTTAATAAGTCAAAATGTTACTCTGACATTACTCGAAGGAGTTTTAACCTACCTACATAATTTAAAATCTTTAAAAATGATTTACATGTAAAAACCAAAGTTGTTAGCCAAAAATAAAAAAAAACTCATTCATTAATACAAAAATTTATTAAATGCTTAGTTAGGTTGAATTTTTAATGAAGTTTTGTTATGCATTGCATAAATATACAAGCTTATTAATTTTATATCTTGAAAAAGAATGATTATATATTTTTATTAGGCATTATTTTATTTCCAGAGCAAATAATCGGCTGATCTTAAATAGGGTGTTATGTTATTTAAACAAGTATGTTTAAGACATTTCTGGAACTTAAAGGGTAGTTATTTGAGTACTATCTAGCAGCTAGGAAGTGTTGGAACTTATTTTTAGATCGTGAAAACTGTACTAGCTACCAAATTAAATTATAGAAATATAAAAATAACAAGAAAGAATGGAAATACTTTTAAAAGTTAGTTTTTAGTAATCCTTATTACAACTATTGCATACTACATAACAATAGAAGCTCCAGGAGCATTTAATCACAATGTTGCATACTTCCCTTTAATATTTTCCTTCCTCAGACTGATAAGGCTTTTGAAGACCATGTTTTTGACAAAAGCAACATAAAATGGGCAAATAATTAAAAAACACTCTTGCCATAAAGATCAGTTCTAAAAGACTTTTTGTGGCGATGCTGTTAGACTTAAATGAGGTTATGATACTACTAATGTCTCTCTAGTTAAGGAGGCAGGGTTTTTACCAACTGTGCAGCCCTTTTTCCCAAAACCCATGAGCCTATGTTAATGTTTTAGTATATTGTAAGATATGTAACAGTAGGTTTTTGGTATCAATAAACTTACTTTCTTTTATTTATTTTTATTTTAATCTTAGACTTTTGCCAAGTGATTCTTGTTTCGGACATCACAACAATATGCCAGATTCCTTACATCATAAATAAATAAATTTATTCAACTACTTTTTCACACAACGCCATTTAGTCCCAAGTTAAGCTTTGGAGCTTGTGTTATGGTTACTAAACAGCTGATAAACATACTTATTATTTCTAAATACTTATGTATTATAGATAAATATAGATCATAGGACATCACATAAAATATATACTTAATTATGTGCGCAATATTAATTATTTTGATGAAGCTTTTATAAATAATAATATTAGTATAGATTAGACCTATGGTCTTGATCAGGACATACAAGAGCATTATGTTGAAAATTGGTAAATCTAGAAGCATTTCCTCCCATTGTTTCAATAGCAATGTATTAGTTGACTAATTGAGTTATTTACGATGCCTTCCTATTATCAATGAGGAATGGAGCAATAGAAATAACTTTAACACATAAGGAAACAGTTATACCTAATAACTGCAAACTAACAAATCAAATTCCATTGCATTATTTTGAATTTGCACCTAGATTAAGAATGCCACAATTTTTTTTATGGCATCCTTTCTGTTAGTATTGAAAATAGAACCATGGTATTATAACTATAATCTGATGTAACAAAACATTATTTTTGAGGCATTGCCAATCTAAAATAGGAATTAAATGTAGCAGACATTTACTGATATGAACCCAATTTAATAATAGCTAATCAATTTCAAATCAGTTTATAAATAGAAATGAACACAAAGACGACCTTGTATGTTCATACTCATAAAACTAGACAAACAGACAATAATTTTGCATGTTTAACATGTTCAAGACACATGTGAGAAGCAGGTTAAGCAGAGAATCTAAAGATAAGGTGAGGATTTAGCTCCACATCATACAAATTAGTTCAAATTGTAGTTTGTGTTTGTGTGAGGAAACCAACATGCCTCGGATATATTTCTAGAGGGCATGTGATGCCAAATCTATGGCACCAGGTTAGACACTAACCACACAATGAGAAGGAGGAGAATTATAGTAGCAGCCTATAATGATGTTCAGTGGTCAGAGACTTAAGCTTGTCTCCTGTTGCATGAAAATATAGATTTGCTAAAACAGGTACATAACCAACATTCGCCTCCACAAAGAAGTAGAGTCCGTCAAGGAGGAAATAAAAAAGTCCTTGCTCCTTAAATATAAAAAAGATTAAATCACCACCCAAACCTCCTGGCTAGGGAGCTGATGAGCATAGAGCCAAAGTCTACCTTCAAAAGACTGAAAAGACGCATTCGTCAAGACCTAATTGCATGAGGAGGAGATTGTGCCACACACGCCAACTATTTCATATCAAAAACTAAAATCCAGCTTGATGCCGATGAGAAGGATAGCAGGAAACAGACAAAAAAAAACAGGAGTCATGCGGTGTAAAATAGAATAATATGATCAGCATTTAGGAAAGGATGGTATTGCAAGTGCATTCACAATCATACAGCCACATGTCACCCAGTGGCAAATATGATGCAACTAGGTGACAGAGTGAATAAACTCATTTTATGAGGTTTTTATGTCAACAACATGTAATACAAGTAGTTGTTTTGATTGTTTAGTGACTATTCTAACATATATTTTTAACACAAATATAGATTTAGCTTATATATAAAGAACCTTTTAAATTGTAGTATTAGAGTATAACTAACTTCATTTTCAAGTAACAGTGACTTGCGTAATCTCACCGAATCAACAATCACATTTCTGTGTATTGCATCATACAATCGTATTAGCGTACAACCGTATTGGATGTATCTTATCTGTAATATGCTCAAATTAACTAGTAACAAGTGATAATCTTTATCAAACTATTCATTAAGCTTGGACATTGATCGTAAAATTGCAAGATTCTGTTTTTGTTTACCACTTCTTGATAAGGCCTAGTGAGTGTTTGCAAAAATATTGTTGACAGTACTTTAGCTCTGGTGACTAATATTATAATTCTGTAAATTTAGAGAGAAAAGAAATGTTGTTGTGATACTCATAGGATAAATATTAAAACAAACTGGCACGCATGACAAACTATAAAAATAGATGTGTGTTTTCATGACATTCTACTTAGCAATGCCATACTTTTCCAAGTGGCCAGGTGTGAGCCTCAGTTTCATCATTTCAAGTGAAGGAACATGGTTCACACAAACCACATGTGTCAACAATGATTATGAACACTACATTTTTTTTTAAACAAAAATACAACAGGTGGGTTGAACATAAACAATATGATTTGTTTACAAACAAAAGCTAGTGAGTGCACGTAAATGTATGTTGTGGTAGCCGGCGGGCGCCGCATGCGGACTCACCTCTTAGGCAGCAGCATGGCGGCGGAGCCCTTCCGCTGGAACACGCCGTCCACCAGCACGCCATTCTTGCTGTTGCACGTTAGGTAGAACTCCGGGTGGTCGTAAAACAGTTCGAGATGCCTACGCGATATGAAACTCGAGTGTCCCATATTAACGTCCACTTGGCCTCTACTAGAGTTCCGGCCGATCACGACACGTTTCTGCCGGATGAGGTACTCGAAGTCGCGGCCGTCAAGCCTTGCGATCGCGATGGGGGCTGGCTCCTGGGCCCACTGCACCTTGGAGGGCGACGGGGGCGCCGACTTCAGCGAGAGCAGCGCCCAAGCGTCGCTCTCCGAGCTTCGCGTAAACTGAGCCTGGGCCATGGCAGGCGCGCGCGGACCGATATCACCAACGCTGTCCACACGCGGGGCGCGAACGCCTTGCACGAGGGCACATCACAATACCGCCGCGAGAACCGCCGCCGCCGCGTCGCGACCCGGATATCCGGAACCTGCCGAACCCGTGCCTTTACAATTTGAGGTTACTGACGGGACGCACATGCGCAAAGTTTCTACTTGTGCGGTGCGGTAAACAAGAATTATATAAACCACCACACCACCACGTGATAATAATGTATACATATACCTAGTCCGGAAGAGCGGATCGATACTATAAAGTACGGATATGACTTATATGAACGAAATATTAACCTTTTGATTGTTGCACAACTGAATTTTCGCAATTGGACCGAAATTAGACACTAAAGTAAACACGAGGCGAGAACAAAAATAACCAAAAACGTCAGTTCGGCATACGCAGTTTACAAGTTCGCCGCGCCATCTATGCAACATAGCAACAAATAGTAAATAAAAAGTTCCGTTCCATGCATTACGCTGATGCAGAATATTTATTTTTGCTCTGGTTTTGTGCAAAAAAACATACCTTTCATTACTTATCAAACTTGAATTGATCGGTTTTAGCAAGAATGAAGAATTTCTTTAATATTGAGGCTGTTATTAAATATCTTAGATTTATATTGATACCAAGAGTTCGTTTCACGACGATTGAAGAGTAAAACGGAGTTATATCAATAGTGATACGCAACGCACGGATTGTTTAAATATCGATTATTTAACGGCAAAGTATACAGACGAAAAAAAAGAACATAATATTTTAATCTACATCAATACAAGGGACAATATTTGAAATCGTATGTAAATCACGACTTTAACTCCTGAAGGACCGCACTTCAATTAGATTTGTTCCATCACTAGAATTTCATTGAAATCTTTCAATTAAGTAAGTTGAAACTTACAGTTTGTTGATTTATTTGAACTTTTTTTATCCTTTCAAATAAAACGTACACATATTTAAATGTACTCTTCAAAATAGCACAGAAAAATGAAAACTGCATGTTTAAACAATCGATTGATTTGTCTATGAATTTGTCGTACAACACTACAGGAAAATACGCTGGTCGCTGACGTCATCGAGTCTATAATCTTGTAGTCTATTGACTTTGTTGACATTAATATTAATTTGAGTTTGTGTCGCAAATTGTGCTAAAGGATAAAAGTTTAGCGATGAAAACAATAACATATAACTAGAAGTCATAAATAGACGTCTATTTATTGTTCCAGTCGATTCCCGTGTCAATTACAGACATAAGGTGAGTTTTACTTCAACACTACCGCGAAATTTAAATTTTTATCTAGTCTTTTAATCTAACACAATATTGTCTCGATAAGGTAAAATAACGTATCAATAAATGTAATTTAGATAAACAATTTTACGTAGTAATGCCTATCAACTTTTAACTTTTAATACTGTTGGAAGTGTTATTCATATGGAAAATGAATAATTCCCACGCGTTTCTACTCATTGTTTGGAGAAAAACGGGTCAAAATATTAATTTTACAATAACACGTCGCACTCGCAGTTTTGGCAATGGACATTGCTACTAAGTATATGACCTTATACGTACTTACATGAATTTAAAATACTTTTCAACCTACCTCTGATAGATTAAGCTTGGAGAATTGCCAAAGTAACTGTATATTTTTCATTGTTAAGTTCATTTGTGTTCTACGAACCTTGCTGTGCATTCTAATAGCGCTTATTCTCAGTAATGACTAAATATGGACAGAAGACCCAATCAATTTGTAAAAGGTATTTATTTTATTATTCAGACAAACAGTAACAATTCTTCATCATTGCAGTATGGTACAGACGCCCAGCACATCAAGCTAATCCACACTGTTTCATTTTGCCCAATTCGAAATGTACCTTATTTTATTTATTAGTTGGAAAAACAATGAAAGAAATTTGATACATCGGGGTAGCTTGATGTGCTGGCTTCTAATCTGCTACAGCATTGCCCTGAACTGAATTAACTAGATTGACTGGACCAGTTGCCTTCGCTTATTTTTTTATTTATGAGTCCATTGTGCAGATTATGCTATGTTCTAAGTGCTTTCATATAAGAACAGGTTCGTGAGCACATTCACAAAAAAACGGCTGTAGTTTCGTCACAGCGCTAATGTTTTCCCTTGGTATGATTATCATGTTCATGTGTTTAAGTTTTTTTTGTATATATTTATTGTATTATATTATACCTATTATATTTTATGATATTTATTATATTTATTGTATTTATTGTTTACATATGTATAAATAAACTATGTTTACTTCTCTTGAAATTTCTTACGGAATTGCACCTACCACTGTTTGTCTCTGCATGACCTAAAGGTTGGCTGGTTGAGAATGCCTAAGGCATTAAGTCCGCCTATGTACATTTGTGTGCTTGAAGTATTAAATAAATAAATAAACAGTCTGCACTACTTGCAAGTTCTTAAAACCACTAATTACCTACTTGGGTTCCCGTGCATGTAATTGAAACTAGTGATGTATGAAGATCTCTTCTCTGCTCATCTTGGGCTGCAATATGTAGTTTTACTCAAAAAAACATTCTACATTCAGTTTTACATAAATGATAAATACCCCAAACTTGACACAATGACAAGTATGTATCGTTATCATTTGTTAAGGTTTCTCCCAACAATGTGAAGGTCGGCTTCAAGCTTAATCAGATGCAGCTAAATTCCAGCATTTTCCGTGAAGTGATTGAGCGAGCAATCATTTTTCATACTGCACCTCTTAATATGTTTTTAATAATGCTTCTGTTCAATATTTATTTATAGCTAAGGAAGGAAATTGCATACTTAAAACAACAACAATATTTTGATGAAATAGATTTATTTGGCAAATACTTGATTATGACTAGTACATATCACAGTTACAATTACATAGTATTACACAAAAATACAATATAAGATGTAGTTGTCAAGACATTAATACAATACCTGCTAGAAAAAAAAAATCAGTTTCACCAACCCGTGTCTTCATAAAAATTACATTTCATTTTGTTTTCCACCTCTATTTTACTTTATTTATTAAATAGTTATGTTTAGTTTACATTTAAAGTTGTTTGTTGTAATTTATAAGAGGTTAATAATTATAATAATACTAGCAGACGTCACGCGGTTTCACCCGCGTAGTTCCCGTTCCCTTGGGAATATGGGGATAAAAACTAGCCTATGTCACCCGGGGATAGTGTAGCTTCCCAACGGTGAAAGAATTTTTCAAATCGGTCCAGTAGTTTCGGAGCCTATTCAATGCAAACAAACAAACAATCAACCTTTTCATCTTTATAATATTAGTATAGATAAATAACTAAAATAACATTTCAAAACACACATTCCCTTTCAGAAATAAAAAGAAAAGTACTGTTGTAACTCGATCGACTTATTATCTTTCGCCAAAACTTTCAACATAGTGTGGCCTTTAAAGCCTAAGTATATAACCACTGCATTCAGTGACCCTTATCTTATTTGAATTACCTACTGGAGTAAGATTGCCTGCAAGGGGCCACACCTTCCTGAATACCAGGTAGTATAATGGGCTTTTTATTAATCTCTGTGATAGCCTCATGAATGTTGGCATTCAAAGCGAAATATTTTATCAATTTGCTGAGTATCAAAAACTAGAGATCATCTGGAATTACTCAGTAATGGCGTGGTGAAGTTCGGGTTTGTTCCAGTTTGATGGCAGTAGGCATAATTTTAGCGAATTAAAAAGTAAATAGCATGGGGGGGGGGGGCATTCTATTTGATTTAGGTACACAACTGGCGAAATATAGGTGCACTTAAAAAGCGCACCTCTGCCTAACCCCTCGAGGATCACAGACGTGATGTTATGTTAAAGTTAATAAAATATTGAATATTATAACAATTAAAAAAATATACCTAAGGCGGTTAACACACTGCCACGCATCACGCTGCGTGTTGCGTGTCTCTGAACTGAAATGAACGCGCGTGGATGCATTTTCTGTGTGTTGGACTGTGCGTGTTTTCCATACCAACGGAGATTCTTACAAGCAACGGAAGAACACGCATCCACGCGCTACGCTGCATCATGCGGGGCAGTGTGAGAATCGCCTAACTGATAATTTTGAAAGCGGAATCCCGCGCACATGAGGATCATAATCTGCGTCCGCCATTTTGCGTCCAGCAATAGCGACCATGCAAAATAGTATGCATAGTAAATAGTAGGTAGTAATATAAAAAAAAGGGAACATCACACAGCGAAGCCTAAAAAGAGAACACAGTCTGTATCACAAGAGATTACCTTCGATCTTTCACACGCAAAATTTTCTGACGGAAACTATTTCAAGTCCAGCCTGGTAGGTCTTAGGCATCTATGGAGTGTGAATTAGGCTAGCAACCGACTTAATAACACACCATACAACGCGACGTAAAAGCGGTGTTCTCAAATTAAGGAACGTTTCAGATTTGACCAATAATACAGTGTGGGATGGCGTCGGGTGTTACAAGTGTGCTGGAAGCTTAATAGATACACTACGGTTCGACGAGCCACAATATGTTACGTCAAATAATATAACAGCTGGCGAAGTAGTCTATCATGATAGTCATCGATGTGGCCAATGAGACCGCTTACACGCACGTTGCGTTGTTTAAAACAGTTTGTTAGCTAACTGATTTGCCGCAACTGGAGCCGGATGGTACCTACAAAGTTGCAGATTAAATTGAGACCTTTGAGATGCAAGGAAAGTGGTTATTATAGTAAAGTATAAACTGTTTACCCAGTTTCATCGATGGAACTTTTAACATACGGTTAAAGAGTGTAAAGTGCGCCACTAACTGGTAACTTGTGTTTCAATAAACATAATATAACGCCTGTTATCCCTAAAGGGTTAACCCACATTTCGCCAGTTATGTGTAAGTCCCTTGTAATAGGGGGCGAGCCTATTGAGAAATTCCAGATGGAAAAACTAAATAACGCTTTGCACGGCCCAGGATCGAACCCGGGACCTGATGCTCAGCAGCAGCGCTTGCGACCACTAGACCCACGAAGCAGTAAAAAAGAACAGCAGGAGTATTGAAAAAATTACATTTAAAATGAAAAATAGTACCAAAATACAACTCTGTACTAATCATCCAATTGCGTCAGGCTAGCGACTCCTCGGTTAATCCAATGCTGTTCCTTCAAATTAGTTGCCAGTGTGATGTACATTACGAAGTTGCTGGAGTGTCCCGTGGTGGCCAGCACTCCCCTCCTCTCGCTAGTCTTGTAAATAGGACAGAAGTAGCAAGGAGGGGGCTTGAACTCCGCTATGAGAGCCGGTTTGAACCAGATTATAGGGATCGTATCGAATAGGATCTTCGGGTAAGATTCGTCCATTAGCATCGTTTCGCGGTTCCATCTTGCTCCTTCGAGGAACAGGCCCTGTGGATGGGTTAACATTACTATATTTTAATCGTAGTTCGTACTTCTTACTAAAACTTCGCTCGTGACTTTGTCCATTTCGTACTTTAGCTTGTCCTCCACTCCGACCCCTCTTAGTTTTGAAAATAAAATATAGCCTATTACACTCAATACACTCGCAAATAATGTGGCTTTTTATGAGTAAAAGAATTTTCAAAATCGGTTCAGTAGATCCAAAGATTACCCTCTACAAAAACGCGTCACTCCGTACTTACAAACTTTACCTCTTTCTGTTACTAGTAAAGATAACGTGCGCACTTCGCACGGTCAACCTCATTAGCTATTCTTTTGTACTAGTTCTAGTGAATTCACAAGAAATGCATTGTTTATAAGTTATACCTAGGTGTTATCAATCAACAATTATTTTTACACACAGGCGCATTTGTTGTCGCATTGTGTGAACTTGTAATGATAGATGTAAGATTAGAGATAAATATTAGTAAACTCCAAACTTGGTCAAAATGGCACTAATAACGGAAAAAACTAAAAAGCAAGACTAGGTATTTACAATTCCGATAAGGATTTTTAGAATTGACTGTGATGATCTTTGATTTTTATTTATAAAAACTTGAATCTCTTGAATCATGGCAACCCTGGTACAGAAACGTAATAAAAGCGTTAAAAAGCCCGTAAACTTCAATGGAGCTAAATGCTAGATTGTAGAAGCACCTATTATGTACAGACGCCAGCACATCAAGTTACCCCAATGTGTCAAATTTACCCAATTGAATATGAACCTTATTTTGTTTGACATAAAGTTGATAAACGATCAAAGAAATTTGACATATTGGGGTAACTTGACGTGCTGGCGTCTGTACAATATTAAGCGATTATACGCGCTTTCGACTCTTTTCGGCGCAAAACTACCAAACCGTGCAAATAAAATCTGTTTTTATTCGTGCGTGTCACGCATGCATCCATAGCAAAAACATCTAGATTGTAGGTACTTTAAACTCCCATGCATATTCCAAGTGACATACCCATATAAATACGCTGTGTTCCTGATCCTCTTTATCCATTTCGAATGGTTGCTGCATGCGATTTAAATAAATGACATGTATGTAAGAAAAGAGGAGCTTCTGACTAAATAACGACCGTTCGAGTCGATCGAAGGTCAAGCTACACATGACAAAGCCGGTCCGTAGATGGGTGACCATTTATATATATCAAGACATATATATCGTGCCTCGGAACGCACGTTAAGCCGTTGGTCCCGGCTGTCATTTGTAGATCTTTGACAGTCGTTACTTGTAGTCAGAAGCCCGAAAGTCTGACAACCAGTTTAACCAAAGTATATCATATTACCCAGTGAATGGGTTGTGGTCAGAAAGGCAGTCACTCCATGTAAAACACTGGTATTCAGCTGCAATTTGACAACAGATTATCAGGATCAGGCTTACTAAAATCGGATGTAGCTGGTTAAACAACCTTGCAATACACTCCAAATTCGGGTAGCTCTTCAGCCTCCGACTCCTTGCTGGTGATGGTGAACTCAAAGTGGACCTGGTCGATAGGAATCTTGTTGTGTCGCGAGTAGTTCTGCAGCACGCCGGTCAGGAACGACTGCGTGAAGTAGAAGCCAGAGAGCCAGAAGACGATTGGAGGACCTTCTTCTATCCAGTCTTGTAGAAAGCTTAACCTGGGAACGAAAACGTCATATTTATGCCAATTAGAAAAAAACAAAGCTGAAAGTTTTTCGGTAGATTTTGGGCCAATCATTGTTTTAAAATTTTAAGGAGCTTTGAAAAATTGAGACTTAGTATCTAAAGTTAAACATTAAAATAAATTCACATGTTTTCTTTTAATTTGATCAAAATTTGACTAATTATAGTACTAAAGAACAGTAAAGGATCGCCATAATTAGGTATTTATTTCCGATATATTCAAAAGTCGCAGATAAATTCAAAGATTAATGTGAAAATTTCTTAATTTCAGACAACCAACATGTCAGAAAAGGTTTTGGACGAGAAGACATGGCCCCAAGAGGCAGAAGCCGCCATCAACGACATTCGCAAGCATGTGAAGAGTGCGTCCATATCCCCGAGACTGCACAGCAACAACCAAAGGATCTACATCAACCTGACGACCTTGGAGAACTCCGATTATTGCATTGAGATGTCCGCCAACGGCTTCAGGGTCGTTGGCAGGAAGTACGATGACACCACCCTGTCTAGCATAGAAAACATGAACTATGAGACTCCCTACGCACTCCTGAACAATATCAGTCAGAAGTACAGGGAGTCTTTTGGCGGAGAGCTCATGAATAAACTACTGGATCTGGCCGCGCGGAACTCGGAAGGCTGAATCCTCACCAACACGCCGTAGCGCCGTGTTGGACGTAGGCCTATCCCAAGCCCCATGACATGCCCTCATGTTGTTTGCTTATGCCGAACTGCGGTTATGTTTACGTTTGAAATAAAACTAACTTTATCATGTATTGATCTGTATCTGTAATCATTTGTATAAATAAGTTCTGTGTGTATACTGTTAACATTAGGAAAGGTTAGTTTTATTTCAATGAGTAATCATCACTTTATCAAAAGTATTATTAGAAATCTTTACAAAGCAGGGTTAAACGCGTCGATTTCTTAAAGATTTTTTGACAGCTTTGTCGATTTTTTTATTGTTGAAATGTGTCAAAATATATCACCTGTCAGTATTCACATGTGCTATAGTAAAATGTTTATGTAACTAAGTTTATATAACTGTGTAGAACTTTAGTATTACTAACGTGTTTCTAGTGGTGGATGCGATCTGAAACTATTAGCGTTATAGCGATCATCTCTATCGGTGAAAATGAATAATTGAATTATGTATGAACTGTACGTGTTACCCGCATGTTGAATGTATATTTTGTTTTGTATAATATTTATAAACTCAAAATTTCCGTAAGTTGGTCGCATAAGTAAGACTGTAAGCATCGCACTCTTGAGCTAGATTCGTGTTAGCCAATGTTATCACTAATGAGCTCGAATTGAATGTGACAGGCGCGTTTCAATGCATGCCGTGAGCACACGCCATTATTTAATGACAAAATAGAGCACGGTGGCTTGCAAATGACTTGCTTCCTGTGTCACATGCAACTGTATCGTTCAGTGCGTTGAGCTCCTTGGTATCTTTTAGAATTTAAGAAAGATTCAATTTATACATTTGTCTACGACAACATAAAGAGCATGTACAATTTTGACGGTTGTAAGTCTAATTAGTCTAAGCGACTACTACAATACATATTGGTATCAGCAATTTTTTATTGTATCGTTTGAGCTTGGTTCAGCTTTTTTTCGTAAAAAATGACGCTTAGAATAATTAGCCATTCAACCATTAATATCATAAAATTATCATACTACTGCCCCAATTAATAACAGTGTCAGTATTGCTCATAAACAACAAATCATGGCCAGTAAAATTAGGTATACAACGAGCATACTTATCATGAATCTATGTGACTATTGTGAGAATAGACTCTTAATCAACGGTACTTGCGGCGAGGCCCAAGGTAATGTTTCTATTGTGTTGAGTGCTCTCTACACACGTAACAAAGTACAGTACCAGTACCTTTAATATGGCATATATTCGTCTTTGAAAGAAACTGTATTTAGTTATTAGGATGAATCTTTTATTTTGTTAATGACTTTGTTTATCTGGGAAGTCTGTTTACAAGGGATGGAAAGATTGATGCGGATGTGGAAAGGAGAGTGAATGCAGGAAATAAAGTAATGGCGCTATACATGGCGTTGTGACCAGCCAGTCTATGTCCGAAAAGGCACGACTGGCTGTTCACAATGGTGTGCTGGTGCCTACACTAACGTATGGAAGTGAATGTTGGGTGTGGCAAAAGAGACATGAAAGTAGAATAAATGCTGTAGAAATGCGTTCCTTGCGAAGTATGTGTGGTGTAACAATTAATGACAGAATGAGGAAAAGCAACGTTGTGGTTTAAAAGAAGATGTAGTAACAAAAATTGAAAAGAGTATGCTTAGATGGTTTGGTCACGTTGAAAGGATGGATGAAAGGCGACTAACGAAAGGTATTTACAAGGCAGATGTAAGTGGGAACGCCGGGAGGGGACGCCCTAGAAGGACATACATAGACCTTATTGGTGAGGTTCTTTAGAAAGGTCAGGTGCGTAGTACTCGCAACCGGCGTGTGTGTATGACAACATGTATGAATGTAAACGAAGCAAAAGAAGTATGTAAGAATCGTAGCATATGGCGCTCTGTAGTTTCTCCCTACCCCCATGGGAAAAAGGCGTGAGTTTATGTATGTATGTATGTATGTCTTTTTTTTTCATTACCATAAGATTCAAACGATTGTGCTTCAATTTCAAAAGCTTTCCTATTTCAAAAACTGGCGGCAAAACAGTTTCTCAAGCTGTCAATTTAGTATTATGAACTCGTGTTCGCAATTCAAAAACTATCTCCAAGCTCGGAACTATTGCTAAAACTCTTTGTATTCCAACAGTTTAGTAAATATGGCGGTTTGACAAATACCCATAGAAAAGCTGTCAAACGCCATTTTTTTTTATCCCACAGATTATTACAATTATTCGACCCTAAAAAATGGCGGGTTTTTTTGAATTTGAGTTTAAGAAAAATTCACCCGTCAAATAAACTTGTGTGGTAATGCCCGAGTTCGATGGAAGTGTCACATTAAACCCTGAGTACTGTACGGTGTGGCTGATTGGCCTGTCGCTTACATAAAGGAGGATCTTTCAAAGTAACAAGCGCCATTCAATAGTTACGTAAGTAGGTATTTTGCTAAATAAGATCAATTAATTACCAAATAATAATAATCATTATCGTTCTCGTAATTATATTTGTTAGAAATAAAATTATGTCGTCAAACCAGGAAATATAATTTCGAGAGTTAATGTGATGTTTTAAATTAATGTAATTATTTCAATCAACAAACAATGTGGAACAGCTGCAATTTAACTACCTATGTATTGAATTTTGTGGGTTACCTTAAAGAAACCCCTTAGATGTGCAACAGCTTGCTAACACAGCATTTTATTAGTACAATCGTCGACGGACTGAGTACAAACATTGTGTACCTCTGGTTTGGGTACATGTAATAACTGACTCGTGTAACAAATGCTACAACACTGACAAAAAAATCTACTATACAGGGTGTCTCATTCAAATCGGTCAGTATGGGAAAGTCTGAAACTATAAGACATACGAAGATCTGTTCTGAGGAACCATGTCATCGATTTTAATAACAAGAAAAACTGCATTCATACATTTCAAGAAACATCTGTACTCCGTTCAGGAATCGAACCCGGTTATTTTGAAAAAAAAAACCTACACTATTTCTATTTAGATATCGATTGTGTAGGTATTAAATTAAGCAGTAAATGTCTGTATGAAACATGATGTCTAAAATGAATAAAATGCATTGTTTCCACATACTTTAATTTATTTTAGTAGGTGGATGAAGTGACCACGTTTACAATATTACTACAATAGTACAGATGTTTTTCTTTGCTTTGGTTGCATGACAAATGGCAGCTGCAGTAAACAATTAGTATTATATTGCATCCGCGTTTTTGCTTATAATGCCATCCTTATTACTACGCAATAGAAGTTAAAATCGGTTGATCGGACTGTAAAACGGTTTGCTTAAATTTCCTTTCTTATTTTAAATGGACATGTTACAATATATGGATTGAAATATAAATGTTAACTTACTACATATCAGTAGAATCATTCAGTCAAGTCAACTGCTGTCTCTTTTACCGTATGCTGGCTAGTTCATGGTCTAATTAAACACGGCCTAACTAATGAAACAATAGATAAATATAGTTTTTTTTTTAAAGAAATAATGTCAGTGTTGTCTATTGAGAGCTAAAAAGACATGTACCCAAACTATTATCTCTTTAGAAATAATATACACGATATAGAGTAGTGAACTTGTTTGTGATAGTAAAATAAATTCATATATGAATTTGGAGTGTTTTACTTCACATATCCTTACTAATAAAATAAAGCATAAACATCAGAATCATAGGTATTTATAAAGATTTGTGTGAATTGTCCAAAATATAATAATACGTGTCTAGTAAGTAGGAACTAAGAACTAACTTGGAGTTCTAATTCTGCGCAGACGAAGTCGAGGGCTATATATATATATATACCTAGTCTGTTGATTTATTCTATAGAAATAACACTAGCGGGGTATGAGACTATTTAAATGTTGAGGACCTAAATAATTATTAATTGCATTCGTTAAAATATATACTAATAACATTATAATAAACTTTGTTAGTTTGTTTGTGTTTGACTGTCTCATTGGTCTAGTTGTCGCAAAAGCTACTGCTGAGCATGATATCCAGGGTTCAATTCCCTGATCTTTTTTAGTAGCAGCACGGATTCTTGCTTTGTGCCCTGACACATTGGTCATAACTGAGGCAATGTACACAGGTGCACATCTGCCTTAATAGCTTTTTGGGGATTATAGGCGCGATTTTAAGTGCCGTAAAGTTTGGATGTAAGATACTAACTACATTCAGGCAGCTGCAAAGAGATTGCGCTGCGTGACTTGAAAAAAAAGGTTAATTTAACATTATGAACAATTTTTACTTAATTGTTCCTTTAGTTATAAAGGTAGGTTACTGAAAAAATGCGCTTTCTTCCTATAATAATCAAAGAAAAAACATTTATTTAGTTATAAAGGTTTTTGTAGGTTACTGAAAAAATGCGCTTTCTTCCTATATTAATCAAAGAAAAAACATTTATTTTACCCAAGGACACAGCGCGGTAAGCTAGTAATTTATCTTTATTATGTAAAAATGTAGAAATATATAAGTAGGTATGTTTATCAGTTGTTTAGTACCCAAAACATAAGCTCTGCTTAGCTTGGGACTAGATGGCGTTGTGTGACAGTTGTGGAATATTTATTTATTTTATATCCGTTCCCTAAAATTGTTACGTACGGTTTTGAGTACTTTTACGTGGCCTACGCAAATGACCGGCAGATAGCGTCGTGTGGTGGGTCGTCGAGCTCCCTGAAATAGGTTTGAGCTACACGATGTCTGAAGCATGCATGCCGTCTGTCGGGACAGGTCGGCTCAAAGCTGAATTGATTCTTTCTATAAAAGGCTATTCCAGACTTTGCCCTGCATCGTGAGACTCGCATAGTATATAATCTTATGTCTGGACTTTAAAAGAGACCATGACCCCTGAGTTTCTTTCGGCATTTCTTCTCAGGGATCAGTCACTTTGGAAATGCCATTTAGTTTAGTTTAAAAAAAAGACATGTAAAAGTACCTACCTATCTGAGAAGATCTACTTACAGAAATAAATATCATTTCATTTCATTTCATTACGTTTGAGCATTTTATTAAAGCAACAGAGCACTTTATTATGTATGGTTATCTGTGTATATGAGTCAGGTAGTGAAACTCCGATCTTACCTACCAGTTAAAATAAAGACGTGTAAAAGTGTTTGAAAACCTATTTACAGAAATAAATATCATCATTTAAATGTGTGTAGTGTGGGGAAACACTTGTATTTCTATAAATCGACGGATATTTTAAGCTTTGATGGGAATAACTTGGTAAACATAGTACAAAAATGCGGTGTAAAACATGTTCAAGGCTAAACGTAGTTTAGTTCAATCGCTCGCTAACAGATGTCGCTGTGCACTGACGTCACGTTTGTGTATCGCGGTGTTAAGATTCTCCGCCGTTTGGTTGGGTCTTTCTGAGCGAGCGTTTAATGTTATCTCTGGTTTCCCTTCAAAACGTATAAATCTTTCGCCTTTTACTAAAGATTTCCGTGGAGGGGGACACTCAAATGAGTCTAATGGATTTTTGAAATACTTCGCTTCGGCGAAGTTTATAATTCTTGAAATTAGTAGTAAACATGTGGTGCATAGCTGGCCTGGCATGGTCGCATAAGCTATTTGGCAGGGCTTGGCATCATATTTTATTTAGTGGAGTGCATTTAAACAATTGTGATAATAATTGTGTGTGTTATACAATTAATTATCCACCACGACTCCAAAGTAAAAAGAATATAGACAATTTAATATAATACAAAATAAAAAGGATGACAACCCAAGGCACCAGTTTATAGCGGTGTTAACATGAGATTTTACCGAGAGAATGTTTTTCAAACAGCTGCCATTTTATGCAAAGGTGTATGGTAAGTATAATTAATAATCATATTTTTATGTTTATTTTTGGGGTAAGACCCCAAAAATAAATATAAACAAACTTTTAGTTTTTAATCGATTCTTTTTTTTGTCTTTAGGTATTTTTGTTTTAAATATTATGTTCTGTGCGTCCAAATAAACGATTGTCTTTCTTTCTTTCTTTCTTTCTTTCTTTCTTTCTTTCTTTCTTTCTTTCTTTCTTTCTTTCTTTCTTTCTTTCTTTCTTTCTTTCTTTCTTTCTTTATTAGTTAGTCATAAATTATTGTGAAATCTCTATGCGGCCAAAGTGTTAGTGAACAATAGTTAAAATGTATGGTTTATGTAGTTGACTTCCTGGCGGGCAAAGCCGCGAGGATAAGCTGTTGGTAATATAATCATATTTAGTCTTAGTAAATAGTTATACAAGATACTTGAATAGGTACTGCAGAGATTAGTCATAACCGGTATTTTTGAGAAATCAAACAACGTTTCTAAAGATAATTAACTGAACAGTTGAGTGCAGTGCTAGTTAGGGTGCAGAACCGGTCCACATTGTTAGTCACCCCTATTTCATAATTTAGTTCAATAATTAGCGACTAGGTGGCGTTGTACAGATCGGGGCGTTTTCTGACTCGCGGTGTTAAGATTCTCCACTGTAGAATGACCCTCGCGCGATACTGTAGAAAATTCATACTTACCTGGCGTAGGGGACACCGTGATCAAATAGGCGGTTCCCCCAGGGCGAGGCCTACTATTGCACTGCAGTAGGACTGACCTCTGCGAATATCCCTAATGTGGATATCTCGGACGCGTTATTTTTGATAGGGAGGGACTGCGTTCGCGCAATTCCTCTTGATAATGCAATGAAATGACTAGGTGAGACCGTGAGAAGCTAAGCGGCTATGCAATATATTGAGGGCACGTTATAAAAGGTGGTAAGTGCTAAAATATTAGCTTGACGGGGACTAGCGTAGCGACTCCTAGAAATGAATTGAGCTACAAAATTGTAATATCCGAACCAGGTGCCGTGAATGTGTAAAATATATATTATACTTACCCGTGAAATAAATATTTGCCATATTTGTATGTTTCAAAAAGTGATTGTAATCACAATGAATGATAATCACAATTAATGATAATCACAATGAATGATAAATAATCACAATTCATTTATTTATTATTTACTCTCCGTCAGAACGCCGTACAGCAATTACACTAATGGAAATAAATTCATAAAAAAATAAAAGTAATATCATCTGCTTCTTAACATCATTCTATCCTGTGTCATCGAACGGGCGGTGGCTGCTGTAGATCAGACATACATCGTGGCTCTCTGCATTATACATGTTATGAAATACATACGATTAATAGAATCACTCACTGTAAACACAATCATTCTTTTTAATAATAACAAAAAGTCCGCCTTTGTACATTAGTGTACTTGAAGTTAATTGAACATATTGATATCTTTGCATTCGCATGTTCTCCTAGCAAGTTCAAAGATCTTATACTCAAGGAGCTCTTTTGATTTGTTTTATGTACAGTATGTAGAATTATAAATTATAAGCATGATAGCCAAGAGTTTAGTTTTAAATTTGTTAAGTATTAGTTATTGTTATTATCCTAGCGTTTAATTAATAAATTTGTAAGTCGTATTCCACAGCCTATCTGTGAACAGCGTTGTGGGCTACGGTATTGTTCATATGTTACGTGTAAGTAAATCTTTCTTTATACTATATGCTGTAGCTGTTTGTTGTTCCTGACGAGATGACGTGTGGCACTCGGAGACTGCCACGGTAAAGCTATTGCATAGCATTTTTTATCAACTCCTCTCCTCTCCCCTCCCCCACCCCTCCTCCGACCGCTCCCTCCCCTTCCCTCACCCCTCCCTCACTTCCCCTCCCTTCCCCTCCTGTTCCCTGCCTCTTCCCCTCCCCCTCCGCTCCCCTCTCACCTCATCCTTCCCATTCCCCTTAGCCTCCTTCTCCACCCCCTCTCTCTGTCCTCCCTCTCCACTCCCCTCCCACTCCCCTCCACATTCCTCCCCTGCCCCTCCGACCCCTCTCACAATCCCCCCTTCCCTCTGTCCCTCCCCCTCCCCTCCCCCTCATGAATTTCTGGATTCGGTCCCCGCGCTGAAGGCCCGCGATAGAAGCTATGCAATAGCTTAAAAAGTACCTACTTATTAAATAAACCACAAGATTAGCTAAATTCCCCAAAAACACAAGTGGTCATTCATCACTTACCGTGAAAGCAAATCAGCGACATAGGATCCCAGCGGCTTCATGGAGGGGTAGGACTTGGCCATCCAGACGCCTGGCACGATGCCCTTGGCGAAGGCGTTGTGGCACTCCTCCAGCTCGGCGCTGAGGATGGCCAGCCCCTGCGCCGCCAGGTGCACGCCGTGCAGGGTGCGCTGCACCACCGACAGCAGGCGGTTGTAGCGGATCAGTTCCTGGTGGAGATACAATTTTGGAGCTTAAACTTAGTCAGGATTTTCTGTGTTTTTCAGTTGCAGCGCCATCCTTGACTTTGTACAAGTATGTATTTATTTATTTGGCTCACCACTCCAACAATTATGGGTTACATTGAATCATTTCGGGCCTAGTGTATCAATCTCTTTCAGGTAAGCACATCATGCACTACATAATATCCTAATTAAATGTATAAAAGTTAGGTACAGACGCCAGCACATCAAGTTACCCCAATGTGTAAAATTTTCCCAATTGAATATGAACCTTATTTTGTGTGCCATAAAGTTGAAAAACGATCAAATAAATTTGACACATTGGAGTAACTTGATGTGCTGGCGTCTGTACTTAAGATTACAGGATTTTTGACACACACAGAACAATTAGGCTCCTCGGGCCAAATTAAAACTAAAAATTGAAATAAAACATTTAAATCACAGGCATAAATAAAATTGAGGAAGAAATAAAATTATAATCGAAAACCTAATTGGATTAAAATCATAATAAAATTAATGTAAGTAAATTCAAAATATTTAATAATTTATAGCCTAGATTGTTATTCTTGATTGTGGTATTACATTTGGTCCTGTAAAGTTTTATCAAAATAGTTGATACGTAGATAAAGAGTAATAAACATACATATCGCGGTAATATAAGGTTTAAATTAAAACTTTCCGTGAATATAGGGTGACTGGTAATTAGTGACCGATAGTTAAACACGTGATTGTATTCATGATTTCAATAAACTTTCCCAAAGAAACTTTTTTTTTATACACTTTAACTTATAACACAATAAAATAAAATTAACACTGTTTGAAATACCTGCGCGCGCGCCTATGTTCGATCACAGTAAGCACAAATCGGCACGATCTAACAGCTGATAGTCTGACCTCGAGAAGGGCAAAATCTACTAGTAGTAGCGTCACACTCTCCACCGCTCCCATTGTGCAGTACTGCGTAATTGAATTAATTGAAAATATATGAGTATACAAAAAAGTTTCTTTGGGAAAGTTATTCGTATTCATGAGTACAATCACGTGTTTAAGTATCGGTCACTAATTACCAGTCACCCTATAAATAAATTGGCTCACCCCTCATTACAACTTAATTTGCACTTGTTTTTTAAGTCGCGGTGTATGACCTTTATTTTCGTTTGTTACCTGTTTGAGCACTGTGTTCATGCTGTTGTAGTAGAGCACGGGATACTTCTCGGAGACGTAGAGTACGTCGTAGAGCTTTGGCAGGCGCTCCATCATGTCCCGCGTCCTGTCCACCACGCCGCCGCCCTCGCCGCCCTCCGCGCCGCCCGCCACGATGTGCGTCTGCGTCAGCAGCGTGCCGAACAGCAGCTGTAGGAGGAAACAAATAGAAAGGTTTCATACCAATAAATAATAAACAACATAATTTCTTTTTTGGCTGTGTGTTTTATTTATTATTTATTTATTTCACATTTAATTTATTTATTTATTCATTTTTCCGTAATTGTACTCTAGCTTTAAGCCCATTGTAAGATCTCAACACATTATGGAATGCAAATAAAGATATGAATATGAATATTTATTTAAACACACACTATCATTACAGCATTGAATTAGAAAAGCTATGGAAACGTAATTCTCATACAAATAACGCTTCAATTTTGGTTCCATTTACGCAAACAACTGACACACTATAATAGACGAAGCTAGTGCGCGATTGGGTGCATCAAGGTCACTGGGCGGAGTCAAGATGACAGCGAGCCGAGCGTGGATGGTGTTATGCAGTAGATACTTAGCTAAATTAAATTATTTGTGTATATTTAACAATGACTTTTTTAATGAATTCCGACAGAATATAAATGTAAATTATCTATATACAATACATACATACAAATTATATTGATACTTCTATACTATTGTTTCTTTTTAATCAATACTCAATATATTTATTGCATTCCACAATGTGAACTTAAGTGGTAGGTACGTAAGGATATAATAATAATATGCATCATTGTGGGCCCTGTCGGGCATAACAATATAAAAATTAGGAGAATTACAAGGAGGGCTATTATAAATATTTAAAAAAATTATATTAATCTCTACTACTATTTTAATTGACATTAAGTGCTTGTGGAGTGTATTTTCAGCTTAGAGCTTGGTATGTTTAGTCTATTTTTGTGTCGTAGTGTGTAGTGAGTCTGTATGTGTTCGCGTGTAGTAAACAGTTTTTGATTGTTTCTGACAAATTTGCACAATTCCAATATATATGTCGCGGCAAGCGATATTCTTGAATAATAAGTTGTGAAGTTGATTAACTTAGTACAGAGTCTATGGTGACCAGCGTGACGTTACTTGTCATTTGAAAATGGCGCGAATGTGTTTTCGGTAATGTCACGTGGACAGAGTCGTGCTCGTGCGTGGGAGCTGGGCGGAGCTCAGATTGATTTGAGGCACCGACGAAGACACACATCCAGTACGAAACTGTCAGTTACCTAGATTTGAGTTGTTTTGTGATTAAGATTGTTAAGTGAGGTTATTACTGCAATGAAGATTGCTATTCTACGTTATGAACTCTGTACCACGAAACCCCCATCGGTGTCAGCTCATCGCTCAGCCATCGCTGGCGGCGACATATATATACAAGGAAGTGTTAAAATTTTATGTTCTTGGAAATGGGGTATGCAGGTCTTCTTTGTAGTGTGAAGTGTTGGTGCATCTGTGCTATTTCCCCATAATATTACTCCATAGTTTAACCATGCGTATGCATAGGCATAATACGTAACCAGAGCAGTGGGGAGATTTGTTGTTTTTTTATTTCACTAATTAATATTACTATTTATTTAGCAAATCAACACGTCTTTTACATTTAAAAAAATATAGTCTATGTACCTAAATATTACTAGGCACATGTATATGTTATCACCTGGATAAGACCGTAGGACACCTTCTATCCCAAAATTCCTTAATCAGATATTGGTACGAGTAATTAGGTATAAATGCAAGATATATCAAAATTGGTTTAGAAGTTTTCAAGATATCACTTTAAAGCGGTCGATGAAGATAAATAAAATTCGGATAAAGTAAAAATATATTTATTGACAAATTAAGAATTTTAACAATAATAATTATTATTATTATGTGCCTGTTGTGTCCCATTACAGGGCAAAGGCTTCCCTTCCGTCCTTCCACTCATCGCGGTTTGTTGCAATGTTAGTTCAAACGAGTGTTAACAATAAGTGAAAGTGAAAATCATTTATTTAAATTTAATTTACAAAAAACAAGGTAGGTATTTTTGAAATTTCTAACAGTAATTAGTAAGAAAGGTGAAGCTCAACGGACAACAGCCCATTCTAAATAGTCGCTTCTTATGGTTACTCTTTTTCAATAATAAATAGGTATATTTTGGTACAAACTTCATTCTAAAAATGACTTATAGTGACTTGAGAACCGTGTCACTACAATAAAAAAATACCTTCCTCGAAATTAATTAAGTAACTTGCTTATGTTTGTGAGCCTTAATATTCACGGAAATATTATTTGTTGATACTCCGTCTTGTCCTTCTTCTGGTTAAAATTGATACGTTAAAATTTTATTTAAACATTTAATGATAACCTGGTAAGTATACTGGAATTACACGCCTTACCATAGACTTGAACTTTAATACAATGTTAAATCTACTACTACTTTACTTCGTAAACTGTTTTCTGATCTAAACAGAAGTTAATGACCATAATTTATTACCATTATTCTGTCTGCGGACGCAACCGTTCCTTCTTCTATGAACCATCTAAAAAGACCAAAAATAAGGTTAATGACGACACAAAAAATAATAATAATTAAAATTAAACCTTTGATATAAATCTGCAGTACCTATTTGCACGGTAAATATGAAAAATATTTACCGTGCAAATAGGTACTGCAGATTTATTCAACAAGCGATTACGATGACGATTAAAATGTATGGAGCACGCCTTACTGAATCTATTTGGTGCCCAATCTTCCTGTCTTCTTTCTAAACGAACAGCTTTTATCCACAACAGTCGCTTTAGTTCATTTTTAGGAAAACTAAAAATATTACAACGACAATTAATCGGTAATTACTGTTTATATAATGTTCGTGTATTCAAAATAACCCACAAGCTTATGTTTGTCAAAAAATAAAATTTACTTATTTACAAAAACAAAAATCCAAAAAGAATAATTAATTGGGCTGGTTACGAGCACTTATTACATAACACCGGCCACAATGAATTACTCGTTAGTATTTTAATCACATTTGTATTTATTAGTATACATAATATTTAAATGCCATACTCTAACCGCTTAATAACTCGCCAGTAAGGGAAAATCCAGACACAATTTAGAATTGCCTATTTTTAGGCTGACTAAATAAACCTATTTTTTGGTTATAGTGTCAATGTCATTCAAATATTTGTTAGAACTGGTAAAACAGTAAATAAAAGGATTTCTTTTTACTCACCAATGAAACTTATTCCAGTATCACTTTTCCGCCTTTCTTTGCATTTTTTGCACCACTTTACTACACAAGAAGTAATTTTTTTATAATTCCACCAATGTTTTTATCCAAATAATGAAACGTCAAACGCTTTGATCAATGCGACCTTCCGTCACTGAGTGCGCAGTAGACTAGTTCTCAAAAAAGACGTACTTTTAAAGCCCCGCCTACTTAGACGTACTATTCGTGGTGCCACTTTTTGAGTGCAATGCTGTTTCCATAGCTTTTCTAATTCAATGCATTACAGGCTAACCTTATACAACAGTGTAGTTATAGTAAAAGTTTACACAAGAGACTTACAATTAACAATCTAAGCAATCTAGACTAATTAACAGACTAAACATCAATAATAACCATAGTAAAAAATAATTCAATAATAATTAATTAATTAACTCAATTATGAATTAAATCTAAACAAATTTTACAATTGGGCCCGTGTAAATTCGCTCAGAGTACAATTGAAGCAGTCAATTTGTTGTGACACCATATTGAGTGCACATACATACACACATACTCGTAAAGCTTCCATTACAAAAATCAATGCGATAGATGTAGAAAAATATAACCGTTTTCCCCCCAGAGGGAAGAAAACGAGTATTTCAGGTCTTGCCGAGGCTTGACCTTTCGGAGATAACTATCCCTACATTAGAGTACACACATGCTTACTACTTACCTACTTTAGTCCTTGAGTGAGCGATATCTGCTTGGAGGGCGTGACCTTGCGGACCGCGCATGCGCGGAGCGCGACGGCGGCGGCGGCAGGCGCGTGAGATGCGAGCGGGCTTATGTTAGTACCTAGCTCCGAAAGCCGGCAAGGACTTGCTCAGGTCAAGCCTCGGCAAGACCTGAAATACTCGTTTTCTTCCCTCTGGGGGGAAAACGGTTATATTTCAGTTCTGTGCCTTCGGCTTGACCTTTCGGAGAAGTGTTTATCTTCTGCCGGCGCCCTAAAGCGTACTGTGACAGGATAATGTGTGTCAAAATAAAACAAACGTTTCTTGACAAAAGAAAAAGCAAGAAACTTATTGTCATAAGCGAAGCTGACAATTCTTTTATATTATGTAGCAAACTAAACTTAAAAACTATTCTTCTCTAAATTGACTTGACTTACAGCTGAACTTGTAATTTTTAATATAAGTTTAATGATGAGATCAAACAGTAATAATCAGTCTTAATTCGAATGACATACAAATCAACTAAATAGTAACAAGCACAACTACATCGTAAATGAACCACCAAGAGGGTTAACATTACTATTTCTAGGTTGGCCGACCGGCTTGCAATAATGCTTCAAGAAATGATCAGAGCCCCTCCAGTTCTCTCTTTTTAGAATGTCATCCAAAGGCATTTAATTTTTAAAATCATTTGAGGCCACAGCTGAACGAATCGAACCTGGACTAGTGGTTAATCCTAGTTCTTTTAACGGCACCTTTAACCAACCTGCGATCACTATCGCAGGCCTCAGCGACCTCAGCGGCTCGTGAGGCCGCTTTTACTACTTCATGTATAGCAATAAACAAACGTTGCAAATCAGTTTGTGCCATTCTTCTCTTACTTGATAAATCAATCAACCAATTTACCCATTTAATTAAACTTAAACTTGGATCTCCTGAACAGGTTAGCTGCCAACCTGATTGGCAAAATTTCGCGTCTCTGAGCCAAATCTAGGCCTGAAGGTTATTGTTGAACCGAATTCTTCACAGTGTCCATCGTCAATATTCAGAAAAGTAAGGTCGTAAATACCACGGCATGATGCCAGCAAAAGACGTAAGGCTAAATGCCGAGAGATTTGATAAATACTGTTTTTATCAGGTACGTTATTTTTTAACCACCGAATTAAATCCTGGACCTTTCAAATCTGTGACTTTAACGGCGTCGCTTTGCATTTTTTTTTTTTTTGCTTTTAGAATGGTTCCCACTATAGGATTATTAGCTAGTCGATACTCTTGAGTGGGGTCTGCTAAGGTAACTACTACTGATTTGCGCACTAGAATTGTAGCAGGGCTAACTTTCTGATGCGTGAGAGGCACCCTTTTAGGTTGCTACTTCCTGGGGTCGAGGACCGCTAGGTGTTATCCCATTTTGTCTCACCACGAGACCCATTGTTTCCACGCTGCCCCGTATGTTCGCCATGTGCAATCACGCCAAACAGACTAAATTAATTCAATATTCTTAGGTTCCAAGCCAGTTTGCTCCACTCCGTATCTTCCAGACCTCTAAGAACAACTCTGCTACTTTTGGTGGAGGTTGATTGGTTGACAAGTCCACTAGATTCCTGCTCAGGTTGAATATCTGGTTGGGAGCTTCTAATACTCTGCGTTTGAGGTCGTTTCTCCAGAACACTTTCTCCCAGCGAGGAACCACTACTAGATACGTCCCAGATGCTCTGTTGAGATAATGCAGCACCCTGGGTATGAGAGGAGGAGGGGGAAACACCCAAGCTAAATGGTATTCCCAAACTCGGCTGAATGCATCAATGTAAAGAGCCTGGGGATCCCTTGCTTCTTTTGAGACATACGTCGGAACTAGTCTTGATTGACTTGTGGCCAGCATATCTACTTGAGGGGTGCCCCAATTCGAGAATATTTCGCGAGTGAATGCCTCCTTGAGATGTCAAATCGGTAAAGTCTTCTTTCTGGACAGGCTGTCGGCTACTGAATTGTAATATCCTGATAGATAAAATGTCTGGACAGTTACATTATGATGGCAAAGAATAGTATTTTCCTTGTCATTTCCATGAGCAGCACCGACCTTGTACTTCCCTGATTTCGCAGGTAAGATACTACTGCTCGATTGTCGGATTTTATCATAACAGATTGGTCTTTCAAGACATCCTGAAACTCTTGATTGAATGTTGGTCGACCTATTATTGGCGACTGTATAAGTCCGATACTTTTTACTATTATTATTATGTAATGCTGTATACAGAAGCTGTTGGTATACCTTTGATAAATAAATAAATAAATAAACTCGACTAGGGCTATGTAAACAGTCTAAACAGTGAATATTTCTTTCTGTTTATGTGCCACTTCCTTTGTTCGTCTGTCCACGTTCCTGAGCGGTGGTAATCGCTCAGCTGTACTCCCCAGCCTTCGTTGAAGGCATCAATTCAATTCAATTTATTTATTCAATAACAATTTTTACATTGTGTTTGAATTCTTATAACTAAAATCAATTAAAGAAACAACGTGCACGCAATTGACATGCGATGCATGGAAATTGCATGCATGCATTGCATTTGCATCCGTGCTTATGAAAATCGTTGGTTCTGGCACAAAAATCTTACTCGGAATTATGATGTTCTTCATCCACCAAGAACAATCGTCTAGTGCCAGCGACGTTATTGGGACCTTTTGATTTGGTCGATCCTGTGTCAATTTTCGACAAGCTCTTTCAAGGTGTCGAGTATGTAAACGGCCAAGCGGGGTTACCAGTGATGCAAAACTATGTCTTCCTGTCAGAGCTGTGCATGACCGCCAAGACCAACGCCTTGTTCTTAGTAGTAAACCTATATGTGCCTGTGATCGAACTGTCTTTTCGCGTGGCAATCTATGTCGGCGTCCCAAACGTTTCCTAAAAACTCTGTTTGTTTCCTGGGATTTAGAACCGGCTTCTGTAAATTCACGCACCATCCTAAGATCTTGCAGAAGGTTTACTGCATATCTCATAAGACCTTTTACACGTCTGGTCCTGGAACAGAAAGTCGTCTAAGTACGACCACTCGAAATCCTCTCTCCCTCTGAAGGCTCGCTAACCACCTGCTGACTAGTGAGAACGCTAACGACGCGCTGGATAGTCCAAATGGAAGAGCCGTCATTTAATTTTGCAAGAGCTCGCCTGCATAAGGGAAGGCAAGGTATCTTCGATGACTTTTGTTTATGATGACGATATGAAAATATTTCTGACTGATATCCAGCTTTCCTGAATAATCGTTCTTCTGCAGAAAATTCGGGACGTTATTCTGGTTTATTAAGCGAAACTTCACAGGTTTCAGAGAAATAGTCATAGACATAGTCACAGCGTGCATTAGCGCATTTGAGGTTCTTGTCGTAAATCTCTCTAAGTTTTCGTGTAACAGATGGCGGCTGGGTTACAAACGGTATTGTGTATCCGGAGGGATGTTCTTTGGAACTCCTAGCTTTTCCCATTGCCAAGGAGATTCCACCATTGCCCCCCATGAAACTGTCGATCCCTGCGCTTAGGTAAATTTTGATCCCTTCCAGATCGGTTTCGTTGCTTATTAGAAGGCCTTGAACTTCCCGACAACCGGCGCGCTGCTGACTGGGCTGATGCATTGTGTGATGACCTTGTAGGATGACCGCGCCAGGATTGCTGTCGTCTTCTCGATAGGTGAGAAGGTACAGTTGGTTTGCGAAAAGGTTCCGAAAACCACAGCATAAACAACAGTTTATGGTAGGAAAAAATCTGTGCTAGGCCACCGTTATCCCCCAAAAATGTTCCGGTGGGACGTAATGGTAGGATGCTGTGTAAAACAGCACCAAGCGATTCATTTTAAGATTTATACGCCCTTTGTCTTGCCTCTATAGCTTCTGCACGATGAGCACCAACAAACTGCAGCAAAACATCCGACAAGACCTTAAATTAGGAGTCATCAGCTAATAGCTTACGTAATTCCTCACCGGCACGATAACAAACAGCCTATCAGACAGTGCTTTCCTCTGTAGGAGCAAACCCATGGCTAATAGTGCCGAGCACACCCTCTTGTTTAAAACAGCCAGGAAAAGGGATGGATGATTTATAAGGCATCCAAGCTGTATATTAATCTTGAAAGCACTGAAATAGGGGCAGCCTGAAAGACTTCCTCCCTTGTATCGGATTCGATTCCAACCTTGAGAACCCAGTCTTTGACATTTGATGTCCTCCTTCTTAATCGGTTCAGTAAGCTCCGGTAAAAGCGACCTCTTTTATCCTGGGTCAAAATTCAATTTCATTGGATGACCACATTTCTGGAGCGTTCGAAAAACTATCCATCTTAGGGGCATTCCAAGAGCAACCACCAGATGACTCAGAACCTGATTGATTCTCCGAATCTGAATAAATAATTCTCTTTGTCTGAGTCAGGCTCAAACCATTGCTGACTTTGAGAAAACATGCTGACTCCGAGAGGCTCCCCGACAGAGTCTTATCTGCCTCACAACGGTATGAAGTAAGGGTCGTATATCTTATACAGATTGTTTGAAAAGCTCAGAGCGAGCTGCTGACCCCCTAATGCGATTCGCAATCGAGGGTGGCCCTAGTATGAGAGCGCGTGCAAAGGCCCAATCTAGTAACGTGCACCTTATTCCCCATAGCCCTTGTCAGATGATCCGCTTCCGGGTCAAAGGCTTGAACTAAGCCTACTATGAGGAGGGTGAACATAAGTTTGTTTAAAACAGTCGGTTCAGGTTTGTCCCCGAAAGCCTCCTCTTAAGGCTTTGATGACCTCCCACTGAGTCCAACCTTAGGTAGAGACGCTTGTGCCAAGAGCTTGACGTACTCCAAAATCACCTCACCTTGTAGAGTTTCTCCACTCTCGTTAAGTAGATCCCTAAACGTTGTGTTCAATGTTACCCTTGGACATTGACTCAACACTCTGCCCGGCTGTGGCGCGGCCCAGATAAAATTATGATTAAGTTGCATCTTACACGCATAGGACACATATGTAATAGTGTGTGTTAAGAAAAAGTAGTATATAAGCTTACTTACTTAACTTATTGTGAATAAATCAGATTTGAATTTTATATTCTTGTCTCATTACCCCTCACTGTGGTGGTGGTATATTTTAGGGTAGGGCTGAACGGCTTATAGGGCTGTTAGGCTTGTAGGTCTTAGTAGGTTCCTTAATTTTCCAATTATTATTATTATGTACTGTCGTACCCTTACAGTATTGCGGCCTTACGTGACATACTTAAGGGTAGCCGTACACGTTGTGTAGGCAACTCAACACATATATGCAATGTAATTTTAGTTTACTACCTGTATATTACTATATTTATGTAGCTGTTTGTTTTCCCAAAATAAATAGATAAATAAACTCCCTGCGCCATTTTAAGCAAGCAACGAGATCGTTACCAAGCCGTCAAGCCAGTCAACGTTCGTGTCGAAGCCATAACCGACAGTAGCCGTAGACGCAGGCGTATCATTGGATGGTCTATAAGTTAGTTGCAATGCTCAACAATCAAGCTGCGTAACCCTACATTCGAGCCACACCGCTCAGTAATCGAGCCGCGCGGCTCACCAGATCGAGCCGCGCCGCTCACCAAATCGAGCCGCGCGGTTCACCGAATCGAGCCGCGCCTCTCAATATTTGCGCACCGGTCAGTCTACGAGGCATGCGGCTTGTCAGGAGCTTGCTGCGAGGCGAGTACCTGAGTTTTATGACAGTAGCAGTGCAGCTGACGTGTCGTAACTCGTATGGTACAGGTACCTTACGCACCTTGTGGATGGGATGTCCGACAGGGTGGTTAGCATTGGTTGCGATAACGAACGCCGCGTGCGTGCAGTTGACGTGTCGTATAGCATAGGTACCTTACGCACCTTGTGGATGGGATGTCCGACAGGGTGGTTAGCATTGGTTGCGATAGCGAACCGACATGAGTGCATGACGTATCGTATAGTACAGGTACCTTACCCACCTTGTGGATGAGATATCCGACAGGGTGCTCACCGCATTGGTTGCGAAAGCGAACCGACATGCGAACAAATATGCAACTTGGCCATGCGCAGCAAGTATAATTAGGTATATAAACACACAGCAGATTCCTTTAGAAAATTTAAATCACTCACACAAAGAATAAAATAAATATCTTAGAAACTTACCATTTCATTACATTTACTTGTAATCCACTGGAAAGTCACTTGACACTTCACAAACGTTACAACAACGTTACTCTTATCTCGTTTCGCGTATCTTATTACGTAAAATAGTAGCACGTGCGCACGCTAAGTGTGGAAATAGCGTACTAACATAAGCCCGCTCGCATCTCACGCGCCTGCCGCCGCCGCCGTCGCGCTCCGCGCATGCGCGGTCCGCAAGGTCACGCCCTCCAAGCAGATATCGCTCACTCAAGGACTAAAGTAGGTAAGTAGTAAGCATGTGTGTACTCTAATGTAGGGATAGTTATCTCCGAAAGGTCAAGCCGAAGGCACAGAACTGAAACATGTAATTATTTAAATTACAACATTAAATTTAATTATAATAAATAACTTTGAATTAATCAATATAATACAATTTAAATAAGGAATGTTTTATTTTTTCTAAGCTTCTCTAATACTTTCCCTTACCTCAAAGTATAAATACAATACTTAAACATTCAACATATATTGTGTTCATGGAATAGGCCCATTTCCCGTAAATTCCAGACTGGATGTTATTGGTGTTTTCTCCAGAAGACTTTTTGTGTTTTTGTATAATTAAGAAACAGCACTGAAATACTAATGTTCTGGCATGTATTTAATTGTCACTACTTTACACTTTTATCACCAAGTACCTAGATTTATTTTTATTTAACTGTCAATATCTAATAGTAAAAAAAATGGCGTGTGGCACTCGGAGACTGCCGCGGTAAAGCTATTGCATAGCATTTTTATCAACTCATCTCCTCTCCCCTTCCCCATTCCTCCCCTTCCCCCTCCCCCTCCCTCCCTCTCCCCCACACCTACCCCGCCCCTCCACTCACCCTCCCTCACTTTCCCCTCCCGTCCCCTGCCTCGTCCCTCCACCTGCCTCTTCCCACATCCCTCCCCTGCCCCTCCGTCCCCTCTCTCAATACCCTCTTTCCTCTCTCACAATATCCCCCCTCCCCACCCCTCCCCCTCCCCACCCCTCCCCCTCCCCACCCCTCCCCCCTCCCACCCCCTCCCCACCCACTCCCCATTACTAAAATGACAGGTTTTTGTTGCTTTGAACTGCACAAATCTCGTTATTACCTCATTAGTCTCCTTGTTATCCTTGGTGATGTCTGCGTTCTCGTGCAGACCGAACACCTCGGGCTTGGCGATGGAGGGAAGCGCGCGGATGTGCTCCAGCACCGAGTTGTACTCCATGGACGGCGGCATGCGGTAGTCTCCGCTCGGGGAGAATGAGTAGCTGGACCGGGGGACAAATACATTAGCTCAACAGTGTGAAACATTCAATGGACTCTCAAGGGAAACCACTCTAAATCCTTATGATACATAGATTATTTAAAGTATTTTAAGGAAGCATTTATTAAAAAAAAAACAACCTTCTTCGTAAAAAAACACTAACAGGTAAAAAATAACTCCAGTTTCGGAAGTCTGTGGCTTGGGTGGTTTTGTTTCGTTTATTATTGGCCACCGACTTCCGAAACTGGAGGTATTTTTCACCTGTTAGTGTTTTTATAAAGAAGTCTCAATCGCGAATAATTTGCTGTTATGCGTTGAAGAGTTCCGTCGCATGTCTACTTCATCAGTTTGATACTTTCTAAATGAAAATGCTTTATTTGTTACCGACACATATACCAATTTTTAAATTTTTCGTAACAAATCAAGCATTTTCATTTAGAAAGTATCATTTGGTGAAGAAAAACTGATAAAGAAGACAGGCAACGGAACTCTTCAACGCATAACAGCAAATTACTCGCGATTGCTACAGTCACATGTCTGTGCAGAGTTTTTGTATTTCCATAACATAACATTGCGTCTGTTTATTTTAAAAGGCGCCCAGCAGAGATGTACCTACTGATTAATGTTTAGAAAGAACTTCTTTTGGAATTTTTAACCGATTTCAATGATTCTTTTAAGTTTTAGAGTCTGTTTTTGCATACGTAGAAACTAAAAATTGCAAAATAAAAACTTTTTTAGAAAAAAAACAACCGACTTCTTAAAAACACTAACAGGTGAAAACTAACTCCAGTTTCGGTAGTCGGCGGCCAATAATGAGCGAAATAATACCACCAAAGCCACAGACTTTCGAAACTGGAGTTAATTTTCATCTTTTAGAAGTAGGTTGTTTTTTTTTTTGTAAAAAAGTTTTTATTCGTCAAGCAAAGACTGGACGCTTTATACCACCACTTTAAAGCTCCGTAATACTGTTAACGTATGTAAAATACACAGTTCGCAGGTGAAAATCCAATTTGAAAGTGGTTTGAACCAGTTCATACCCGTTTGGAGTGGTTTAGAGCGGTGGCGGTTGGAATTATTTTAAGTTAAATAAAAAACAACTAAACTGCTTTCACGTATTTTTCTCTGATTAGGACTCTATATCATATATTTAAAATCTCGATAGGTACGTAATTATATTTAGCAACAGCGCCCAAAGCAGACAGTAAATTGATCATTATGGGGCAACCCCCATATATAATAATATTATTACCTATTATTCTGACTTCTAAACAGAAAATTAGACTCATACAACGCTTTTTATAACTATTAGATTAACATTGGCCTATCGACTTCAATTAGGGTTGTGGCCACAGGGCCTACCACGGTGGATCTACGCTTGCTTCGTGCCGTCTTTAAAAAAACAGTTTACGATTTATTCTTAGATCTACTAGAATTAGACATAAAAATTTGGCGGAGGTTGGTCACACGAAAATTGTATAATTATAATATATTAGATATTATGCATACTTTTAACAAAATGACAATAATTACTAGCACTACTTTTTATTTAGCGAGTCTCTAATGTGCTCTTTTAACTTTTTGTGTTAGATAACGTGAATTAGAATGACAACATACATACATATAACCGAACCTAACTTACCATACCTATCATATAGCTAACCTAACTACCTAACCTAACTACCTTAATGAAATTCATTGATTTTGTAAGATACAAAATACATAATTTTGAACCGAAATTCTGCGCTACGTGTCTCTTTGTTACATACAATATATATGTATGTAGTAGTTTTTGAAATAGTAGTAGTAGGTAATAATAAACAAAAAAAAAATTGCCTTTAACAATTTTGTCCAAGAAATACTTCTCTAAAAATATTTCATGTAAAATGTTGCCAAGACGACCACATAGGTTTGCCTTGTGAAAAAGATATCAGATCTCATGTAGCGCCTAGCTTCGGAAACTACACGGCCTAAATCTACAGACCCTAACTTCACAAATTCTACATATTATCAGTAAAAATGTATGGTTTCGCCGTTTCCCAACCCACACTGAGATGCAGTATTTTATAATGCTTTGGCACAGGGCATAATAAACAGTTTTAACCGTACGGTAGACCGCGGAATGCCTTAGTTTAAAAAAAAAATATAGGTACACTTGCGAACTCGCGATATGAGATTGTTGATGTGAGGTTTCCAGCTCAGAGAACAATCAACATAGACTCCGAGATACTTGACAGACTCACACCTTTTTTAAGATTCCGTAGTCAACTAGGAACCCTTATAGTTTCGCCATGTCTGTCTGTCCGTCCGTCCGTCCGTCCTCGCTTAATCTCTGTGACCGTTCGCACTAGAAAGCTGAAATTTGGTACCAATATGTGTATCAATCACGCCGACAAAGTGGTAAAATAAAAATTGGATAAAAATGTTTTCAAAATCAAAATCAAAATCAAAATCATTTATTTGCTGGAATATGGGTACATGAGATATTACAAACAAAAAAGTTCTTATTGCCATACTTTACCTCAACAGGCGTGCAAATATATATTAAATACTAATACATGCAAAATGTCAAATGTTATTTTATTTATTCTTCATTAATTATTAATTATCCATTTCAAATTTTAAAATTAGTAGTCATCTAGTTAGTACATATTTATTACATTTTTTCATTTAAATAATCATTTACATTATAATAGGCTTTATTGATTAGATACGTCTTCAATTTATTTTTAAATGACATAAAATTCTCAGCGTCCTTTATGTTCCTTGGTAATTTGTTATAAATTTTAGGGCCCATACAGAATGCACTCTTATCAAACATAGCCGCCCTATGGCTTATTGCACGAAGTGCACTTGCCAGCCTGTTACTTTTTAATGTTTCATATTTATTAATATTATTTCTAATGTCTAATGCTAGTTCATAAATATACAGTGATGGGAATGTCAATATTTTTAAATTTATAAAATGTGGTTTACATGTATCTGTAGGTTTTAGGTTACATATTGCACGGATACATTTCTTTTGGGCCTTGAAGACAGTTTCTCTATCAGTGGCATTCCCCCAAAACATTATACCATACCTTAGCGTCGAACCAACGTAAGCGTGGTAAGCAGCTAGAAGAGCAGTTTGGTTGACCACTTTACATAGGATATACAAGGCATATGAATACCGACTCAGTTTAGTGTAGACTTGTTCGATATCCAAGGAATTTTGTAGAGTTGATTTTTTCTATATTTATTTGTTCATATTGTATATTAATAGTATTGGCTTTTGAATTTTTTGTTTTAAATGTCGTTATAAATGTTTTAGTTAGATTTATTTTAAGTTCATTTAAGTTTAACCAATTAACTATAGATGATAGCGTATGGTTTATCTCATGTTCATGAGTCGAGGGGTCTTCAGATACTACTCGCAGTGCTATCGTCAGCATACAGAACCATAGAGGATTTTATGGATTTGGGGAGGTCGTTTATATAAATAATAAAGAGCAGCGGACCTAAAATACTCCCTTGAGGTACACCTCTGAAGACTTTTATTGGTGTTGACAAATGTTTTATTTCTACTTTTGTGACATGTGAGATGCTAGATATTTCAGTTTGTTGTTCTCTGTCACTTAAATTTGATTTTATGAGATCTCTAGCCTTTCCCCGTACTCCATACGCTTCTAATTTATTTAATAACAAACCATGATTGACGCAGTCGAAGGCCTTCGTCATATCTATACTAATCTATACTAATATTATAAAGAGGTAAAATTTGTAAGTTTGTAAGTTTGTATGTAGGGGGTAATCTTCGGAAGTAATAATCCAATTTTAAAAATTATAGTACTGGTGGAAAGCTACACTTTTCCCGGTGGACATAGGCTACTTTTTATCCCCGTATTCCCACGGGAACGGAAACTACGCGGGTGAAACTGCGTGACGTCTGCTAGTCCATATATAAAGCTGAGACATGTTTCCTACTATCCATGCCCTTTAGTACCGTTTTAAGGAAAGTATGAAATGCACTGTTAATAGATTTATTTTTACGGAAACCCATTTGTTCTTCCGCAAGTATATTATGTTTTTCTATATAGTTGTATAAATTGTTGTAGATGACTTTTTCAAACACTTTTGATAAGATAGGTATTAGAGATATAGGTCTATAACTATTCATATTTTCCCTATCCTCTTTTTTAAATATTGTTGTTTTGTTGTTGTTTTATTAGGGTAGTAATTAAAAAAAAATCACTTCCCACTTTACATATAGGGGGGCCTATATGTAAAGTGGCAAGTGATTTTTTTTTAATTTGTACCCTAACGTGTGATATATTGTTGGAAAGGTATTTTAAAAATGAATAGGGGTTTACGAAAATCATTCTTTGATAATGTCAATCATTTCGGAAATAATCGCTCCAGTTAAAAACAATGTGTGTGTCCCCTAACTTTTAACCATAAATTTAGAAAATATGAAAAAAATCTGAAAAGTAGAACTTTATAAGGGCTTTCTAGGAAAATTGTTTTGAACTTGAATGGAAACAGTTTTTGTACAAAAAAGACAAAAGGTTGTACAAAATAATTTCTGGAGTTGTAGTATAATCGTATATGCAAGCATTTTGAACACATATTGTGACGGACGGGAAACTACGGAACCCTACACTGAGCGTGGCCCGACACGCTCTTGGCCGGTTTTTTTTTAAATAATTATAGTACCTACATTGGTAAATCATCCATACGTAAACTACTACTTTGCATGGCCACTTGATCTACTGGTTAGTAGCCCTGACTGCTAAGTCGGAGGTCGTGAGTTCGATTCCCACCCAGACAAATGTTTGTGTGATAAGCACGATCATTTATTCTGTCTGATTTCAATTGGGATTGTGGGCATGCCCAAAGTGCCCACAACGGTGGAACCGCGCTTGCGTCGCGGCTGTCTATCTGTCTGTCTGTTAGCAATAAACTCAAAAAACCTACACTGATTTGTATGCTGTTTTCACCAATGGATAGAGTGGGTCTCGAGGAATCTTTTAGTATATTATGTATCAAGTTTTGTATACATTAGCAAAAATATAATGATATTTGTTGGAGGTAAAAAGCCGCGAGCAGCCAGTATTATACATATTTGAAATACGCTTATCAAGACCTTTCATCTGGTACCCAACACATCATTACATATATTTAGTTTTTAGTTCATTACGTTGGTCTTTTAGAGAAGCTTGTGGCTAAATTATAACAGCCGCAACGGTCGATCGAAGGTTAAGCTACGGTTGACGAGGTCGGTCCGTTGATGGGTGACCTTTTATTACATACCAAGACTCCTCCGTGCCTCGGAACGCACGTTAAGCCGTTGGTCCCGGCTGTCATTTGTAGATCTTTGACAGTCGTTACTTGTAGTCAGAAGCCCGAAAGTCTGACAACCAAGGGTTTAACCAAGGGGTATCATGTTACCCAGTTACTGGGTTGTGGAGGTGTGACAGGCAGTTGCTCCATGTAAAACACTGGTATTCAGCTGCATCCGGTTAAACTGGAAGCTGACCTCAACGATGTTGGGAAAAGGCTAGACAGATGATCATGATGACTTATGTCATCTGGAGTGCGCCAGCCAGCAGGAGGACAAGACGCTGCCAATGACACCTCAATTATCAAATTAGGATAAGGACTATAAAAGTTATGAGGGAATAGATGAACATACCTACATACAGACATCGCGACCAAAATCAAAGATAACCAACATTTTTTCGCTCAAGTCAGACAAAAACAACATCTTACTCGAGATTATTGGTGACTTGATCGTTGTAGAAGATGGAGAGTAGAGATAGAATGAGTCTTCTGTCCTTGTCGTCTGTCACCCTCCCGCCGTAGTTGCACTCTCCCGCGAGGTAGTTGAGGGCGTCGAACGGCGTCTCCGCATAGTCCGTCAGGAACATCTGATGATGAATTACTTGCATACAGGATGAAACGCATCTGGGTGATTTTTCGAGCGTCATTACCTTCGCCTAAATGTTAATGAAAGAAACATATTTTTAATGCAATACTTAAGCAATTCTCAGAATCTGCTAAAGTACCAGAATCTGGAAATGGCTGAAATATTCCATTAAATACATTATTTTTCCTTAACATTTAATGAAAGGTAGGTAATGACGGCGGTTAAGGTTTTTGAGATACACCCCCCTTATACAAACAATTAAAAAAAACTAATAAGTATGTATAAGCAAACTTTTATCTTTATACATATTATTGGTTTGTTATTAGTACACAGTCGTTAAGATTTTTCGCTTATCAAATACAAATATTTATTTTGAAGACAACTAGCTGCCCGGATAACTTTGTCCTTAGAAATTAATTTATTACTTTTATTTACATTCCACTACTTTATTAGATTGTCTACGTCCTATTCTCAGACTTACAAAATATACAGAATCGATCAAGCCCGTTTCGGAGGAGTTTTGTTACAAGTACCTACTTATTGTGACAAAAGAATTTTTTATATATTAAAAGAGATTTTGTATTTTATATTTTGATTTTTTTTATATCTTTCAGCTAACATACCTGCAGCTGCATGATGCAGATCCTGAGGTCGCTCTCGTTGAACTCGTACTGTATGTTCCAGCCGAGCGGGCCGAAGGCGCGTCGCTCTTGCACGATGGCGTGGAAGAAGCACAACGCGAACAGCAGGCGCCGCCAGTCCTCCGTGCGCGGGCACGAGATGTAGAACTCGGGGTCGCAGATAGGGTCCGAGATGTACGAGCGGAAGATGTTGTTCTTCAGGCCTTTGGGAGCTTCGTTTGTCATTTTCACTCCTGGATGGTAAAGTTAAGTTAAAGTAGGTACCAAAGTCAAGGCCAAATCGACCTATTACAATAGGCTAGATGATTAAATTTGAGTTTTTAGTCCCTCATCTAGATTATTAGAAAATATTACACATATATTTTCCTTTTTTCACGTAATCAATGTCAAAATGTTGCACGACGTCACGTATTCGTATAGTTTAAACTGAATTATGACGTCACAAGCTCCCTCTCCATAATTTTTGCGCTTAATCTAGGTAGTACTCCATGAATATCAAAAAGCAAATAAATACTTGTCTATTATTTTTTGTAATCAAACTGATCATATAAACCCTCGCCTTTTTCCCATAGGGGTAGGCAGAAATTACAGAGCGCCACATGCTACAATTCTTACATACTTCTTTTGCTTCGTTTACATTCATACATGTTGTCATACACACACGCCGGTTGCGAGTACTAGTCATTAAATAGAAAATCAAAATCGGTTGAACAGACTGTAAGAAAAAGTTTTCTTTGGATGTTAAAATGGGGTTCACACAATTATTTTTGTACGTTTGTCAACTTACCATTCTGCAACACTGTAACTGGAAATGACGTGCTGGGGTAACTAGTGAGCCAGCAGCGGAAGTTGTGGTGCGTGGATTGTGGGATGATGACCTCGGCGCAGATGCGCTCCAGCTCTCCCATCCATGACGTCATGACGTGGCAGTTCTGCAGCACCACCCAGCCGCCCGTCAGGGTCGCCGCGTTTATCATGTTTGCGGCTATCGGGCCCTGGGGACGATCGAATGGCATAAACATACATACCTCCATACATTTATACACTCTCGCCGATTTCCCATGGGAAAATATTATGTTAATAGTAAATAACTATTTTGGGTTTAAAGATTCTTTATTTATTCTAAAAGAACATACATTGTTCACTTAACGAATAAATACATAATTAGGGTAACATGTTGTCCAGTAGTTAACAGTTTTGTTACGTTAATGTAGGTAGGTATGATGTTGACATGTAGGTTTGAAAGACTATATAGCTTGATATTAAGGTAGGTATAGATCGTTAGGTCAATAATTTTGTGTTGTCAATGACGTACTGCTTGAGTTTAGTTTTGAATACGGTAAAAGAAGATGTGTTCCTGATATCTGCCATATACAAAAAATACCTGTTTTACAAAAAAAAACACTAGAAGGTGTAAAAACTAGCCTTAGAGGTGACTTTGATAGTTCTGTTGTAGTTTTTTATTGCCACTTATCCCTTTTTTAGTTTGAGTGTGTAGAAATCCGTGGATTTCCACGCACGGGAATCGAACCCGTAACTAATAGTAGTATGTTTGTATGCGGTAGCAATAAGCGTAGCGAAAGGCGAAAGAAAGAATGAAGCAAGGAAGATGAAATGAATGATATTATTGAATGACTTTTAAGAAATAGTTATATTATAGAATTACAATTACAAAATATTAGCACAGATAGCTATATATTAGTTTAAGCGCGGCGCGTGTAGGTCGGAAGCTAGTCCACCGATCACTGTGGCTCGCCGCTCGGTTCCCCCGCTGCGGTGCGCGGGTGCACGCCATCGCCTCTCCGTCCAAGGCCGTTGTCGCCTCGGCAGGAACAAATATCACGCGCGCGGTACATGCGCACGGCACGTGTAAGCGTAAACAAAGGATCGTATGATCTGCGTGTGTGGCCCAAGGTGCGAGAATAAGGCGGCGGTCTAAGTGTGAATATTATCGCGCCACAGTTCCCCCCTGCTAGACCATGACTATGGTCGATAAAAATTGGGGAATCTCACACGTCGTCCGCTTCTGGTCCTTCTCTCTTTGTCTTCCGTTTCTGAAGTAGTTACGATGTCTGGTGTAGGTGCTACCTCTGGTCTTTTTTCTTCTTCCCGAACCATGAATGCTGGTTTGAGTCTGTCAACAGAAACGTTAGTTGTCTTCCCTTTTACCTCTATTGTAAAATACTTCGGTTGTCTTTGTAGAACCTTGTATGGGCCAGCATAAGGTGGTTCCAGAGGCCCTCGGACGTAGTCACGGCGAAGAAATACGTGTGAAGTGGTATGCAGGTCTCCAGGAATGTAGAATGGGGAAGTTGTGTGCCATGATGTTGGTCTAGGAGTGAGTTTGACCATGTGTGCTCGGAGTCGCGTGGCATACTGTGTGACATCGGCCGCAGTGAACTGTTCTGTAGGAGATAAGAATTGACCAGGTAGTCGTAAAGATTCACCGTAGACTAGATCTGCAGGCGTTGCTTGGATATCTTCTTTCCATGCACTTCGCATGCCGAGTAGTACTAGCGGTAGGGCTTCTGTCCACTGTGATGTAGAATGGCACATAATGGCTGCTTTGAGCTGACGATGAAGTCGCTCAACGAGGCCGTTTGCAGCGGGGTGGTAGGCAGTGGTGCGGAAATGACGCGCACCGACCAAGGCAGTGAGGGCCTTGAACAGATGGCTCTCGAACTGGCGGCCCTGGTCTGTTGTCACTTGTGCGGGACAGCCAAATCTGGCTATCCAGCCAGACACCAAGGCGGCAGCGCAGGCCTCAGCGGTGATCTCCTTCAGTGGGTACGCCTCAGGCCACCGAGTAAATCGGTCGATGACAGTGAGGCAGTACCTGTAATCATAAGAAGGGTTAAGGGGCCCTATTATGTCGAGGTGAATATGGTAAAATCGGGATGATGGAGTTTGGAAGGAGGACAAAGGAGCAGTGGTATGACGGGTAATTTTGCTTGATTGGCATTTTAAACATTGCCTAGCCCACTCTCTACAGTCTTTTCGGATCCCTGGCCACACAAAGTTTTTCGATACCAGTCGCACTGTAGCAGAACATCCAGGGTGATGTATGTTGTGTTGAGAGTCAAAGACTTGCTTTCTTAGCTGTGGCGGTACGTATGGGCGAGGTGTTGTCGTGGAAGTGTCGCAAAAAATGGGTTGGCTACAGTTCAGCGTGGCAATCTTCTCCAGCTTAAGTGACGGGCTGTTTTGGATTAGGTCTTGCAGTTCTGAGTCTTCGCTCTGAAATCTTGCAAGGTCCTCGTAATTGATAGCTGCTGACACTTCCTCTACCCGTGACAAGGCGTCTGCGACGACGTTTTCTTTGCCTGGCAAGTATCTGATGTCTGTAGTGAACTGTGATATGTAATCCAGATACCTGAATTGTCGGGGCGGTAAGCTGTCCTTATTTGCTTTAAATGCGTACACCAGTGGCTTATGGTCGGTAAATATGGCAAATACTCTGGTTTCTACCATATGGCGAAAGTACTTTACAGCTTCATATGCCGCTAATAATTCGCGTTCGTACGGGCTGTATTTTTTTTGGGCAGGGCTTAGTTTGTGCGAATAGAAGGCTAAGGGTTGCCAGTCGTTACCTTTTCGCTGTTGAAGGACGGCGCCTACGGCGACGTCTGAGGCATCAGTCACGATTGCCAACTCAGCTGATGGATCTGGATGAGCCAGTAGAGCTGCGTTGCAAAGTGAAGTTTTGGTGTCTTCAAATGATTTTAAAAGCTCTGAAGTCATGACCACGGGATGGCTTCCTTTAATTGAAGGTCCAGCGAGGACACCATTCAATGGGGCTTGGAGTTTGGCTGCTTGAGGGATAAACCGGTGATAAAAGTTTACCATACCCAGAAATCTCCGTAGCTCCTTGACTGTCGTAGGGACTGGGTATTCCTGAATGGCCTGTATTTTAGTTTCTAGTGGCTTCGTACCTGCGGCTGACACATGATATCCTAGGAAAGTTACCTCTGAGCGTCCAATATTACATTTTGATGTGTTTACTACTATACCGTAGTCTTTCAGGCGTTGGAACAGTTCCCTCAGATGTTGTTTGTGCTGTTCAGGCGTTCGTGAATACACTAAAATGTCGTCAATGTACCCGTAGCAAAAGTCTAACCCAAGCAATACTTCGTCGATGAATCTTTGAAAAGTTTGCGCAGCGTTACGCAAACCAAAGGTCATATACATAAATTCATAAAGACCGAATGGAGTTGTTATGGCGGTCTTTGCAATGTCATCGGGGTTGATAGCAATTTGATTGTAGGCTTTTACAAGGTCTACAGTGGAGAAAGTGGTGCAACCTGCCAGCTGATAAGAAAAGTCGTGGATGTGGCGGATGGGGTACCTATCTGGTACTGTTCTGGCGTTTAGTGCTCTGTAGTCACCGCACGGTCTCCATCCGTCGTCTTTCTTCCTTACCAGGTGAAGTGGGGCTGACCAGGCACTCTCTGACCGTCTGGCCACACCGCTCGCGAGCATATCTTCAAACTCCTTCTTGGCTATTAAGGTACGAGCAGGATCCAGGCGTCGAGGCTTACATGATGCTGGTGGACCAGGCGTCGTCCTAATATAATGCATAGTGTTATGCTTACCGGGTAGGTGAGTTCCTGGAGGTCGCGTTATTTCTGGATACTCGCGTAGTATAGCATGGTAGTCCGTTTCTCCTACTACAGCCTTTACTGATGAGATGTCGTCCGAAGATCTGCAGTGTACTCCAGAAACTGATAGTGACGTTACATTGTCTATCAAGCGCTGGTTTCTGCAGTCAACAAGTAAGTTATAGAAGCTAAGAAAGTCAACTCCGATGATAGCTCGTGACACATCAGCTATCGTGAATCTCCAGGTGAAGTCTCTTCGAAGACCTAAGTTAAGTCGTAGCTGTATGGGTCCATATGTGTGGATGACAGTGTTATTTGCAGCTACTAAGTCGAACTTTGATTTTATTATTGGCGTCTTAACTGCCGACCGAGGGAAAACACACAAGTCAGAGCCGGTGTCAACTAAAAACTGGATTTTGGTTGAACGGTCGGTAATAAATAGACGGCCTGTTGATGTGGGACAGTCGTTAGCCGCTACTTGCGACTGCCCTTGGTGTTTTCCGACGTAAATGTGCAGGGCTGCTTACATTTGTTTGCCTTGTCACCATACGTGTAATGATAGTAGCAGTGTGGGTGATTAGGTGGTGGCTGTCGTGGTCTAGAGTTATTTGAGCGGTCATACCTTCTGTGCTGGTTCTGTGAGCGTGAGCGTGATCGTGAGTGTCGTCTGCTTTGGTTGTTCATCCTTGATGTCAGCAAAGATACCTGCTTTGTAAGCTCGCTTACTTGCTTGGCTAAGTCGGAAGTATCAGTACTGGTAGATGCTACTTGTGGAGATGACGGGGCTATTTCGTACACCCTGTCTGCGATTTCGGCTAGTTTTTCTACCTGTAACTCAGCAATCTGTGAAGCAATTACAGTTTGAATATTTTTCGGTAAGCGGCTTGTCCACACACTCTTAATAAAATCCGATGCTCCAGATGGACCTGCTAGGTTTTGCAGATGGCGAAGAAACTGCGAAGGTCGCCTATCGCCGAGCTCCTCGTGAACTAATAACTGCTGTATACGCTTTTCCTGTGATGCAGACAGACGATTAATAAGTTCAGACTTAAGTTTAATATATTTATCTGTCTCGGGAGGGTTTGTAATAATGTCCTTTACTTGCAGTGCATATTGAGTATCTAACTGCGTAGTGACGTAATAGAATTTACTTGTATCACTAGTAATTCTTGAGAGGACAAATTGGCCTTCTAACTGTGCAAACCACAAGGCTGGTTCTTCTGGACAAAATGTTGGGCAATGTACCCCCACTCTCGCTACTTCTCCCTGTTGCATCACTTTGCTTTGCTTAGATTCTGCGTCAGAAAATGTTTCCGTATTCGACATCCTTTTTTGTTCCAAAATAATAAAAAAATATCAAACGCTCACCCTTTTTCACTTGGACCACAGCTCAATCTCTGACGTATGTTAGCGAACTTTTTATTTACGTAAATCACCACTGTACTTGTTTCACTGCTTGTTCCTTCCGTATGCGCGGTAGTCGAGGGTCACCAATGTAGAAATCCGTGGATTTCCACGCACGGGAATCGAACCCGTAACTAATAGTAGTATGTTTGTATGCGGTAGCAATAAGCGTAGCGAAAGGCGAAAGAAAGAATGAAGCAAGGAAGATGAAATGAATGATATTATTGAATGACTTTTAAGAAATAGTTATATTATAGAATTACAATTACAAAATATTAGCACAGATAGCTATATATTAGTTTAAGCGCGGCGCGTGTAGGTCGGAAGCTAGTCCACCGATCACTGTGGCTCGCCGCTCGGTTCCCCCGCTGCGGTGCGCGGGTGCACGCCATCGCCTCTCCGTCCAAGGCCGTTGTCGCCTCGGCAGGAACAAATATCACGCGCGCGGTACATGCGCACGGCACGTGTAAGCGTAAACAAAGGATCGTATGATCTGCGTGTGTGGCCCAAGGTGCGAGAATAAGGCGGCGGTCTAAGTGTGAATATTATCGCGCCACAAGTGCTTACGCAAACTAAAAATGGGATAACTTAACTTTTTTAACTACTTACCTACTTTTTAACTTTTTCTTCCAATACGACAAATAAACATAAATTAACTGTAATGATATTTATTTCTGTGTCAATATTATCAAAATAAAACTAAATGGCGCCAGCACGAAAATGCTGCATTGTTAGACTCACATAACATATTCAGACACAATCTTAACTTAGTCTGGACTTAAAAAGAGACCATGACCCCTAAGTTTCTTTCGGCATTTCTTCTCAGGAAACAGTCACTTAGGAAATGATATTAAATTAAAAAAAGGACATGTAAAGTAGGTACCTATGTTGTTCGAGTTTTACGATACGATGCAATTATGCATTTTCGCTAAGTGTTCGAACACTTAGCGAAAATGCATAATTGCATCGTATGCAAGTATGCACATTCGCTCGTTCACCAAAACGTGAGCCAGTTCGCGATCGGATCTCATTAGAGACACCTCGTACTCAACCATTACCATTTACCATTACCTTTACCAAGTTACCATTGTCTTGTTTATAAGTGTATAAATGATTTAATATACAGCTATTTCACATACAATACGAGACTTTAACTACTACCATAAACCACATACTACCAATACGGAAAAGGAGTGCTGAGTCACCATAGCGCTAAGCACTACCTTTTTACATATGTGATAACCCAGATACTAACAAACAGTATGTAACATGTATCTGGGAAGATCAACTTTCAGAAATAAATATCATTTAATTTCATTTGTGCCGGGGGTCACGGAAACAGAAGATACTTTCGCAACCCCTGACTTGTGCCTGCCTCGCCATGACTGACCTGTCCCTGTCCCAGCGAAATAGTCTCGAAGCTGACCACCTTCTTCTCCGAGGCGTACTTGACCAGGCCGGACATGGGGTCGGAGCCGGGAGACAGGATGAAGATGAGCGGGGAGCAGCAGTTGCTGTCGTTGTACGACTTCTCCAGGTCGAAGGGGGGCGGCTCGATGTACGCCCGGCCCATCTCCGACACCACGTACGCTTGGACTAGAGGGATCAGCTTGTCGGGGCGGATACATCTGGGTACAAGTTATTTAGTTGTAGCTACATCTATCTCTCTACATACGAACTAAAACTAACGTGTCTTAGATATTGTTTATAGAAAGACTGGCAATTAGTGACCGATACTTAAACACGTGATTGTAATAATGATTTCTTTCAATAAACTTACCCAAAGAAACTTTTTTTTGTACACTTTAACTTAAAATACAAAAAACTTTATTACAAAAAAAACAACCGACTTCGTAAAAACAAGAAAACATACCGTCGAATTGAGAACCTCCTCCTTTTTTTAAAGTCGGTTAAAAAAATAACAAAAACGCTGTCTGAAATTCCCTCGCGCGCGCCTGTGATCTTTCACATTAGGCACGAATCGGCACGATCTATCAGCTGATAGTCTGACCTCGGGATGGGCAAAATCTACTAGTAGTAGAAGCGTCACACGCTACCCCGCCACCCCCACCGCTCCCGTTTTGCATTACTGACGTGATTGAATAAATTGAAAGTCAGTAAGTATAAAGTTTCTTTATGAAAGTTTTTCATATTCATGAGTACTTACTAATCACGCGTTTAAGTATCGGTCACTAATTACCAGTCACCCTATATACGCGAAAATTAATAAGCACCTGACTACCGGTGCCCACCAGGCACAACATTCTTCTAGTACGAGTATTCACCCTTTTCAATGGTGGATAAGGATAACTAACAGCCTAACACCAGCATTTTACTACCCCACTACAGGATCTTTTACAGGAAAGGCATTAATCACCCCACAATGATGTATAAATAATAAATAAATATTCCACAACTTTTCACACAACGCCATTTAGTCCCAAGTTAAGCTTGAGAGCTTGTGTTATGGGTACTAAACAGCTGATAATCATATTTATACATATATTTCTAAATGCATACATATTATAGATACCTAAATAACACCTAAACACAGAACAAATGATCATGCTCATCACACTAACATTTGTCCTGGGTGGGAATCGAACCCACGACCACGCATAGCAGTCAGGGTCACTAACTACTAGACCAACAGGCCAGTCAGAATATGTATGTATGGCATGGTGGATTAACGATATTAGACTAACATTCATTATAATTTCCAGGATTCCTCACTATGCTTTCCTTCGCTGAAGTCAGAGATTTTTAAGACAAAGTAAACATACATTTAAGTTGAAAAAGTCACATTGGTTCTTACGCGAATTAGAACGAACAACTGGTCACCTGAGGATGATGAGCTTGGCGATGCCCTCGACCTGGTCGAAGGGCGCCGGCACCGGATGCTCGTGCGGCGCGGAAAGGTCGTAGAACGCCTTCCACTCCTCGATGTTCTCCTCGAAGTGCTCGCGGAAACCTTTCAACCTATAGTAAAGTATGTATTATTATTGGCAAAAACAAAAAGGAATTTAATAGAGTCCATATAAAAAATACCTGCCCAGCCTGATTCTGTTCTACTTGCAGGTTAAATGCCCATAATGCCCTATTCGTCTCCAAAAATATAATCAGGGATTTAAATGGCGTGGAGTTCTAATCACAGATAATATTAAACCTAGGTGTGCTTACAGCACGAGTGGCTTTAAGAGTGGGCATCGGCTTAGGGCGCCGAAAACAAAACTGGTCGAAGTCAAACCATCACTTATTTTTTTGACAAAAGTTTTCAGGCTATCAAATAATCAGCTATTAGATTAGAAAAACGTTTAATTGATAATAATAATTCTGTAAAACAATCTTTTGTACACAAAGCGTTGTTTTTATTTATCGCGATATTAAAGTTACCCGCGCGTTTGAACGTACGCGTATATAAAATCCTGACAACAACCGTCGGGCAGTAGAACCCCACCAGACAACACACACCTGACCACTCCTAGCGAAACCGAGGTACCTTCACAATAAATCTTTTAACACCTTAAAAAAACATGGTATAATAATATGTGTAACAGTTAGGGCGTTAGCAGAGCAGCTCCTCGTCCCTGTATCAACTAATAGTTGAGGACACTGACTCGTTCAGTAAGCTGCAGCGCACGATCTCGGCCCAGGCCTTCTCCGTGAGCCAGCCGGGCGCCGGGTTCTCGTGCGGGTTGTCCAGCGCCACGCCGCCCGTCAGCAGGAACGTTAGCAGCTCCTCGTCCAACACTCCCTGTATCAAATAATAGTTGAGGACACTGACTCGTTCAGTAAGCTGCAGCGCACGATCTCGGCCCAGGCCTTCTCCGTGAGCCAGCCGGGCGCCGGGTTCTCGTGCGGGTTGTCCAGCGCCACGCCGCCCGTCAGCAGGAACGTTAGCAGCTCCTCGTCCAACACTCCCTGTATCAAAAGGACCTCATAAATACAAGGCAAGGACATCGAAGCACATCCGAACATTATGATTTCTCTATATAGTCCGGTCTATTTAGACCAAAAAATGAGAGTGAAGTTACATAAAGTCCCAACAAGCTGAATTTCAGTGAAATTGTTCAGAATATAATTATAAACCATGTCTAGAAGTTCCCCATCATTCCCCTGTAAGGAAAAAAAAATATTCAAGGTCAAAGGTCAAAAAATGAGTTTTTCGCGATTTTCAGCAAAACGGTAAGTTTTATCATAAAAGTACCTCAGACAAAAATTGTAGATCATAAAATTATCTATAAAAAATGTATCAATACTTTTTTTCTTACGAGCCACCGTTTCTGAGATATAACGATTCAAAAAGTTATAAAAGTTGTTATCGTCATAATATGCATGAGTACGCCAAGTATATACATCTAGAGTTGTAATATTTTATATAATATATATATGTATGTATTATATATTAAATGTTTAAATATTTTTCTGTTTGAAGTTATTACCAACGGCATCCGCTTTCTTCTTTCTATGTACGGAGCTCCTAAAAAAACTACCTGTTTAGATAAGCATCGATATTAATGTTTCGTTAAAAATACTAAAAATAAAAAACAAGCTCAATTAGCTTGTCTTCCTCCAACCTCAGTTGCTGCTCACCAACATCTTTTTCGAGTATATTACCAAGTTCAAGTGTGGCTTGGTTATCAGCTAGACCCTACAGACTGGGGTTGGAAGTTGGTCAACAATATATTAGAGCCAGTTCCAACTTTACTTCCACCTGCGCCGGAAAAACTGCTGAACACTATTTTTTGCAACTGCAAAAAGGGATGCAGTGCTAAATGTGGTTGCAAAAAAGTCGGACTGTCTTGTTCTTTGGCATGCAAAAATTGTCAAGGCCGGTCGTGCTCTAATATTGAATCACAAACAATGGAGGATTCGTTTGACTCCGACGAAGTATCATGCGATACATCGCTATTGACGCAATTTACTTGCATCCAAAATGAAGATGAAGAAGAAGCAGGAGAAGAAGAACAAGAAGAAGATCAAGAAGAAGAACAAGAATTTGAAACTTACGAATAAGACGAATAAACTTCAACACTTTTTTTTCATTTACATCGCTTTTATCTTTCCCAATCTTTGAAAATTTCCGTTATTTTGCAATAGTTTTACATTAAACAGGATCACAACTGACCCATGGAGTAGGCCTACTGGGGAAACCACGTTAAAAAAAACGTGCTAAGTACACTACCTCATAGGTGGCGTGGAAACGTGAGCATATTATGACGATAACGACTTTTATAACTTTTTGAATCGTTATATCTCAGAAACGGTGGCTCGTAAGAAAAAAAGTATTGATACATTTTTTATAGATAATTTTATGATCTACAATATTTGTCTGAGGTACTTTTATGATAAAACTTACCGTTTTGCTGAAAATCGCGAAAAACTCATTTTTTTGACCTTTGACCTTAAATATTTTTTTTTCCTTACAGGGGAATGATGGGGAACTTCTAGACATTGTTTATAATTATATTCTGAACAATTTCACTGAAATTCAGCTTGTTGGGACTTTATGTAACTTCGAATGTCTAAATGGACCGGACTAATAATAATATTAGAGATACAGTCATCAGGGTTCTGCCAAAATTCCGCCTTACGTAAGGCATGTTCCTAGTACTCGAAGGTATGTGGGTACTTATTTTAGCGCTACCCCGACGTGAAGTATAATTTCATGGCTCAACTATAGGAAGGTGTTATTTTTAACTTTTTAAATGTTTTACTTTTTGGCGGTGGGGGTTTTTAAAATTGTTATATTCATATTCTGACAACATGCCAACATGCATGGGAGAGGGAGAGGGAGGGGAGGGAGATAAAGGGGGAGGGGAGGGGGAGCGTGAGAGTTAGGGAGCGAGGGAGGGAGGGGGAGGGGGAGCGGGAGCGAGGTAAGGAGAGGTAGAGGGAGCGAGGGAGGGAGATAGGGAGGGGAAGGGAGATGAGTAGGGGGAGGGAGGGGAGATGAGTAGGGGGAGGGAGGGGAGATGAGGAGGGGAGGGCGGGGAAGAGGTAGAGGGAGCGAGGGTAAAAGAGGGGGAGGTAGAGGAGCGAAAGGGGAGGGAGGGGGAGGGAGGGAGAGAGGGGGAGAGAGAGAATATTGGGACCAAAAGACGCCCGGATGGAATGAGGTTCCTTTCTATTTATCTTGAAGGAATTTGTAAAATTCCTTCACTAATCAATCGAAGGGAACTTCGTTTCATCCGAGTGTCCCTTGACACCTCTTAAGTTTTTTTTTCATTTCTTTATTAAGGTCAGTCCACCTTAACCCCTATTATTTATATCTTATTTCTACTATTGAAAGTTATCTTTTTATCTCACCTTAGCTCTCAAGATGCCGAGTGTGAGAACGAGAGAGAAAATAAGCTTGTCCTTCTCGAACAGACTGCGGCACACGTTGTCGTAGATGCTCTTAGTGAAGAACGCGTTCAGTCCTGCAAGCCGCTCGTCCAGTATGTCGCTCTTAGCAGAGTTCAATATCGCTTGGTTGTACAGGTTTATAAACCTGCAAGTAGTTAAAAAGTTCTTCTTCTGGTTGACTTTCTATGATAGGAACCAACATGGAGTGCTTTGAACCTACATTAGATTTTATCGTTACTTAGATGATGAAGTAAGACAGCAAAACTACTAGCATCTGTCCGCAACTTTGTCTGCTTGTAGATCTTATTTACCATAAAACAAAGCCTATACCACTTATCGTTAATGAAGCATTCTGTTCCTGAAACAATTTTCGAAATCGGATGAGGGATTCCGGAGAATTTCCCATAAATACAAAGCTACTAACAAATTTAAGTATGTACACCATAAAAACTTTCAAATGATAACTTTAAAAGCAACATAAGGTGTTAAAGCGATTATAATTTTCCTAATTGAACAATAGAATAAACAAACTTTGACTTCGTCGAAAAACTGTCAAAGAAATTTAACACATTGGGATAGCTTGTTGTGCTAGTTTCTGTACTTGATAGAGAGGATTTGCAGGTAGTTCTAAAAATGTAAACCGTAAAGTTTTAATATCATGTTTCTCACAGTGACTATAAGTGAGTGAGACGTACTAACCAAACCAAAGAGTACTGGTACATGGGATCGATGTTGGCCAGGTCGGAGATGCAGAAGAACAGCACGGAGCTGTGCTGCGACACGGGCACGTACAGCAGGCGCGCCCGGTCGATCTCCGCCTCCGTCACGGCGGCCGCCGCCTGCTTCGCCTCTATCTCCAGCGACAGGATCTTGGACGACGACAGGATCACGTTCGCCGACTCGTCTTCGAGAATGTTGCCGGCGGATGATAGGACCTGGTGGGAGGAAGAATGGTTTCAATGGCAGGAGTATATGCCACCCCACCGGGCGAGGTTCTGCAATGCTGACCAAGCGCCGCCCGCCGTCGTCAACCGCACCACAACACCGGTCACAATAATATATAAGTTAAATAACATTGATTGCAAAAAGAAAATCACTTCTTGGAGCATGTCCCTAAGCTATGGTGAGGTTGAAAACCTTATTTAAAACACAAATTTCTTTTAATCCCATCCACAAAATGTGTGCGCAGGACTGACACTCACACATACACACTCACACATACACTCTCACACACACACACACACACACACACACAAAGGCACACACATGCACACACACACACACACACGCACACACACACGCACGTACGCACACACACTCATACAGACACACTCAAATAGGCTGTTAGTCACAATCAGTTGGTACTGCCCGTCAGTTCTGTTGTAGTTGAGAACTTGTATACGTTCAAAGTGCGCGGATCACTAATACCGTGATGTAGGATATCGGTCATTAGTTCGTATGTGGCGAGATAGCTGTGGCTACAGTAGTTACAATAGTAGATTATGATTCAGGCACCTCTAGAATCTGATCCTCTATTTCTTTGAGCGTCCTCTTGTTGTGTGCTCCCTCCACGATAAGCTGGTTCTTTTTCAGCTCCAGCTCGGGCCGGTCCTGCGCCACCACGATGCCCAGCAGCTGGTCCTCCAGCCCTTGCGGAGTGATCATGAAGTTCAGGAGGGTCACCTGGATCACCGCAAGCATGATTTGGAAAGTGGTTTTGAGTTGTGGGTTGTTCAGTCTTATTTAACGCAGCCTTAAGCCAAATATTTTTTTTTATTTTTTTGTTGTACTGTTTTTTTTTCTATTTAACATTGTGTGCTTAAGCCATATGTTAAATATATGCTAATTCTGTATTTTGTTTCTTTTATGCCTAGAACGTTTAAATACAGGCGCCAGCACATCAACCTACCCAGGACTGTCAAATTTCCCCAATCTTACCTAACCTAACCCAACTTTATAGCTAAAGCATAAGGTTCAAAATAGAACCTTATGCTTTAGCTATAAAGTTGAAAATTTATTAAAGAAATTTGACAGATTGTAGTAGGTTGATGTGCTGGCGTCTGTACGTTTTTCTGTTACCACAATGGTAAAACCTGGTCGCACGAATACAATTAAATTTTCAATACAATTTTCTAATGCAGATAGTTTATACAAGTTTTTTTTTTATTCGCGTTAGAAATACGATCCGGAAAACCATTCACTCATGTGCCACCAGTTTTGGTCTGCCCTTACTACGCTGCTTGAATACGTCCTGTAATATTTTTGTACACGTACTCGTATACATTAAAAAAAAATGTTTTCGTAAGTACCTTGACGGCCACTTCCGGCAAATAGTGCGGGTTACTGAGACGCGTGGTGATGTAGAACCGAAAGTTGTGGTTATACTCCAGGATGTTGTCTCCGAGTTTCAAGCAGTCCACACCGCCGGACCTGGACATACCGGATCAAACTAAATATTCACGTAAAATGTATAGACGTAAAGTTTGTGAGTTTATAACGTTGTAGGAAGAAATGGACCTGGATCTACTGAACCGATTTTGAAAATTCTTTTACCAATAGAAAGCCACATTCTTTGTGAGTGCCAAAGGCTATATTCTCGATGGAAAGGAATTAAAGAACTAGAACTGGATGGCGCTCTCCAGCACACGCGAGTAGTTCGCGTCCGACAGTTTGATAGCGGCTATGCAGATGCTGAACAGTCACCTGTACACGTTCCTCAGCAGCACAGGCTCCAGCAGCGCGTCCAGATGCTCGCGGATGTTCTCCATCATGACGGGCAGGCCCAGCTGGATGGCGCTCTCCAGCACACGCGAGTAGTTCGCGTCCGACAGTTTGATAGCGGCTATGCAGATGCTGAACAGTCACCTGTACACGTTCCTCAGCAGCACAGGCTCCAGCAGCGCGTCCAGATGCTCGCGGATGTTCTCCATCATGACGGGCAGGCCCAGCTGGATGGCGCTCTCCAGCACACGCGAGTAGTTCGCGTCCGACAGTTTGATAGCGGCTATGCAGATGCTGAACAGTCACCTGTACACGTTCCTCAGCAGCACAGGCTCCAGCAGCGCGTCCAGATGCTCGCGGATGTTCTCCATCATGACGGGCAGGCCCAGCTGGATGGCGCTCTCCAGCACACGCGAGTAGTTCGCGTCCGACAGTTTGATAGCGGCTATGCAGATGCTGAACAGTCACCTGTACACGTTCCTCAGCAGCACAGGCTCCAGCAGCGCGTCCAGATGCTCGCGGATGTTCTCCATCATGACGGGCAGGCCCAGCTGGATGGCGCTCTCCAGCACACGCGAGTAGTTCGCGTCCGACAGTTTGATCACTTTCAGATGGTTATCGCGCTCCATGTTCTTAATCCATTTGTTGGCTTGTTCTGGATTAGTGAAGAGGATATATTAGAGCTCTTACACACGAGTGGCATGTTGCTAAGGGCAGAGGTAACTGCAGCTGTCGAGACGCCTCGAGGGCAGCTGTTGACCCGTACACACACTATGAAGTATCTGAAGAGATTTTTTTTTTTCGCACATTTAAACATAATAACACAATGATATTATAAGTAAAAAGGAGTAGATAGGTTATAAACGCTCAGCAAGCGACACGTTAAAATATGGCTAACTAGCTACACTTGACCTCAGTATCGCGTCGCGCCGTCAACGGACGCGTGCGTGCGTAAGTGTGCCGTTTTTGAAGATTAAATGTTGTTTAGGTAACCTATCCAAACCTTTTTACCTATAATATTATTGTGATAGCCCGTTGAAAAGTTAAAAGCTTGTTTTGAATTACATATTTTTAATTATGATTATTTTTATTTTTATCATTTGTTGGCAAAGCTGCAATAGAATGACACACTGAAACTTTAGACTTAGCTACAGTTTACTACGGATATTTTTAATAGGGCCCCGTAATACCGTTGGCATCCTTCGGGCATGAAAGTTGGTGAAAAGATGGTGTTTTTCGGTAGCGCATAAAAATTTCATTGGTTTTGTCCTAATGTTAGCATAAAAGTGTAAAAAAATCGTGAACATCTATGTAGCCAAACTACCAGACACAATAGAAATTCAATTTTTCTCAGCTTACCGGTGACCGGCGCGGCGTGGCGTACAATATTAAAAAGTATATATGCCACTTCTAAGGCTGAACATTCATTTTATACAGTTGTAAGCAAAAGGAATATGTTGGAAATTAGACGGCCGACAAAAGAATCCCAACGCTGAGAGTTACGGGATCATGGGCTGAACTCAAGGTGTGGTTGGATGTGGGACGATGTCCCTGTTGGTCCTACGTACCTTGTGGATCGATCATGAGCGCCCACCTTCGGGCGCGCTCCACGATGATCCCGTTCTCGATGGAGTACGAGTCCACGGGCAGCCCCGCGATGTTCCACACGCGGATGACCACGGGCTCGCCCAGCGTCGCCGGCAGGGAGAACGACTCCGAGCACGGGATCTCTGCAGGACGGTACGGGTGTAATTAATGACCAATAGTATCTTTTTAAGTTTTTAGTACCGTTTTTACTTTTGATGTATCGTTCATCTCGGTTGCTGGATATTTTTTGTATGAGTGATTTCATGAAAAGGGACGGAAATGTGTTAAAGAAATCCGGGGAAGCGCGCGCTATTTGATTTGACCAATGAGCGAGCATGGTGGCGGAGAGACGTCTGCAAGATAGTGATATGGTTCTAAGATGGTGTCTACCATCACTAATACTTATTTGTAAACTACTTGAATTGTGCAAGGTGGTTATTTTGATTTGGTGAATAAACGAAGTTTTTTTTTTAACCCATATTGCGTGAGATTGGTCACGTCGTACTCTCATTATCTTTTACTAGCTTTTGCCCGCGGCTTCGCCCGCGTGGATTTCGAACTTCCGTCCCCTATGTTTTCCCTTTAAGGGTTGAATTTCCAAAAATCGTTTTTTAGTGGATACTTACTCTTCACTAAGAACACCCCTTCAAGTTTCATGTCTCTAATACCAGAGGTTTGGGCTGTGCGTTGATTTAGAAACGTAATAATTTTAGCATAATACTTCCGGATAGACAACTTTCAAAGTTGATCCTTCCGGTATTTAGGTATGCATAAAGATTTCTGGAACTACTGACCCAGGAAAGAGCGACGTACAACTGACCATGTGTAAAACAACTGAGACTTAGATCAACCTGCCTAGACGTATTGATTACAACTGTACCATGTTTGGTTAAAATCCCTATAATAGTTTTTGAACTATGCGTGCACATAGAGACAGACAGATAGACAAAACATTTACTGATTGCATTTTTGGCATCAGTATCGATCACCAATCATCCTCCAATATTAATTTTGAATATATATTCAATGTACAGAATTGACTTCTGTACAGTTTTATTTTAATTATTATTTATTATCTTAGTTAGTCATTCAATTTAGAATTTAGTGACTTTGTTTGCCATGGACACGCTAAGAAGAAGAAGATTATCTTAGAAGTGTGATAGTCCATTGAATTTTATGGCGAACTATATTGTATCTTAAGATAAAACATTATAGTATCTTAGCCGTGTGCAGCGCCCCTTGGTGAACTCCACTGCGGGTGACGTAACCTACGACAAACTTATTATTTGCGGTTGGTGCAGTTGGGGTTAGGGATCGAACCGCAAAATTAAGTTTGTTTTTTGTTGTATATACTTTTTCGGAATAAAAAGTACCCAAAGTTATGCCCAGGATATTATAGAATAAGTACATCGAACCGGTAGTTTTTGCGTGATACCTGAACATACAGACAGACAGACAGACATACAGACAAAAATTTTTGGGTTCGGTTTCGGTCTAGTAACACCCCCCGCTATTTTTTTTATATTTTCAATGTACAGAAATTTTACTTCTACAGATTTTTTATTATTAGTATAGATTTCTCGAGAGGCCCTGCTCATTTTCAGGGGCAGATTCTTCCGTACGGCGTACTCGCTCGAGCGGCTCTTGTCTGTGATGTCTGCCGGGACAGTTGAGATTTCCTTATAAGCATGCTCACAACAAACTACGCACAGACTTGAAAACAATTATCACGTACAACGAAATTACAATATTTTCGATTCTGAGGTATCTATCAACAACAACAACCATACGAACGAAACAACCGAACCAATAAGCAACTGACATGTAATATTAGAATTCTAACTCTTACGACAACGGAGTCTTAACACCGCGATTCAGAAAAATGACGTAATTACAGAACGCCATCATGTAATATTAGAATTCTAACTCTTACGACAACGGAGTCTTAACACCGCGATTCAGAAAAATGACGTAATTACAGAACGCCATCTATGGGCAAATAGGTAAAACGTCTGCACAATGAAACTTATGCTAGGGGCATTTTGCGTTTTAGTAATTTTATATCATCTCCGAAACTGTATGACCAATTGATATACTGTAAATGGCAAATCTTATCTGTATGATGTTCTTGTGATACTGAAATAATTTATTGTCTAATGAATTAATATTTTGTTGCTCAAATAATCAACCAAACGTAAGTATGCCGAAAAAAAATTTTTTTAATGCAATAAATGAAGTATAAAAGATAAAACATAAAAGATAGAGATATGGTATCGCGGACTGTTTTGTAGAAATAATTAAGACGGTCCAGGTAGCCATACATTGTTTTTAATTTTAAGCAACTGTTTAGGCAGCGCACGCAAATGATTCTGTTTTATGGGGTATTTTTTTCCGACTTGCTAGACAAAAGTTGTGATAGCTCGGTTAATATATATGTTATAGAAACAATTTATAGCCTATAGCACTCAGGAATAATGTAGCTTTCAGCAAGTTAAAAAATTTTTAGAATTGGATTATGAGTTCCAGAGATTACCCCCTACATACAAACTTACAAACTTACAAACTTACAAATTTTACCTCTTTATAATATTAGTATAGATTCGGATGTGCATTGTGTTCCTTTTCATTACTGTAAACTCCCGGTACTCCACAAGGTTATTGTCTTATTTGGCCGTTTTCCTATCTTTTAATTTTACCCACTGCTAAGCGTCCTAAGAAGGAGTGTTGATGAGCTTACCCAGGTTTCTGGCCCGCCTGTTCCATACTTGTATGATTTCTCGCCGGTAATTGACGGTGTAGGGGCCCAGGTAGGCGATACAGCCGGCCGACAAAAGCACGTCACCTGCAAATAACAACGTGGTTTAAAACATTTTATATTAATATGATTCCCCCAAACTGATTTTTTTTGTAGGTTATTTCATTTCATACATAAACTCACGTCTTTTTCCCATGTGATAGGCAGAACATACATTATCAGTAAATAAATGATTTCTTTCTTTCTTTCTTTCTTTCCTACTTCTTTTGCTTCGTTTACGTTTTTTTCTGTTGTTATGAGCTGTTAAGGTAATATACGTAGTCGCTCTATTAAAAAATCTAGTATTCAGCTGTATCCCATATAGGTAGTTAGGAAAATGCTACAGGCAAATGAGGAATATTCAGAACCCTCACCAATAATGTTGGACAGCAGCTTCTGCAGCTGCAGCGCGAGTTCCGTCCACCTCGCCTTCTCGCCGCCCAGACCTCCGATGAGCTGCTCGGCGCGAGCCAGCTTCGTGGAGCACAGGTCTATCTCATCTTCTAGACCTTTCTTCTTGCGGGTCATCTCGGCAAACTCATCGTTGAGAGTCTGATAAAAGAGATTAGGTAGTTTAAATGTAATAATTAATGATACCTACGGGCATTGCCACAAGTTTTCCATTCCTAAGAGATACTTCTCGACGGCATGTGAAGCCAAGTTAGCTAACTAGGTAAGTTGCTAACCACCGTATAAGAAGAATCCGTAACTTCTTTATTTGCAAGTATATAGGTAGCTGAGTTAATTAAGTAATTAAAATCTACGAGCTTCATTATATTCGGCATTATAGCCGTACAGACAAACATAAGCAAAACTTTTGAAAATAGTATGGCCTAATTCTTCTTCCTCTTATCGTGTGGTTAGTAACTAACCTGGTGTCAGAGTTTTAATGCCGCCCATGGGCCTCTGACTTGGCATCACATGCCGTCGAGAAATATCTCTCAGGCATGCCGGTTTCCTCACGATGTTTTCCTTCACCGTTTTTGAAGCAAGTGATAATTATACAATGCGCACATGAATTCGAAACCTAAGAGATGCGTGCCTTGGGTTCGAACTCGAGACCTATGATTTGGCAATCCGCCGGTCACACCACCAGGCTATCACTGCTACTAGCCTAATTTTTGAAGAATATTTAACATATGACTGCTGTTTAATTGTTTCTTTTATTGATTTCACATCTTTCAGTACCTATTCAACATTTTTACAACAATTATTTTTAATAATAATATATTTTTAATAATTTGCTATCTGTTATAATTAATATGTAAATGACCTGTAAGAATCCCTTATCAATAAACTGACTATGACTATGGCCCCTATGGGCGAGTGATACAGCTAGTGTTATTACATATAGAAAAAAAAGAGAAAGAGTATTCTACTCTATAGCTACGTACCTGTAACTTGTCGAGTACTCCCTGCAGCTGCGCCCGCTTGGCGTTGAGCGTGTTCATCTGCGCCTGCAGCTCCGACTCCGCTTCGAACAACGCGGCTTTCTTAGGAGCTACCACCTGTAAATAATATCACGAACTCTTGATTCTTGAAATAATGGCAGGAAGTGAGCCTAGCTTAAAATAGTCTAAGTAACTGCATTTAGTTAGAATGGAAACCGACTTCAATACAGGGATGGATGCACGAAGATTTTATTAGTATGCCAGAAGTACAGGCTGTGAGCAGAATTTACGGCAGTGTTATTAAAACAAAAAAAAAATACTGATTTTCTATATTTTATCTGTAATTTAGTTACTTTAATTGGTTAAACCGTTGTAATTAACATAAATACATAGTAGTAAGTTTTAGTATAAGTATAATTCAAATTGTTATAAATTACATATTTTTTACAATACAATTGCATTAGCCTACAACGCCTATAATAATAATATATAATAATAATACACCCACGTTTCTTCCGATTTGTTTAAGTTTTGTTTAAAGTTTAATAGGGGGCGAGCCTATAGCCAACATTCGGGCACAGATTCAGATTTCGGGCTGCTACTAAAAAAATCCAGATAAAAAAACTCAATAATACTTTGCCAGATCCGGGGATCGAACCCGGGACCTCATTATCAGCAGTAGGGCCTACGACCACTAGACCAAGAAGGCGATAGAAAATAATGGTTGAAAATAATAAGAAACACATTTTTTTTTTTGTAATTTATTTTTTATCGCTAAAATGTAAAGTAAGTAAGTAAGTAAGTAAGTAAGTAAGTAAATTTTATTTGTTTAAACATGGTATACATTGCATGCAAGATAGTGACAATATTTAAAATAGTTCTAACATGTTTAGCCGCATTTCGTGGCGTACAAATTGGTAGGACGAGATGGTGCATAAACCGTGATAATATTCATCATAATCCATTAATCATAGGTACCATAACAATTCATTAAGCATAATTTTTAGCTACAATTCCATGTCAAATTAGTTAATAAAAACAGAATAAATTATTCAATTAAGTATGAGTCATGTCCATAAAATTTCAATTCTAAATAACATTAAAAATTAAATTGTAAACAATAACATGTCAAAAAGCAAAAACATTGTCATTTTAAAAAGGAGTAAAATTGTCCTCTTCCATAAACTCTGCTATACTGTAATACGCCCTTTCAGTTAGCAAACTCTTCAATTTACATTTAAGACCAGATATATTTAAAGTTTTCCACGATTTGGGCAGTTTATTAAAAATGGTCGGAGCCATGCAAAAGATGCTCTTACGCATAAGAGTTGTTTTAGCGCCGGGAACACGAAGTTTGAAATTATCACGCCTATTTCTAGGGAAAGCATCTGATAAACGCGTGAATAAATGAAAATTGGATTTAATGAACATTACTGTTTCCATGATATATAATGAGGGCAATGTCAATATCTTACGTTCTATAAAATAAGATTTACAGCTGTCCGTTGTTTGCAGTCTGAACATCGATCTAATGCATCTTTTCTGTGCCCGAAACGCTATTTCGTTGTCCGTGCTATTCCCCCAAAAGATGACTCCATATCGAAGAATGGATTCGGCTAATCCATAGTAAGCAGTAATTAGCGTATCTATGTTAAGAACCACAGAAAGCTGTTTAAGAGCGTACGCTACACTACTAATTTTTTTACTAACTCCCTCAATATGAGATTTCCAATTTAATTTAGAATCTATAAGTATTCCCAAAAATTTGGTTGTATCAGCTTCAATGATATTTAAATTATTAAATTGAATATTAATGTGGTTGGTTGTTTGTGTACGTTGCTTAAAGTGTATAATATTAGTCTTTTTTAAATTAATTATTAAATTATTGTTATTTAACCAATTTATAATAGATAATAGTGAATTATTAATGTCATGTTCATATGTGTTTATGTCATTACAAGCTATTGTCAAAGTGCAATCGTCAGCAAAAAGTGTCATCGGATGTTCAGTTACTTTAGGCAAGTCGTTTATGTACAAAGTGAATAAAGAGGGTCCCAATACACTGCCTTGAGGAACTCCATACCTAACTTCCCGTTCCTCTGATCTTAAAGTTTCTTCACGTTTACTTTTTTTATTTATTCTGCTGATTTCTGTAACTTGTTTACGGCTACTAAGATATGATTTAATTAATTCTAAGACGTTGCCTCTAACACCGTAGGCTTCAAGTTTATCTGCCAGGGAATCATAATGGACGCAATCAAAGGCTTGTGTCATGTCGCAGAATATAGCACAGACCGGTGTTTTCTTATCGACATTTAGCATGACATTTTGCAAAAACTCAAAAATAGCCAAATTTATACTTTTATTTTTCCGAAATCCCTTTTGTTCGTCACTTAATATATTATTTTTTTCTAAATAGGTATTAATTTCACCATTTACATATTTTTCGAACACCTTAGATATAACTGGTATGAGCGCGATCGGTCTGTAATTTACCATTAATTCATGACTATCTTTCTTATATAGCGGTTTCACTATAGACTTCTTTAATGCATCAGGAAATACGCCTGCACTTATGCAAAGATTAATAATGAAGCACAAATGAGTACATATTTCAAATGCAGCTGCTTTCAATATTTTTGTGGCAATACCATCGTACCCAACGCTGTTCGTGTTTTTTAATTTCATAATAATAGTAAGTATATCATAGGGCGTTGCCGGAGCCATGAACATAGAATGTGCTCTGCTAATAATTAATGACGTTGAGTTAGTTCCCGCGTTAATTGTTGGTTGTAATTTGTCTATAAAATAATTATTAAATGTATTGGCAATGTCTTTTGGGTGCGTGACGTCTTTATTTTCAAATTAGATACAAGAAATTGAGTTTTTTGGGGCATTGTTTTTACTCTTACTAATTATTTGCCACGTAGTCTTGGACTTGTTATTAGAGGTTTTGATATTGTAAAAAAAAAATGAGCATTTTTAGTGTGTCACTTAAGATGCCCTGTAAATAATTCTGTCAGTGTCTGTACTCACATTATGTGGGAACCACAAAATAATTAAATTTTGTATATTTTATGTGTTATTTTGTTACTTTAATTGGTTAAACCGTTGTGCTTAAATAAAACTTGAGAGGTGTCAAGGGACACCCGGATGGAACGAAGTTCCCTTCGATTGATTAGTGAACTATTCAATCTTCTCTCTCCCCCTCCCCCTCCATCTTCCTCCTCCCGTTCCCCTCCCTCCTCCTCTCCCTCCCTCCCTCCCCAACCCCTTCCCATATCCCCCTCCCCCTCTCCCTCCCCCTCTCCCTCCCCCTCTCCCGCACCCTCTTCCTCTCCCTCCCTCTCCCTCTCCCTGCGAAAATGCGACGCCGCACAGCTTACAATAGCTTACTATAGCAAAAAGTGTCGTGACAACTTTTCGTAAGAATTTTTTCCGTCTAGCCCCCTTTCACAACGCGCGATAAGGAACTTCGTTCCAAAAAATAATAGTGGTTGGGAATAAGCTACTCAGATGATGATCAATCAATCAATGGATGAGTCACCTTGATGACCCGGTCGTACACGTCCATGGCGCGCACCCAGCGACACAGCCCCTCGCACGCGGACGACACCTTCGCGATCACGGCCGGGTCGAACTCGCGGTCCGGGATGAACCTGTACACAACGAGATAATGAAATGATACATACACCTTATTGGTGAGGTTCTTCAGAAAGGTCAGGTGCGTAGTACTCGCAACCGGCGTGTGTGTATGACAACATGTATGAATGTAAACGAAGCAAAAGAAGTATGTAAGAATCGCAGCATATGGCGCTCTGTAGTTTCTGCCTACCCCCATGGGAAAAAGGCGTGAGTTTATGTATGTATGTATGTATGAAATGATATTTATTTCTGTAAGTAGATCTTGCCAGATTCCATTTCCAAAGTGACTAATCCTTGATAAGAGATGCCGAAAGAAACTCAGGGGTCATGGTCTCTTTTAAAGTCCATACATAAGATTGTATTAATTTATTAAGCGAGTCTCACGATGCAGGGCAAAGTCTGGAAAGGCCTTTTGAAGAAAGAATCAATTCAGCTTTGAGTTGACCTGTCCCGACAGACGGCATGCATGCTTCAGACATCGTGTAGCTCAAACCTATTTCAAAGAGCTCGACCGACGACCGACACGACGCTATCTGCCGGTCATTAACCCACAACAGTGCTTAATTACATACATACAAACATACATGAACTTTTTGCCCATGGAAGTAGGCACAAACTATAGAGCGCCTTCTGATACGATTCTATATTTATTCAGTGTTTATTTGGATATTAAAACAAATCATACATTTCTATGGCATAACTTACTTGTCTCTAATTTTCTTGATTGTCGCGGGAGGTATTTTGTCCTTGTCGTAGTTCTTTAAGCTCTCGAGAAACTTCATGTCGCCGAGCATCTTCTGCGACGGCCCCCAGTAGTCCTCGAAGGCTTTACCTGGGAATTTAGAGTTAGAAATTGAACAGTTGTCATTTTTGCTACATTGGTAACCACCCACCGCTGCAACTCCCGAAAGCCAGAATCAAAAGAGACTTTGTTTTTTTTAACCGACTTCAAAAAAAGGAGGAGGTTCTCAGTTCGGAAGTATTTTATAACATAAAATAACTCCAGTTTCGGAAGTCGGTGGCCAATAATTTACGAAACAAAACCACCAAAGCCACAGACTTCCGAAACTGGAGTTATTTTGCACCTGTTAGTGTTTTTTTAAGAAGTCGGTTGTTTTTTTGTACTATACTTATTTACATTTTTGCTGTTCAAGTTTTACTACTGGCATGTTATACACACTTTACTGTATTCGAATAATTCGTGTTTAATTCTGAGGGCGATATTAACCTCCAAATTAATCAGAAACGTGACAATTTTGGGAACTACTTATTTTCTTGTAATTTTTTGTACAAACGCCAACACATCAAGCTACCCCTATTCTATTTGTTATAAAGTTGAAAAACTATCAAATTAATTTGACACATTGGGGTAGCTTGATGTGCTGGCCTCTGTACTTTAATTGGACGCAAAGACTTATAAACAAATTGGCGGCGGGTCGGATACTATGCCAGTTTCCGTAGTAAAATACTTTGGCTATTATTAAATTTTTCTGCACTTCTTTCTTATTCCAGATATGCAGTCGATCCATTTATATATTTTTGTTTTATCCAGTTTTTTTTTGTTTTTTGTACTACAAGTACATTTCTACCTAACCTTTCGGGGATAAAGTTCTTAAACCATAATAGCCTATATTATGGTTTAAGAACAGTTTTTCGTTTTTCCAAATTATTTACTTTTTCCAGTTTTTTAGAAAAGAAAGGTTAAAGTTTAAGCATACCCTCTCAAACAAATAAACATTGTTTCCATATGGGTCTATAAATAGTGGAGTTCTAAAGTATCTTAAAAAGTAAGAAAAAATTACATCCAAATTAAAACTTTTTTTAGTAAGTGGTTTATAAACACTGGTATTCAGCTGCATCTGGCCCCACCATAGTCGGCGAAGGGCTCGGAGGATGACTATAACCATGTACTTACCACTAGCATCAATTTTCCGATCCCCCTTGATCCCCTTCATGACACAAACAGCTTCCATCACAAGCTTGACCCCAGCCGGCGGGTTCTTCATAGACTTGACAAGAGTAATGTCAGCGGGTTTCAGCGTGTTCAGCGCATTTAACGCTGCTTCCAGTGCCGGCACCGCTTCAGCCAGATCCGACTCGCAGTCGTCTTTGATCGCTTGAGCTGCTGCAGCAGCTTCATTAGCGAGGGCCTCGTCAGCGCCCACTATCTGAGAGGAAGATGTTGGTGAACAGTTACTACGTATTATGACTTCCAAGCAATTTGAGTCTAAATTCCAAACTAAAGTTAAACCAAATCTTAACTCTTCAAGCGGCAATAGCCCAATGACTATGGCGTCGGACTGGCGATCTTGAGGTCGTGAGTTCGATCCCCACCCATAGCACTACTGACGTGAACCCACTTGAGACACAAGCATATTTAGCTTATTAGGAGGGGTTAATAAGACTAATAGTTGTCCAGCATAAAGCAGACACACCCGGGAACTCCGCGTCACGGAGATGAAGATGCTTAGGTGGATGAGCGGCGTAACGCGATCCGATCGCATACGCAACTCATTCATCCGGGGTAGTCTTGGTGTCCGCGACGTGGGAGAAAAACTGCAAGAGTGTCGTCTCCGATGGTATGGACACATCATGCGCCGCCCTATCGAGTACGTTGGTCGGAGATGCATGTGTATGGCTGTCCTTGGGGCTAGGCCCCGTGGTCGCCCTCGCAAACACTGGCTGGACGTCGACATGAGAGCCAATGGCCTGACTGAAAAGGATGTTGAAGATCGGGCAAAGTGGAAGAAGCTCTGTCGGAAGGCGGACCCTGGCAATAGCCGGGATTAACGCCAGGTGGAAGAAGAGTAATACGCATTATGTGCAACCCACATTGCTTGTTTTTTAAAAAAAGATTCGGTAGGTAAAGTAAAGTAACTGGGTTGTAAAGCTTAGAAAAGCAGTCGCTTCATGACAAATATTGGTATTGAGCTACATCGAGTTATACTGGAAGCCCCAATAATGTTAGTAAAAGGCTAGGTTACCTCTTTCTGCTTCTCAACCACGACAGTGTCCTGCTCGATCTTGATCATGAGTTTCTCGGTCTTGTCAGAGGTCTCCACAAGCTGAGGCTGTAAGTCTCTCAAGTTCTGCTGCATCACGGCCACTTGGCCTGCAGCGAAGTCCAGCTGTTCTAGACCCGTCTCATATCTGGGAAGGTCCATAATAATAATAAATAAATAATAAATATTCTACAACTTTCACATATCGCCATGTACTAGTCAAATGATGAACATATATTTCTCAATACATACATAATAAAGATAAATTAAAAAAACGCCCAGACACAGAACAAATTATCGTGCTCATCACACAAACGTTTGTTTTGCGTGGGAGTCTACCCACGACCTCCGGCATAGCAGTCAGGACCACTAACTACTAGACCAACAGGCCAGTCATTAATAAAAGCTTGATAGAAAGGAAGTGGGTGTCTCCAGTGCAGGTACAGACGGCAGCACATCAAGTTACTTCAATGTGTCAAATTTTCCCAATTGAATATGAGCCTTATTCTTTTTGATAAAAAGTTAAAAAACGATCAAACAAATTTGACACATTGGGGTAACTTGACGTGCACGGTGACGTGACGGTGGCGTCTGTACATATCCTCTGGTCTGCTAGCTAGGTTTAGAGTAACTTCTAATAATTATGACTTTGCTCGGACTGAGTTTAGGAGGTGAAGTTTTCGTAAAAAAATGTTGGCGTAATCATTATGAACAAAACTGTAGCGCGTAGGCATATTATACATCTTTACTCTTTGGCATTGTATGACGTAGCTCGTAAGTTAGATTTAAGTCCTCTCTACCTCTGTATACAACCAGTCGTTCAGTACACCTTCAACTGAGAACACGCCTTTCATTTGCCCAACCTTCTGATACACACGCACACATAACTACTATCACCAAATAGGGCAAAGTGGTGACACCCGTACGTGTCCGCGCGCGTATCGAGTTCCAAGTTTTCGTAACCAAGAGACCGTAGCTCTACCGCGCGTAAATATGAACGACCCGCGTTACCAGGCCACAGCTCTCCAACAACCAGCAGCCATGTCAACCCCGGAGCAGCCACAACCACAACAAATGACGGCAGTTTCCATCACACCGAGGATACCAGACTTTTGGCGAGACCGACCAAGGCTCTGGTTTCACCAATTCAACGCCATCGTGGATCCCCAAAAGGCAAGTGACCTGCACAAAAGTCAACTTTTAATAGCTAGGCTGAAACCTGACGAATTACCTGATATAAGTGACATTCTTGAAAACATGCCTGAGAACAATAAATTCGAAACTCTTAAAAATAGGTTAATTTCGGTTTACGAAGAGTCGGAAACAAAACAAATGAACCAACTCTTAAACGAAATCGAACTCGGAGACCAAAAGCCTTCACAATTATTACGGCGTATGCGAGATTTAGGGAAAAATAGAGTGCCAGACGAGACTCTAAAATTACTGTGGTCAGGTCGTCTTCCACACTCAATTAGGGCAGTCATAACCGCATGCGACACTGGCGAGGTAAAACTCGACAGTTTGGCTAAAATTGCAGATAAAATCCTGGAAAATACCAGGCCATCTGAAATAGCCCCTGTTACTAAAACAACTCCGAGTGCAGATCAAACAATTCCCGAAACCATTGTCAGCGAACTAAAACAAATGAAACTAGAAATCTCGGAATTACGTAATAAACTAAACGGTTCCAATAATCATCAAAACCGTGAGTCGCGAAGTCGAGATCGTTATAACCGTGGCACATCCCGGACACGCTCTAAAAGTCGCGAAAACACTCAAAAAAATAGGGAAAATTACCTAAGACAAAAAGCGAAACCAGGTGATGCGGATTACTTGTGTTTCTATCACTTCACTTATGATACCCAAGCGCGTAAATGCGGCGACACAATAAACTGCAACAAAAAGAACCCGGAAAACTAATCCAGACACCGGGTCAAATACACAATGTCGCCGGTGTCAGCAATTCCTATCGTTTGTGTGTTACAGATATTAAAACTGGTGCACGATTTCTCATCGACACTGGTGCTGATGTGTCGGTTTTAGCCGGTAAAAGGCAAAACGCTTCCACATCAGATTACACATTATATGCAGCCAATGGCACAAAAATTAAAACATACGGCGAAAAAACCATCACGGTTAACTTAGGTTTACGTCGCCCATTCCAATGGAAGTTCATATTAGCCGATGTCCAACGTTCAATTATAGGGGCTGACTTCCTTGCTGCTAACAAACTAATAGTAGATTTACATGGTAGGAAACTAATAGACAAACTCACTTCAATATCACGCGCCACAAACATTACAAATTGCCAATCGAGTATTCGATCAATCGATGTAAACGACGAATACCATCTCATATTGCAAAAATTTCCCGACATCACCAAATTGGAAAACTTTAAAATACATCCTAAACATAATGTACAACACCACATTTACACTACTGGACCACCGGTTCATGAAAAGGTACGACCGCTTAATCCGGAGAAATACAAAGTAGCCAAAGCAGAATTCGAGAGGATGATGCAATTAGGTATTTGTAGACCTTCGAATAGCCCTTGGGCTAACCCACTTGTATGTGTTACTAAAAAAAACGGTGAAATAAGACCATGCGGAGATTATCGTAGACTTAACGCACAAACTACTCCCGACCGTTACCCATTACCAAGACTACTTGATTTCACGTACGTACTCAAAGGGAAATCTATATTTTCAAAAATTGACGTGCGAAAAGCCTACCATAATATACCGATGGCTCCCGAAGACATTCCAAAAACCGCAGTCATAACTCCATTCGGGTTATTCGAATTTACAAGAATGAACTTCGGGTTACGCAACGCAGCGCAAGATTTCCAAAGGCTAGTTAATAATGCACTAAAAAGTCTAGACTTCGCATTTCCTTATCTTGATGACGTAATTATAGCGTCGGAATCAAAAGAAATGCATGTAAAACATTTAGAGGTAGTTTTAGAACGTTTAAACAATTACGGTTTAACAATCAACACAGATAAATGTGAATTTGGTAAATCAGAATTAAACTTCCTTGGTTACCACATCAACTCAAAGGGTATAAAACCAAGTGCAAACAAAACGCAACTCATAAATGACTATCCACAACCCAAAACAATCGAGGAACTCCGTCGTTTCCTCGGAATGATGAATTTCTACAGACTAAACATTCCAAAAGCCGCAGAAATTCAAGCACCACTAAACGCGTATTTACATAATTCCAAAAAACGCGACAAAACCGTAATTACATGGACCGAAAGTGCATTAGAAGCATTCAGTCGATGTAAACAAAGTATCCATAATACAGTCACGTTATCACATCCCGACGCAACTGTGCCACTAGTGTTGATGACAGATGCTTCCGGTACTTGCGTAGGTGCAGCTTTAAATCAGAGAGTTAGTGGTAAATTAGAACCTCTAGGATTTTACTCAAAGAAACTCACCGACACCCAAACAAGATACAGTACTTATGATAGGGAACTTTTAGCAATGTACATGGCAATAAAACACTTCCGCCATTTGGTAGAAGGCAGAAAGCTGACAGTCCTAACAGACCACAAGCCATTAACTTTCGCCCTATCTAAAAAGGTGTCGCCTTCAGACTCACCTAGGCGATTAAGACAGCTAGATTTTATTTCTCAATTTTGTGATAACATCATGTACGTAGAAGGTGACAAAAATACAGTCGCCGACGCATTATCCCGAATCGATGAGATTATCGTGCCACCATTATTTGATTATCAAAAGTTATCCGAACTACAAAAATGCGATTCAGAATTAGAAAATCTACGCAAACACGATAAACTCCAATTTAAATTAATCACAATGCCAGATTCGGAGATAAAGATAGCCTGCGAAACATCAACAAATAACATACGTCCTTATCTACCTAAACAGTTCCGGGAACTCGCCATCAAAACCTTACACAATGTGAGTCATCCCGGCGTCGCAGCTACCCAACGCTTAGTTAAGTCAAGGTATTTTTGGAGCAGCATGAATACCGACATAAAAAATTACGTCAAAACGTGTATTCCCTGTCAAAAATGTAAAATCCAACGCCACACAGTAACACCGATAGGCGAATTTGACAACACAGGAAATCGTTTTGAACACGTACACATCGATATAATAGGGCCACTGCCACCGGCAGAGGATTTTAAATATTGCGTTACCATCATCGACAGGGTGACGAAATGGCCAGAAGTTATACCCGTTAAAGAGATAACAGCTGAAACGGTTGCTAAGGCGTTCGTAGAGCACTGGATTGCTCGTTTCGGTTGTCCAATACGTATAACCTCAGATCAAGGTCGTCAATTCGAATCAGACTTATTCCGGCAGTTATTAAAAAGACTCGGCATCGAACGAGTTCGTACAACCGCATACAACCCAAAGGCGAACGGCATGATCGAAAGACTGCACCGTACCCTAAAAGCTGCTATTATGGCAAAGTGTTCAAATAGCACACAATGGTTACGGGAATTACCTCTAGTACTTCTAGGGTTGCGCTCGGCAGTTAAATTAGATCTGGGATACAGTCCATCACAATTTTTATACGGCAGTAGTCTCAGACTCCCAGGTGACCTATTTAATTCAAAACCTACAACCAATATTAACGAGAGCGACTATATCAAACACTTAACTAATTCATTGTCATCCGTTCCCAGCCTCTCACATTCAAGTTTACATAGTAACAACAATAATGTATTCGTTCATAAAGACTTATCTATTAACACTCATGTATTTGTTAGAAACGAAGCACGGCGATCTTTGGTACCACCATACGAAGGTCCGTATAAAGTAATAAAGCGAGATCCAAAATTCTTTACCATAGACTGTAACGGCAGGCAAGTCACAATATCACTTGATCGTCTAAAACCAGCTTACCTATTAGACTTTGATAATGTGTCGGTCCCACGCCAGGAGACCCAAACAAAACCACCCGACACCGTCCCACACTCGGCGACCGTTAAGACTTCATGCGACACCTCAAGCAATACGACACCGCCGGTTACAACGATCCGCCGGCAAAAAACGTTAGGTCAATGTCAGATTATTGGCTTTTGTTACATTCTGTTCAGATGTAGATCGAAAAAGGTAACTAAGTGACAGACAGAGTTACTTTCGCTTTTCATTGTAATGGATTAAATTAAACAACTTGTTTTTCTGTTTATGAGGATATACTTCCCTTGTGGTCCATTTGAATCTATTACTTACGTATTTTTCCTTAAAACTGAAAAGGACCATGAAAAAAATCATCACCCATATGTAACCTTATGAGATTGTTCATCAAAAAGTAAATAAGTCACTTTGTGCATTACGATTTTAAACAGTTCAAAGTGAAAACACATTAGGAAATACTTGAGAATTAAGGAAAACTGAGATCACACTTGTAATCCTAAATAAATATATTTTCTTTCTTTCTTTAGATAGTTGATCAAGTTACCTGATCCTGGCATTGGTGATCTGATTGACCTTCATGGCGTACAGCGACATGAAGGCTTTGATCAGCTCCAGGTAACTCGTTGGCGTTACGTACACCATTCTCTTTTGTTCTTTGTAAAATCTAGAATAAACCAGTCAATATTGGTATTATTTTTGTTGGTAGTGTGTTTAGTTTTTTTAGGGGTTTTGGCTAAAAGTTATACAGTTGTCTATATGATAAGATGCGCGTGCGTCATGCCGCAACGTAATGATTTATTATGCGGGTGGAGTCTGCCATAATTGTCATCATCAGCGGTATCACTGCAGCATCGCACAGTAAACCATCAATTATTATAAAAAAATTGAGATGATCAATTTCATTGATTTATAAGACGTTATCACGTCAAAACTGAACATATCGAAAAAAAACTAAATAATATTTTATTACCTTAAACAATTTTACAAGAAAACACTTTTATCTTAAAACTATGCAGCATAACAACTCGGGAAAAAGTATTTTCGATAAGCTCTGGCACCCAAAGTGTATACAATACCTGTCACTGAGCTGCACCACGGTGGTGTGGAACAGCTGGCACATGTCGACGCATGCGTAGCGCAGCTCGTCCTCCACGTCCTGCATCTTGAAGATGAACATGTGCGCCACGCGCTCCAGCGCCTCGGGCGGCCACGCCGTGAACCTGCGGAACCAAGTGGACACATGCTGGATCGACAAACTAGTAGCGAAATCAACGCTATAATCACTTGAGCGCTCATACGGACATTGTGGAGTTCAAAGTTTAGCGACATCTATCTCGCCACATACGAACTAACGAGTGACATCCAACATTGCAATGATAAAGTTATCCGCGCGATTGAACGTAAGCTTATACCAACTTTTCTATCGAGGAACTTTACTCCACGTTCCTCATACGAATGAATGAATGAACGATGTTAAAGTAGGGGACATGACCATTCCCTCCATTCTCCTCCCCGAAACATAATTATCCTCACGCATCGAATTGTTAATCCTCTTCACCACTCATCTGCCTTGCCTTATCCCTAGTATGTTAGGGTACAGCTGAATGCCAGAGTTGGTCAACACATTGACCAACACAATGCCCTTAAATAAACTGTTTATTAGACTTTCAGGTCTGACTAACTGTAACGACCAAACCTCATATGAACAGATACATACATACATAAACTCACGCCTTTTACCCATGGACCCCCATCCCCGTATCCCAGTACTCCATCAATTTCAAAAAGCAAACAAATACTTGTCTATTATTTTTTATAATCAAACTGATCATATAAACTCACGCCTTTTTCCCATGGGGGTGGGCAGAAACTACAGAGAGCGCCATATGCTGCGATTCTTACATACTTATTTTGCTTTTTTTCATACATGTTGTCATACACACACGCCGGTTGCGAGTACTACGCACCTGACCTTTCTAAAGAACCTCACCAATAAGATCTATGTAGGTATGTCCTTCTACGGCGTCCCCTCCCGGTGTTCCCACTTACAGCTGCCTTGTAAATACCTTTCGTTAGTCGCCTTTCATTCATCCTTTCAACGTGACCAAACCATCTAAGCATACTCTTTTCAATTTTTGTTACTACATCTTCTTTTAAACCACAACGCTGCTTTATCACATCATATGAATAGATAATAGTATATATTCCACCCGATGGTAAGTAGTATTGCAATGAATAATGGTGAAGCGCACTAGTTTATTATTAGTTACTCAAAATAATGCATGGCATATGTGTCTTGTGAATATCTTTTACCCTTAAGCATTCTTTTTGTGTTTTTATATCTATCCATTGCTTACCAGTCGATGGTGGCGCAGTTGATGAGCGAGGGGAACATCCGCAGTCGGTTGCGGAAAGAGTCCCCGATGGGGGACATGGCGAGCACTACGCGTAGGTTTGCCTTCACGCGCTCTACGTAGAAGCCGAACATAGCGAGAGGGGTCGTCTCGATCTTTTTGCCCTGTGAGACAGACATTTATCTAGAAGTTTACCTATGTATTAGGAAGCGAACTTATTGCTCTCGACCGAGCACAAAACCTAGATTTCAGGTTCCTAAGAATTCGTTATGGAAATAGTCGTTCCACATAATTATTAACCTTTCAATCGTGTTAATTAGAAGCACAATAGAAAGACAATGTCAGCGCGGACGCCGCATCCGCTTGGGGTTTAATGAATTAAATGACATATTTACTAAGATGTTTGTATATATGTTTAATAATTTTACTTGTTTGTTACTTGATTATTATACCAGGATCATAACTTTAAATATCTAATGTCATAAGCTTGTATTGTATTATATTCCTGATCTTCATAGTTTTGAACTAAGTAAATCGCGAATACAATCTCGAAAACCAACTTAGCAGAAATTAGTGAAACATGATTGTCGTCAGCCAAACCCTTCGACAAATATATATTCCACCCGAGTAGGTAGTTAACTAAAGGTAAACAATCTTGACAAGTCTTTTTACATAAACGTTCATTAATTAAATACAACTACTATTTAAACAAATTGTTTAATTGATCATGTAATCGTTTTTGTTGTATCTAAATTTGTTTTCAGCTGCATTTTATTTTTAAACTGTGTTATTAACTAAAAATACATGTCAAAATTGTTTACCTTTTGTTAACTACCTAACCTACCGGATGGAGTATAGGTGTGCTGTGATATTAGTACGAAGATCACACTTCTTGTAATGGGTGACGCACGACGTTGGTCGTGAATATTGCCTGCTATACCTAATTTTGCAGGGAGTAATATCACTCACCGACTCCCGCACAGCGGTCTGCATCTTGTCCAGGATCTCCACCTTCTCATCCATGCCGTAGAGGTTGGGGATGTCGCCCGTGTTCAGCAGCATGTTGATGTCCTCCACCATGCCTTCGTACATTATCTAGAAAACCAATGGGTATTGATAATGATCAATTGCCACGGTTTACTGTACTGCCGTCATTCGATGAAAAGCTGTTCCTACCTAAAACCTAAGATTTATTGAAATTTCGTTCCAAGCGAAGAATAAAATACATTGCACAAGTAAACCTTTAATATAATTGAATAATTTCAGTTACAAATGACTTTGAACGTTGTCAAAACGATAGCATTGCCGTTGCTGATTCTGGATCATTTGTAAAACTCAGTTTGGGCAAAAATGAAAGTTACGCCCTATCATCGCACGAATGAATTTTGTCTTTGCTGAGGTCTGAACGAAACAAGCTTGGGTTTTATGCATCTTGCCGGCCGATACAGTACGGGTTTCTACGAGTCTATGAAAATGAGACATGCATCAAATTCAGCACTTTTTGAACGTCAAATTTCCATAAGACAGTCCCCCAAAATGCCCGCCCTTCAGCCGCATAGTTGCCGCGCGTTGAGAATTATAGAAACCCGTGCAGTTTACGACTGAAGTTTGCAGTATTGTAGCCCATTTCAGACACATACCTTAAATTAAAAACATCATATTGGTTCTTGCCAGAATTTAAACCTACCATCTCACTTATGAGAAGCGTTGCTTCAACAACAGTTGACGTTAATTTATTTTGCATGAATGTATCCGTACCTGGTTGTCAGCAAAGAGGAAGACTAGCGGCTTCCCAATGATCCCGGCCTTCATCAGCAACCTTCTTATGTCATCGCGCCATTCGTTCTGACCGTAAACTCGGGATATTTCTATCTGCAAACATTAAATCTACTAAGCATAAAAGCTGACAACACAAACTTATATTAATAAATTTCAATGCAAAATCTTGATTTATATCCTTCTACCCACTGAGTTGATAGTTTTTTTAATTTTACTGTTGTCACTAAATTAGTTGTTTAGATAATTACGTTATGTTTTAATGTATGCAATTTTATTTAAAACTGTGCTTTAAGATAGTTAAGCTCATTACCTTTAATAGGTAAACAATAGTTGTATGCAAAGTCAGTGCTAAGACTTTTGTGCTCCTAATTGTTTCTTTGTTCTTATGAACTTATATAGTTTTGTAACGTAGTAAATTGTAACCTCAGTGTTTAATGTTCGTAAAGGTAAGTTAACCTAAGAACCAGTTACCCTTATGGTTATACACAATTTAGAATAAGATCTTATTGTTTATATTTTGTATTATGCTGTTAATAAAGACCTTTAAAAATCAAAATCAAATCAATCAATAAATTTCGATAATAATAAATTAAAAAAAAATATTTATCTATATTATAGATAAATTACACCCTTATACAGAATTGTATTGTTGATGTTCTATAAAGGCTATAATGTAGTACTCGCAACCTGCGCGAGTGTATGAAACATGTATGAATGTAAAGAAGTATATGTACACTACCTACCTACCTTTCTGCCTACCCCCATGGAAAAAAGGCGTAGGTTTAGGTATTAATTTATGTATTTGCAGACCAAGCACATCAAGTTACCTCAATGTGTCAAATTTTCCCAATTGAATATGAACCTTAATCTAAGTTAAAAAACGATCAAAGAAAGAAAGAAGAAAGAAAGAAAGAAAACATATTTATTTGGCACATGCCACAAGTGTACAAAACAAAGTAAAAAAATAATAATAAAAGACTTAGAACTAAACACGAAAAAGAATGTGTATCTCACGGCTGCGCCAAATAGGACCAGTTCAGCAAAATGCCGAGCAACTAGTGCCCGACGCTGGTTTTCAACTGGCCCTGAGATGGTGATGTGACGGACGAAGAAAGAAATTTGACACATTGCTGGCATCTGTACCTAAAGGCTGAACTAGCTATGCGGGTGACCACATTGAATCTCTTTATACAAAGTCGAAAATTAGCAAATACCTGTACGACATTCATCTCTAGGATGCTGGCTGCTAACTTGACGGCACTGCTCCTGCCGCTGCCACCCACACCCACCAGCAGTAAGTTACCTGAGATTAAGTGAACATACAATGTATTGTTTATAAAAAAAAAACAATAGTATAAGTACGGTTTGAAGAAAAGCTCCTTCATCTGAGTAGTTCCATCAGGACATGAGTTGACCTGGAAAACTTAAAACCGGCTTCGGCTGGACACACTCACACGATCGCTGACAAATACTTGCACTGACTAATATGGTCCCCTCATATCTGTGTGGTTCTTTCCTCAAAAGACCATTTCAGACACTAATCGGCATGGTTCTAACTTATGGACTTTAAAAGAGACTGTGACCTCTGAGGTTTCTTTCGGGCATAAACTGAAAAAATCTGCACAGGTGGAGATTAACAAAACGATTTTTGCTTGCCGGTCAATTTAACAATACTCACCCCGTGAAACATGTGTAAAGCGAACTGTCAATTCCTACCATTAGTAAGGAAAGACAGTTCAATATACCTTTACTTCATTAATGTGATTGTTGGTGATTTCAGGATAACACTGCTGAAGAGGAAGTAAGTATGATGTAGTGAGGCTGTTCGACAAAAAATTGAACACCTCAAATCGTACCCTCGAGGCCTCATGTCTGGACACTTCAGGAACAGATGAATAAAAATAATTTATAAATATTACATTTTTACGAGTACATACACGTTAAGAAGAAGATAAAATAAACTATATTTCAATTACAATAGCATTAGACAGAAGTTAAAAAAAGGTTATTTTTAATGCACACTTTTTAACGAAAGTAAAATTTAGCATATAATATTAAAATTACGATAGATGCCAAATTTATTATAATCTACCTACATATTTTCACAGCAGCTGTCATACTTAGTTCTATTGTAACCATTGCAACAATTTATTTTAAGAAATATTTTATTTAGTTATATGAATTATTCACTTTAGTTAAAAATTACAGTATCAATAATAGAAACCTCAAAGAAGCTAGGATTAACAATACTTGGACACGTTCTTCGTTTCATTTTTATTCTTCTAAATTTAAAAATAAAACAATTTGAAAAAAAATTGTTTTCACTCATCTTTAAACTAAAATGTTCTGTATTCCTGCTTCTACGAGCCTTTTTTTTCTAATGATATTTTAAATGGAATATATTGGTTAATACATTTCCAGTTTACAGTGACCTCGCATTGTACTAAATCCTATACAATGCGAGATCAGCTTATACTGGAACTGTTTAGCTTAATGTGTTGCCACCGATTATACTAACCGTTATCTTGCAGCAGTACCCTAGTGCACCTGGAGATGTGGTCAAGCGCATATCTGAACATGACTAGTGCCATCGGTGATGAAGACACCACATTGTACTCCTCAAGGTAGTACTCCATCTTATTGGCCATATCTTCCAAGCTCATCACCTGGGAAGTAGCATATCAGGGTATTTAGAACAGGCTTTACTTTGGTAGCGACTACGATTCCTGTCTCGCAAGAATTTTGTTTAACCTTACAAAACTGTTTTGGTGCAAGAGTTTGGGTTGGGCGTTGATTAGTCTGTTCTGAAATTTTTAATCGTATTTTGTTTTTAATAATAATGTATTTATTGACCCACACAAGTTGGATAGCATACAAACATAATAGAGACAAAAGAAAACATTAAGGTAGGGCGGAACTAGAAGTAGCCGTGGGCCCCAAACTAGGCACAGCCTGTATCTTGGTGGCCCAATTTCAAAAGTTAAAGTAATAAGAATTAGAAAAGTTCAAAGAAAAAAAGGCAAGTAGTAAAGTTAGTTTTAAACCTATAATAGCAATAATTCTTTAATTGCTAGCTAGGTACCTATAATTTTATCAACATAGGGTCACGGTCAATCAACCCAATAATCACGGAGAAATTAATGTGCAAACACTGCGCCTCATCGAATGTATTACCAACTTTCTTTCTGATTTCGGTTAGAATATAGTCAGTGTACTAGTATTATACCTAGGTGACGTTTACTCAGCCTCTTTCTAAAATGACGACAATATATTAAGATCCGGATATTAAAGATTAAATATAATAAAGAATAGCTCACCTGGTCGTAAATCTTAGGGTCAGCATCGGGTTCCATGTAGTTCCCAAAGAATATGTTGCAAACGTGATTGTTGCCACACTTCTCATCTTCTGGTATGAAACCCAACTCCCTGAGGACCACGTCCATGTGGACGCGGAAGTTACCATACACCGCTTTGTATACCACCTCGTACAACTTCTGCCTAAAGTACAAGAATACACTGGGTTATGACTGGCCTGTTGGTCTAGTAGTTAGTGACCCTGACTGCTATGCCGGAGGTCGTGGGTTCGATTCCCACCCAGAACAAATGTTTGTGTGATGAGCACGATCATTTGTTCTGTGTCTGGGTGTTATTTATCTATAATATGTATGTATTTAAAAATATATAAGTATGTTTATCAGCTGTTTAGTACCCATAACACAAGCTAAAAAAAAAACATGCAAATGCAAAAAATTTAACATCTTTTGTGAAACCCATATTATGCGAATAAAATGATTTGATTTGATTTGAAGCTCTCAAGCTTAACATGGGACTAAATGGCGTTGTGTGAAAAAGTTGTGGAATATTTATTTATTTATTTATTTATTTATGGAAAAACGGTTAATCTAAAAAAAATGCTTCAAATCCAGCCTGTTACTGTCCCACTGGTAAAGGCATTTTCTCATACAGACAAGGCACATGTGTTGATCACCATGCTATTGTTACCCGCAAGCACATCAAGCTACGCCAAACTGACAAAATTACTCAATTTGAACATGAACCTTATTCTGTTTGTAATAAAGTAGAAAGTCTACCAAAGAAATTTGAAACATTGGGGTAGATTGATATGCTAGCGCCTCTGTACTATATTTTATTACATCTACTTTAATAAAAATGCCCAGCCACAGAGTAAATAATCGTGCTCATCACACAAACATTAGTCTTGGGTGAGAATTGAACCCACGACCTCCAGCACAGCAGTCAGGGCCACTAACTACTCGTACTAGACCAACAGGCCAGTTTCAGGCCAGCATTGGGGAAGTATAAGGCTGATTACGCTTCCTGGTGAAAAATTTTATCTGAAAACATCTACTGTTATTTTCTGTCAAAACTATCCTCTTACCGATCAGTATCATCCACCAGCCGGTCATAGAACACCCGATACGCCTCGTGGATCCACAGGATGACCAGCTTGTTGAGGTCCTTCATGTGGGTGGAAGGAACAAGCAGGATCCCTTTAATGACCCTCGCGAAGTCGCGCAGGTTGAACAGGTAGTGGCACTTGCTTGGTGTCGGTAGGAACTGCAGGGTCACTGCCTTGTACACCTCCATTGTTGCTGATACTACGGCCTGTAAAGATTATTTATTTATTTTATTTACTTGCTGATATGTGAAACACTGGATATTAGGCATGCATTAAAATTTCATGACACAGTATTAAAACATGCACCCTGTAAGGGCACTGCAAATTTGCTGTATACAAAATTATTAAATAACATTATATGACTTATATCTATTCTAATTAATGTTATTATTGCAATTTATTAAAGTACCTATGCTAAACAATAGTCAATTAACCGACACTTACATCTTGTTTAAGATTAAATTAAATAATTGCCAATTCATTCGTTCATTTAAATAATCATATGGGGAAATAATAGTATTAGTGATAGCAAACATCTTTATTTTGCAAGGTTCTTTACCAAATTGGTGAAAAAGGAAACCTTATGGTGCGACTTCAGTTATCTGTCTGTCACAGGTGCTAACTGCAGGAACAGCTCATGCTATCGACTTAAAATTTAGAACAGTTATACACAATACAATGTCAATTGATAAAAACTTTTTATCTATTTAGTTAACATATCCTACTAATATTATAAACTTGAAAGTTTGTGAGGATGGATGGATGTATGTTTGTTATTCTTTCACGTACAAACTTCTGAATGGATTTTAATAAAATTTGGTAGCTATGGAGTTAGCTGAGACCCTGGATTAACAGATAGGCTACTTTTTAGGGTTCCGTAGTCAACTAACCCTTATAGTTTCGCCATGTCTGTCTGTCCGTCCGTCCCCGCTTAATCTCTGTGACCGTTAGCACTAGAAAGCTGAAATTTGGTACCAATATGTGTATCAATCACGCCGACAAAGTGGTAAAATAAAAATTGGAAATAAATGTTTTATTAGGGTAGCCCCCCTATATGTAAAGTGGGAAGTGGTTTTTTTTTTAATTTCAACCCTAACGTTTGATCCTATTTTGTTGAAAACGTATTTAAAAATGAATAGGGGTTTACTAAAATCATTTTTTGATAATGTCAATAATTTCGGAAATAATCGCTCCAAAAGTTAAAAACAATGTGTCCCCCCCCCCCCCCACTCTAACTTTTAAACCATAAGTTTAGAAAATATGAAAAAAATCTGAAAAGTTTATAAGGACTTTCTAGGAAAATTATTTTGAACTTTATGGAAACAACAGTTTTTGTACAAAAAAGACAAAAAAATTTACAAAATAATGTCTGGACTAAGTTTGTAGTATAATCGTATATACAAGCATTTTTTTTAACTTCGTTTACATATTCTACGGAACCCTACACTGAGCGTGGCCCGACATGCTCTTGGCCGGTTTTTATCCCTGTATTCCCAGGGGAACGGCACCGTCGCGGGTGAAACCGCGGGACATCTGCTAGTTAGTAATAATATTCCACAACTTTTAAATCAGTAATTTTAAAACGTTAAATTTACATGAGTCAGTCCCCCAAAAAGCCCGCCCTTTGCCACTACGTAGTAGTAGTAGTAGTCGTTGGTGACAAGAACCCGAGTTAGAAACAACATTCTAAAAAAGTCGCTAAGAATGTTTTTTTGCTTTTTAGAGGCATTTTGTGTAGAAGATTGATCATCGTCTGTGCAAAATGCTTCCTAAACATAATCTGTATTTCATTTTATTTATGTACTAACGCTTGAAATAAGATAATTTTTGCTAACACTATAAATTTCTGTTAACTTAAAATGTTTTTTTAAAATAAAAAATAAAATAGTAATTATAATAGAAATTTAACTGAGGTTGAAACTATCCCTACCCTTACATCGTTGCACTCCCACGATTCGGACAAAGCGTTTCGCTTTGTCGTTTATACCGAGTACATCGAAGGACTGGAACAACTTGCCTGCTGCGGTCTTCCCGTCCGATTATAATTTATGTGTCTTCAAAGCTAGAGTGAATAGGCTCTTAATAAACTAGTGCGCTTCACCATCACTGTTTGCATCTCTGCTTACCATCAGGTGGGATTGCAGTCAAGCACTGGTTTACAATATTTAAAAAAAAAAAAAAAAACTAAATTATTTTCACATTGTCAAGCAAAAATAGACCTAAACATTTACACTTTAGGGTTATTTAGAAATAACATTACGAGGTCGACTGAAAATAATTCATAGCAATACCTTGGCCTGCCTCTGTAGCGCTTCAATGAATCCCTTGGCGAAGTGCCAGTCCATGATGGTGCCGAAGATCCTGGTGAGCGTGTTGTCTTCGAAGGAGTCCAGCGTGATGACGAGCATGTGCCGCGTCAGGCGCGACGAGATCAGGTTGGAGCCGCCGCCAGGTGGCAGCATCGCTGACACGAAAAGCTGGGAACAATATTTTCTTTTGCGGAAAACAAGTTTCATTTCTCAAGTGAACTACATTATATTTATAGACGTGGATGGGGTGGTAGTGCTGTTCCCGTCTGACATGCATAACAATACTATTCACACTCGACTCAAAGACCTTTACGTTGTAGCAACGACCATACAGCCCATAGACGCCGCATAACAGGCAACCGATATCTGTCAACACATCAGACTTATAGATCTGAAGTAGGTCGCCACACAACTAATTCGAATTAGTTCCGACCAATTACGTGAGCTGTAAACACTTCCGCGTTTATTCCATAAAATATTAAGAAAATAAATATAATAATGGCCCCTTGTACAATACGTTGGTGTAGTAAAAATAGCCAGACTTCGAGTATTCAAAAAGATGGCATAACATTTCATTGGTAAGCTGTTGATAGTACATAATCATAATAAGATTAATTTTCTGACATTATTCATCGGAGATCATCTTATACTGGTCATATTTGAATGTCAAAGACATCCTGCCAAAGGTGCAAGATCATCATCTCTTTCTTCTGAAAGTAATTTATTCACTATCTCTTTCTCTCTATTTTAAAAGTAAACGTAACCAATGATGTACCAATTCCTATAACCAAATGACCTTGAAAGGACCAATCAGAGCGCAGTACCCCGCTTCGTCGCACCTCAGCTAGTTGACAGAATTGTTTTGGTGCATTAGATCAAACAATAGGCGTCTATGGGCTGTATGGTCGTTGCGTTGTAGCTATCTGGGGGTCGAGTCTGCTATTGCAATCGTGTCTCAATGACCGTTCAATGATAGTCGATTTTTGACGTATAACGTCAAACTATGACACATTTTTCATATAAAAACTGTCAAAGTTGTCAAATATTCGAGCAATGACCGGTCATTGAGACACGATTGCAATAGCAGACTCGAGCCCCAGGAAACACCGACTCCAGTAGTGAACTACAATTGTAAACTCCGAAAAGGGACAAAATTTTGTGAGTCGTCTTTGATTGATGCTCTCAACGTTCTCAAACCATTTCAGTTTTTTTTTTTTACATGACGTAACTATTAGATGAGGATAGTCTGCTAGTCATTGTTATCACTTACGATGTCGACGACCTCCTGGCGCACCATGTCCTTCAGGTCGTACCAGTGTCCGTGGTCGGTCCACTGGCGCAGCAGCTCCAGCGGCGGCTGCGCTCCGTAGCACTCCTTCTGTGGCATGCTCAGGTCGTCCACAAACAGTACGCACTATGGAAACGAGAAAGCAACTACTCCATTCAGGGTGGGAGGGATATCGACGCAAAACCTGATAAAATTAGTGCTTTGTAATATAAGTGTAGATTAGTACAGATTATAGAGGTGGAAAAAAAACACAAATTGACGCTAGTGTTTAGTATCTATTACATTTTTTTTACTTCAAATGCGTAATTTGTTTTGAAAAAATAATGTTTGTTCGGAAGAAAGTTTACTTGGAATACGATTTTGAAAAAAAAAACGAAAAAAAAAGATTTTACTTTGACTTTCAATATCAGCAGAACCAGTGCAATCCCAGGTATAATCTAGAAGAAAATAACTATCCCAGTGATGGGTAGAATATTTAGTTTTCGTTTACATTAAGGGTCTTTTTACACCTTGTATACAGACGCCAGAACATCAAGTTTACCCAATGTGTAAAATTTTCGCAATTGAATATGAACCTTCGATCAAAGAAATTTGACACATTTGGGTAACTTGATATGCTGGCGTCTGTGCATAAAATACACTATTAATTATATGGGTATTGTTTCCAAAGGTGTATTTGGTAATCAGCGTCAGGCAGCATTGCAGTATCTGTCTGGCATTATCACAGAAATAAACCTTTTTGCGCAGCCTTGAGACATGCCATTTTTGTGATTCTTTTTTTATTGTGTTTATACTGTGCGGGTCTCAAGCTATTGCCAATAAATGATTTATCTTTCTTTCTTTCTTAGTTTATCTAAATGAACGGTAAATAAATCGTACCTTTTTGCCCATTGAAGGCCCGAAGACACCTTTACGTCTTCTATCCACCTTAGACATGATGATGTCTTGTGTCTGCAATAAGATAAACGTTTTATTATTAACTATTTCAATTTATATGTACCTGGTAAGTTTATCTTAGACGTCGGTGAAGAAAAACATCGTGAGGAAACCTGGACTAATAGGTAATATAAGTTTTAAATCGCCAATCCGCCTTGATCAAGCGTGGTGATCAATGCTCGTACCTTCTCTGTATGAGAAGAGGCCTTTGCCCTGTAGTAGGACGGTAACAGGCTGGTATTATTATTATTAGTTAGTAACTTAGTAGGATATGCAAACGAGAATAAAAACATTCGACTAAAAACTTTTTATTAAACTTATGATAGCACCTAAGAGCCTCACCTGATTAGCAGTAGTCCTGGCGGAGAAGTTGATGCTATTGGTGATGTACTTCTCCTTGGGCAGGGACAGGAGGAAGTTCAGCACCATGGAGGACTTGCCGGTGCCGGTGGGGCCCACGATCAGGATCGGAATGTTGGCTTTTACCGTCTTCTTCACGAAGAAGCGCAGGCACGCGTTTTCATTCGTCAGGATTATCAGGTCGTTGACCTGAATAGTTTTTTTTTTGTGAGAATCAGAGGTGCGAAATTTCGGAATCACCGTAAAAACAGTGAGACAGAAAGATAGCAAAAACAGTAGGCATGAAAACGGTGTATGAATATCAAAACTCTAATAAGTCCATTAGATATAAAACAGTAAATAATAGACAAGTATTATTTTGCTTTTTTAAATGGATGAAAAATTTCTTAGATTTACTCGCATTAAAATTGGGGAGTGGGGGCTTGTGACGTCATAATTCAGTATAAACTGTGCGGGATAGTGACGTCATGCGACATTTTGACTCGATGTATCGCTGTTATTTTTTGGTTACGTGAAATGTGAAAAAATATACATTGAGTATTTTCTAGTAACTAATCTAGATGTGGGACTAAAAACTAAGATTGAGTCAACTAGCCTACTAAAGTGCTAACAAGTGGTTGCTTTACGTCAGCTACCATCGCTTTTTGTGGAACACATGCTTTACCCGCTACCCAGCCCGCAGCTTCTTGTTTGTGTTCACCGTCCTAGTGTAGCGTCATCTATCTCGCCACATACGATCTATCCTACATCGCGCTATTAAATTATCCGCGCAGTTTGAACGTATACAAGTTCCCGACAACAACCGTCGGGCAGTAGTTAGCCCACCAGACACAACACCCGTCTGGTCGGAGGATCCTCCCTTTTCAATGGAGGATGAGGAACTTTACACCCTGTTCCTCATGCCTCCAAACTAGTAAAAGTACCGTAAACCGTGGTGGATAGAAACTCGAAGGAGGAATAGATACCAAACCTTTGAGGAGGATTTTTACGCTAGTTTAATATTGTTTGATACTAACAAGGTGTCGAAACTATCTATCTCAATTATTCAAAAGCATTACAGTCCTCGTATGTAACAAACATCTTTAAACTAAACGTGAATATCCTCCACAAAGTTTTGCTTCTATTCACCCTTGAGTTTCTATCCATCCCGTTTTACCCGGTATGTAATATGTGTGTGTGTGTGTTTGTGTGTGTGTGTGTTTGTGTGTGTGTGTGTGTGTGTGTGTGTGTGTGTGTTTGTGTGGGTATGATTGTGTAGTGTGTATGTATGTGAGAACGAGAGTATGTAATAATACCTTGGCATTAGCAGGTAGAGGAACTTCCTTCTCCAGCTCCATCCATGAGATCCAGGTGCCGTTGTTCCTCTTGTCGTACAGGTAGTCGAAGATGGTGTCCTTGTCGGGGAACAGCTGGGTCTTCGTCAACTTGAAGGACTTGGGCTTCGGATAGTTGGCGTTGTTGCCTTCGAGAAGCTTGCGCAAGAACGAGTCCATTAGCTTGCGACTGTCGCCTGAATTACGTGAAGGTTAAAAAATAATTTATTTGTGATGTTTTTTTTTAATGAAAATACAGGGTGTTTGGTTCTAAAGCACAAAAAAGGGATTAAAAAAAAAGTGAATTTGTTTTAGCATTGCGATCGCACTTTGTGCTCTATATAATTATTTAAGTACTCGTGTATCTCGAAATAAACTACAATTTGAAGCCAGTGGTTATGGTGTCAGCTTCTAAGTTGTGAGTTCAAATCCAGGCAAGTACCCACGTGACTTTTTCGATTCACTTGAGGTAGTAACTAAGTTTTATATCTAATGGTTAATTTAAGTATACAATCACCAATCCGCCAATCAAACAAGCGTGGTGATAAATGATCGTGCCTTCTCCGTATGACAGCAGGCCTTTGCCCTGTAGTGGGATAGTAACGGGCTGGTATTATTATTATTATAAGTTAGGTACATACCATCGAGTATGGCGGCGAGTCCCCATAGTAGCGCGAACACGAAGGTGCATTGCAGCCACACCGTGCTGAACTGGCTCTCCGAGTCAAGCAGGACCGTGAACAGGCGGGTGAAGGACTGGAGAAGGAAAAACCTTTTATCCAATCATTTGCTTAGCCTTTACCCAACTTTATGCAGCTGAATACCAGTATTTTTAATGACGCGACGGCCTGACTGACATCCACAACCCAGGCCTAGCCATATTACAAATTCTACTTCTACTAAATCGTAATCGATAAGGCGACAATAGAAAGAAAATGGCGTATATGGAATCAGCTGTTTGTCAACAGTTAAGTGTTAACGAGTAGAATTATAATATGGCTGAAAACAAAGACATTCAATACCTATAGACCGGACATCACGAACAAAATTTTCGTCCGAAAAAGTGTGTCCTGCCTGCTGGATACCTACAAGTCTATGAGTTTTTTGTAGTACGCTCCCCTGCCGCTCCAATATTCATATATTATTCTAGATGGCGTTACTGAGACATGGGATCAAAGTTTTTCTATGACATTTCCTTGACATGCCCGCTCTATAGTCTTTTAAATCTCTTTGGCTGTAAATGAAATACACTTGACAGTTGACAAACAGCTGTGATTCTAAACGCCATTTTTCTTTCTTTATTATAAATAGAATTTGTAATACGGCTATGCCTGCTGATACGATACTCCTTTTTAGTGACATCTGACAGACAGAGGCCATTAAAGTTCCTATTCTCATTTGAAACGCATACTCACATTGAACTGATGTATCTCGCCGACCCTGACGAAGGTGGTACACCGCAGCTGTATGAACTCGATGATGGGCTGCACGAGCCAGTCGATCAGCTCCTGGATCAGGTCGTACTGCTCCGGGATCAGCTTCTTGGTCAGGTATACGTTGTACGACGCTAGGAATGCTCGCCAACCTGGTTGTATTGTAACAATGATATTATAGGTAAAAAGGTGTAGATAGGTTATAAACGCTCAGCAAGCGACACGTTAAAATGTGGCTAACCAGCCACACTTGACCTCAGTGTCGCGTCGCACCGTCAACGGACGCGAGCGTGCGTTAGTGTGCCGTTTTTGAAGATCGAATGTTGTTTAAGTAACCAATCTACACCTTTTTACTTAGAATATCATTGGATTGTAAGCACAGATAGTGTGAATGTGTAAGAATCGTAAGACGCGACTGCGTTCTGTTGTTTTTGCCTACGCCCTGGAAAAAATGTCTAAGTTTTAAAGCGGCCTGTATGTATGATCAAGTTAAAGAACTAAAGACTAATAAAGCGCATCTTTCACTGTCAAACATTTACAGAAAAAACTGTTTTTTTTTTATCTAATTTATAATCTGCACTACACGAACTTAGTGAGTTGTGTACTGCAAGGTTTACCGCTCGAAGTCAGAATTGGCGCACTGTTTGTGCGATTGGCAGCAGCGCTACGTGTCGCGAGTTTGATTTGATTTTGATTGAAAGCCGTATAGATACTTGTTCTAAGTCTGGCTGTTTGCGTTTGTGAATTCAAATATTTATTTACGCACCACGATATAGGAGAAATTCCTAATATGATGTAATTTAAAAAAAACCTGCTACCGATTGTTAAGAAGCGAATGCTGGCTGGCACGATCCGCGAATCGCGACGTGCGGCGCTCCAAATTTTGAATTTGGAATAACGCGCGCTTTGCTTAATTATTGGAACATTATTCAAAATATTCTCTCTAGACGACCGCGCGTCCGCGTCTCTTATACAATAATTTGCATATTTATGTTATTAACAAGTAAAATAAACCTTTTTTATTCAACCTAAATAAATAAATTATTGAAAGTTCCAACTAAGTCCCGGACACATCAAGAAACACATATAAAACCCAACACCGATTCTAAAGGCTATACCTACTTTGTAATTATCCTTTTAAAAGATAGATAGGTATGTGATGTTTATCTGGGAACATAGCCCAATTGACATTGATTGAATTGTTGTTTATTTTGGCGTTAAGTCCGCCTCTGTACATTTTTGCTTGAAATATTAAATAAATAAATAAATTGTTCTGGTCCCATATTAAAGAAGATAACGTAAAAGTCTTGCTATACCAAGCATCTCCGGTTCCATGTAGATCATGCCGCAGCGCGACACGGTGGCCGGAGACGCGAACTCCAGGTCCGCAGCCTCGAAGATCAGGTTCATTTTGTTTGTCATCTGCAGACAAATAAGCAGTTTATGACTACTACATCATTTATAATAATAATAATAATAATTCGTTTATTTCAGGCCTGTGACCCATAAAAAAAAAAACAAAAATACAAATCAAAATAAAATACAGACACATAAAATATTGCTCGGCTTGCTAATTCATAAATTTCAGAATTGTACAGACGCCAGCACATCAAGTTACCCCAATGTGTCAATTTTTTCCAATCGAATATGAACCTTATTCTGTTGGACATAAAGTTGAAAAACAATCAAAGAAATGTGACACATTGGGGTAACTTGATGTGCTGGCGTCTGTACATAGGAACTTAAATAAAAATAAAATAGATTAGAAACATAATAATTGAATTAAAGTTAAATTTTAAAAGTAAAATACAAAATCAATTCCAATTAAATACATTAATGTCAAATTTAAAATTAAATTAAATTAATTTATTCATTTATTTATACATGATTGCATAGTCAACCTGTTTGTAGTCGTAATAAATAGGTATGCAAAGGCATTCAATAGGTACCTATAGACCGGACATCACGAACAAAATTTTCATCCGAAAAAGTGTGTCCTGCTGGATACAGTCTATGAGTTTTTTGTAGTACGCTCCGCTGCCGCTCCAATATTCATATATTATTTTAGATGGCGTAACTGAGACATGGGATCAAAGTTTTTCTATGACATTTCCTTGACATGCCCTCTCTATAGTATTTTAAATCTCTTTGTAGGTATGCAAGTAAGTTCACAAGACATGTGGAAGCAAGAAATGTTGTGTTTTAAAGCCGTCTAGCATGTGAATTGCACCTTATAAATAGCAGGACTATTTAACCCTTTCAACTAAGCGTAAATATCGCGAAATTTATATCGAGAATCCTGGCTTCCCTACGTGATATCAAGTCTCCTGATCAAGTAAGTTGTCTAAAAAGTTAACTTCGTTTGTATCTGTATTCCCTGGTCTACTACTGTTATGTTTTCCGTATCATTATATGTATTGTATATTGTGTTATTGTTTTTATATCGTGTCTCTTTGTATTAGTGTATAAATAATCTGGCGTGTTTTTGTTTGCCCGTAATTGGCATGCATCTATGTCCACATAGGTATGTGCTGTGTGTGGGTGAACTTTAAATAAATAAATAAATATCGATCGCCTACGCCTTATCCATTAGGTTATTACCGGTGAAATTTTTAGTATTGAGTATTAAATAAGTCCAAGTAATTTAAAACGGCATTATGGATGTAACAACCATACAGACAGATTGGTCACACTCATGAAGCCAAACTAGACCTTGAAAATAAGTGAGTGTAAAACAAAGTTCATTTTTTCAAAATAGGCAGAGGATCAGCAGTTTCTGCACATGAAGAATCACATGAGACAGTCTCCCAAACAACTCGCTCTTTACCAATTCATTGTGTTCCCGGAGAAGAATACTAGGAAGCGATGATAAATTTATGTGCGCGATTGAACGTATACAAGATCCTGTCAACAACCGTCGGGCAGCAGTAGCCCACCAGACACTACACCCGTCTTCGAATCGAGGACGATCCGAGCTATATGTTTCGTCTGGCTCCCCATTCAAAAGAGGAAACCCGGCAACATGTTTAAGAAACAATATTGTTCATCACACATGAAATGTTAAAAACTTTTTTACAAAAAAAACAACCGACTTCTTAAAAAAAAACTATCAGGTGAAAAATAACTCCAGTTTCAGAAGTGTGTGGCTTTGGTGGTTTTGTTTTGTTCATTATTGGCCACCGACTTCCGAAACTGGAGTTATTTTTCACCTGTTAGTTTTTTTTTTTGTAAAAAAGTTTTTATTTTGTAATTTTTAGTTTCTTTGTATGTAAAGTTAGTCTTTCAAAACTTGAAAGAATCATTGAAATTGGATAACAATTGCTAAAGAAGTTCTATTTCTAAACATTAATCTGTACATCTCTGCCGGCCCCTTTTAAAATAGAATGGCGTAATGTTATGTTACGGAAATACAAAAGCTCAGGGGGTCGAGTCTGCTATTGCAACCGTGTCTCAATTACCGGTCAATGATCGATTTTTGACGTATAACGTCAAACTTATGACACATTTCCCATACAAAAACTGTCAAAGATGTCAAATATTCAATCAATGACCGGTCATTGTGACACGATTGCAATAGCAGACTCGAGCCCCTGGTATAAGTTGCAATGTTTAGAAGATGTCATTCTTACGTAAGGAGAGTCAAAACTTATTTGATTAAATGTTTATACTTTTAATATGTTGGTGGTTTCATTGAAGTAAGATGATTCTTTTCCTATCCTCTAAAATTAATTTGTCTCATATTTACTTTGATCTACTTGTAAGTTTTAGCTTTGAATTATTATGAATTGCTTTTAAAAACATTTACTTGGCTCAAATTATATAAGTCTCAAACACAATTATGCATTAAGTCTCCTAAAAACACGCTGTTGCTTTTGCACGTGGATAGCGTTATAATTTGGTTTGATCATTGACCGTACCGGTAAAATGTATACAAATGAAATAATACCGGTGCATAGAGACTCAAGGGTGTATTGAAACAAAACTTCGAAGAGGATATTCACGCTAGTTTAATATTATTTGATACTAACAAAGTGTCGAAACTATTTATCTTAATTATTTAAAGGCATTAGAGTCCTCGTATGTAACAAACAACTTTAAAATTACGTGAAAATCTTCAAAGTTTTCTTTCCATTCATTCTTGAGTCCCTATTCGTCCCATTTTACGGTACCTACTTTTTTTTTGCTTGACACGCTTGTCAATTACGCCTAATAGCGCTTGATGTGTGAAACTCCTTAGCATGCATGCGTTTGAGGTCTGACGTGCAGCATAGACGTCTGACTATAGCAATAACGAATAATTTGCTGTTATGCGTTGAAGAGTTCCGTTGCCTGTCTTCTTCATCAGTTTTTCTTCACCAAATGATACTTTCTAAATGAAAATGCTTGATTTGTTACTAAAAATGTTGAAATCGGTGCATTTGTGCCTATATTTTTTGGGGAGTTCCCTCAATTCCTTGAAGATCCCTCATCAGGTACGAGTTTTGATACAAATGGGACCAATCTGTTAGAATACCCTATCAAAAAAAAATGATGAAATTCGGTCCATAAATGACGGAGTACTGAGGTAACAAACCCTAAAAAAAAATATACAACCGAATTGAGAACCTCCTCCTTTTTTTGAAGTCGGTTAAAAAGGCTTTAAAGCAAAACAAATGTTGCCTAATGGATATCCGGCTTTTAGTTCCCCGGTTGATATAAGCTAATTTTTGTTCCTGTATTCCCATAGAAATGTGAACTACGGGGGTAAAACTGCGTGATGCATGACGTCTGGTAGTACTCCTGCCTGCGTAGCATGAACACATTGAACACCGAAGAAACGGCCTTTGTCTACAGACGAATAGGCAAAGTGACAGATTAGAAAGACATTTCTTTCGTCTCGAGCATGACAATGCCAAGAAAGATGAGAAGTTATATGTCGATTCGTCAGTATACAAGAATCAACAATGCCGAGCATGAAGTGCGTACCTATTTTCTCCACTTTGGCAGTTCTTTTCGAAACATTTCCTGTCAACAAGTGTCAAACAGTCTACATCAAATGAGACCTAGACAAGAGCAACTTGAGAGTTGCTATAGACAGCATGTAAATTTCTTTCTCTACGTACAAGCGCTTGTCGACGAGTCGCCTCATGCTCGGGTAGAAGAAATGTCAAGTTGGACAGAAAGAAATTTGTCGTGTCTCGGAAGAAAAGAAATTGTGGGAACGGAAACTACGCGAGTGAAACTGCGTGACGTCTGCTTGTCATTGATAAATTCTTTAAACGTAATTAAGTTTATCTAGAAAGTCAATTTGACCCTACTTGACCCGCGATCGTCGCGTGAGTGGGTAATCGAGATTAAGTGTTCATGCTACGCAGGCAGGTGTATTGAAAGAAATTTGACAGATTGAGGTTCCTGTCTATATAATGTGTCACTTTGCCGATTCGTCTGTAGACAAAGGCCGTTTCTTCGGTGTTCAATGTGTTCATGCTACGCAGGCTGGAATTGCCCCTCACCTGAATGATTTCTCCACTCATGAGACACAGCTTCTTGTTGTCGTCGAGCACGGTGTTCATGTTCTCGATCCACACGGCGTCCACCGGCCCGTCGAATATGATCCACTTGCGGTCGCGGGTCAACGACATGGCGTACTCGCGGAACGCGATCGCCAGCACACCGTCCGACCTAAGGACGGAAAGAGATAGCCGTTTCTAAAGATAAAGATATTTTTATTTGCATATATGGAAACTACTAGAGATCTAAAATACTATAGAGATGACATCATCATCATCATCATCATCATCATTTCAGCCATAGGAAGTCCACTGCTGGACATAGGCCTCCCCTATAAATCTCCAATAAAACCGGTTGGAAGCGGCTCGGATCCAGAGCGTTCCCGCGGCCTTAATGAGGTCGTCTGTCCACCTTGTGGGTGGACGTCCTACGCTGCGCTTGCCGATACGTGGCCTCCACTCGAGAACCGACCGACCCCATCCCTCATCAGTCCTCCGTGCTAAGTGCCCTGCCCACTGCTACTTCAACCTGCTAATCCGCTGGGCTATGTCGGTAACCTTGGTTCTTCTACGGATCTCCTCATTTCTGATTCGATCTCGTAGAGAGACTCCGAGCATAGCCCTCTCCATAGCTCGTTGGGCTACTTTGAGCTTACTCATAAGGCTCATAGTGAGGGACCACGTTTCAGAGAGAGAGGACATGCTTGTGGCTAAATTATAACAGCCGCATGGGTCGATCTAAGGTTAAGCTACCCTTGATGAGGTCGGTCCGTGGATGGGTGACCATTTATTACATGTCAAGACACGTCCGTACCTCGGAAAGCACGTTAAGCCGTCCCGGCTGTCTTTTGTAGATCTTTGACAGTCGTTACTTGTGGTCAGAATCCCGAAAGTCTGACAATCAGTTTAACAAAGGTAAGAAGAAAGCATACGGTGGTTGAAGAAGCATCTACGCGTAAAATAAACTATTAAAAATAGTTTTTTTCTCTTAGGTTCGGTACATATCGGACGGAAGATGCGATGCTTATGTTATTTTGTCTGTCGGTAAAGGCACGAGGTTCTAGTTTAAATCCGGGAAATAATAATAAATGAGAATTATAATATATTTATTTGCGTAAAACATGGTATACAATGGTGTTAAATAGATATTTATATAGCACAAACATGTTTAGCTACGATACAACATAGCATGCAAAATTATAAAATTAGGTGAAGAAGGCTTCTACAATCAATTTTTAGATTAATATTTTTTATCAAAAAATTCTTTAAAACTATAAAAACTACATTCAAGTAACCATTTATAAAACTTAATTTTAAATAAACTTGTACTTAATGTTTTGAAATGTCTGGGTATTTTGTTATAAATGCGCACACACATTGCAAGGTAGTTATGATTGTATTTAGTTAGTCTAGGTAAATCATTTAATACTAGTCTATGAGGATCTCGTCTGTTTCTAGGGAAGACATCATTCGCCGTCTTAAATAATTGTTTATTTTTGGTTACAAACATACATATTTCGTAAATATAAAGTGAAGGTAACGGTAACAAACCAAGTTTCTTAAATATAGGTTGACATGAGTCATCGGGTTTAAGACCACAAATTGATTTCATGCATTTTTTTTGAGCGATGAATGCTCTATGCAAGTCAGTACTATTACCCCACATTACAAGACCATATCGTAGTAACGATTCGACGTACGCGTGGTAAGACGTTACAGCAGTTTTTACATTTATTACATTTTTAATTTGCTTTAGCGCATAAACGAATTTATTAACTTTGGTGCTAACAACGCCTGCGTGTTCTTTCCAATTAATATCTTTAACAATGATTACGCCTAAAAATCTTGTATGTGTTACTTCTTTAATTTTATTAATTTTGATTTTTATGGCATTTTTATAATTATTAGATCTATTAAATTGAATATAAACGGATTTGTCTAAATTAATCTTTAAATGGTTATTGTCGCTCGACAATAACCATTTAAAGATTAATTGTGAAGATTAACAGTGCAGTAATTTATCAATTGTATTATTAATGTCAAGTTCATGGTCTAAAACCGTATTATGTTTTTTGTTAGATGTCACTACGATGGAAATATCATCGGCAAATAATATGCATTTATGGTTTGTTGTATTTATAATGTCATTTATGTAAATGAGGAATAGTATTGGGCCCAGAACGCTGCCTTGTGGTACGCCATACATATTATGTCTAAATTCCGAAGAGTACAATGTAATGTCATTTTTTACGTTTTTTTTATTGATAATGACACATTGTTTTCTATTACCTAGATAGGACGATAACCACCGGAGTGCAGGTGAAAGTACCAATGTCACCTGTCAAATTCAATATCTAAGTTTA